>NW_020769495.1:468168-499438 GCF_900518735.1 Pseudonaja textilis
GAGAGAGAGAGAGAGAGAGAGAGAGAGAGAGAGAGAGAGAGAGAGAGTAAAGTGCCCCTTCTCCCCAATTTCCCGTTTAGACTTAGAATAATTTCATGGTCACTTTGAATGTATGCTAATCGCAACCTTAAAATGAAATCCCATGGCAAGCAGCTCTCAAAGGGTCACCACCTCCAATAGGCACTCCATAAACATGACAAAATGAATAAATGCAAAATTATGCATGTACCCCCATACTTTTCTCCTCAGTCAGGCCCCTTTTGTACAAACAGGGATGAACAGGTGGATGGACGGGTGGAGGCACACCCACACCTGCATAACGTAGATCAAAGGGCTGACATAGAATGAGGATGCAGCCAGTTGCTCTCCCCTGGGACAGGCCCAGCCCAAAGGATCCGGTTCCAGGAATGGGATCCCCATCCAGGGGAGGAAAGTCCCCTTCGCCAGAGCTTTGGAGCAAGGCTGGGTGTCCACTGGGAGTCGCCATGTCCTTCGGGAGCAGGGGGGGGGGTTCCTTGAGGCCCCTCCCTTCCTCCCAAGACCCGGTCGCTTCCAGCGGGAGCGGTCTGGTCTGGTGCTGCTCCTCTGGCCCCACAGAGCTGGCCTTGGCAGATCCCAGGATCTCCGGAACAGCCCGATGCCAGGCACAGCCTCTTGGGCACCAGCAGGGGGCAGCAGAAGCCGCCTCAGGGGGCCCCAGGGGATCCCAGGGAAGCTGAAAAAAGCGCCTTGGCGGCCAGTGGTGGGGACCAAAGGCTGCCTGCCGCCCCACGGATGGGGAGGGGGGGAAGCTTTCCTGTCCTTTCAGCCTGGGGGTCCCAGCTGGCTCCCCCCCCCAACAGCCTCCTGGTGGTGCAAGAGAGCACAAACCTCCTCCCAGGTCAGGAGGAGGGAGTCAAGTTTCCGCTGGGGGGGTCGGGGCTGGACCCTCCGCTTCCCTAGCCAGGAACGTGGGCTTTTTTGTCCCTGTGGGGTTACAGGGCAGCGGTCAGCAGGGTCCCAGGCTCCTGTGGCCAGGCCACCCCTTTGAGGGGCTGCTCCAAGGGCCCTTGCGGGGCGGAGGAGACCCAGGGAGGGAGGAAGACTGCGAAGGATCCCGGCCTCGCTTGGTGCAGCACAGACCGACTTTGGTTGATGGTGGCCTGAACTCTGAACGCTTTGAAGTTTTCCTAATGCGGTTTTTCAATTAAACTCTTTCGTGAAATGCAACTGTGACATGTTGACTTGTTTTATCTGGAGGAGACTGTAAGCGAAACTTTCATGAGGACAAACGGGGTCTCCTTTTCAAGTCAGCCGTTAAAGCCGTCAGAGCATCTGTGGAAGCCCCGAGCGGCCCTCAGGCCGGCTTCGTCTCTGCCAGGGGTGCGCAGGGCCCCTTTCCCCTCTGGGCACAGGGTGGGCAAGGCTCCCCCGGGGGCTGGGTAGAGGCAGGTCTTTGGTCAAGAGCCTCTCTGGGCAGCCTGGCCAACTCACGATGCCAGGGGGAGGCCCTTCCCCTGAGAGAGCCGGGTGAGGTTGAGGCCTCCCCAGGGAAGGTCTCATGTAGGCTCCCGCCGGTTCCCCGCCAAGTGGGCAAAGGTCCATGAAGCTGCCTCAGGCCCTGCTTAGGGCACCAGAACATGGCTTTGTTTGTACAGTATGTGCAAAGGAGGGGGGCACCAGGATTTGTCAGTGCTCAGGGCACCATGGATCCTTAATCCGCCACTGGCAAGGGCCGCAGGGCCCATGTGGCCCCTGTGGTGCTCTCAGCGATGAAGAGCGGGAGGCTTCCATCCCTCCCAGCTTGCCCTGAACAGCAGCAGCGCAGCAGCCCCCTACCAGGGGCCGACGGAGGGCAGAGCTGAGCCCCGACTACACGCCTGACCCAGCTCCCTCCTGGCCCCCGGGGGCAGTGCAGGCCAGGTCCAGCAGGGTATCCTGCCCGGGACACCATGGAGGCTGGGCCAGAGGCACGAAAGCTTCCTTCAGAGCTCACAGCCTGCAAAGAGAACAGGGATGCAAGTAGGAACTGGGGCTGGGGGCTTCCTTGGGCTCCCGTGATTCCTGCCCTTTGCCGCTGGGCTGGGGGATCCCCCAAAGCCAAGCTCTCCATGGGATGGGGGGCCGACTCCTCTGCAGTGCCCAGCAGGAACCGGCAAAGCTGCCACGGGGCTCCTTCCTCCCCACAGAAAGACGCCTGAAAATGGTAAGCAGCTCATATTTTGGATTCCGAGAGTGAAAAGGGCACTACCTAAATACATGATAAATACAGGTACATCAAAACTAATGTAAATGTCACACTAATTTTATTTGAGCGTATTGTTATTTTAATTGCTGCTATAATAAATAATCAGATGCAAACGTATGTGCAGTGGAATGTCTACATTCCTGTGTAGAAATGCCTGAATAAACGAACACAAAGTCCTGTCCTAAAAATAGTCAGAACAGAATAATGAAATCCTCAGGATTGGGGGGTGGGGGGGGCATTGTGTTTGTTTTAAATTCTTCTATTAGCCATCCCTCAGCATGGCTTCTAGGGTGCTTTCCAGATGCAGGATGGGATGGAAATAAGCTAAACAACCCATTATAACAATCCAATCAGTCATTAGGTAATTAAAACCCGCAGACATTACCTCTGCCCTGGTCCAAGAAGGTAATGTTTGAACTCAATGTCTTTGATTTAAATAGTTTTATTTTCATGATTGTATGTTGCCCAGAGTTACCTTGAGGTAAGACAGGTGGCCCATAAATTTTATAAATAAATTTTGGAGCAGATGTGCCCCTTTAAAAAGAGCCTATACAAGAGGTTCCTCCCCCGCCCGCCCCCCCTTCTGGCCGTCCACTTCCTGGAAGTCACCTGTGGAACCCATTTACATTTGCTGAGCCGCCTGTGGCCAGGACTCCTCCTCCTGCAGTGGAAAGGCGCCCTGCCTGTTGCCTGATTCTCATCCCAAAGGGCTGCCGCTTGCAAGTGCCAGACCCACCAGATACCGCCCCCCCACTGCAACCCCCTTGGAGACGACCTCAGGCCCCTCTGCTCCCCCTGCCACTGAGGACTGGAGCCTTGCTCTCCCTACCTGGTCAAGGCAGTGATGGCATCGCTGCCTCCAGCTGCAACGTCCGGAAGCCCCCCACCCAGAGCAGGCCCACCTGCGGGGCAAAAGGGGGGTGTCAAGGGCTTTACTAATTGGATCCATGTGTTGGAGGGCCTGCCCCATGGACTGCAAAGGATTCGGGGCTTTTGCAAGCCAGTGAGCCATGCGCTTGCTCTTTGGAGTCATTGGCCTCCACCAGAGCTGATTCATGTCAACCTGTGCTTTGGCTTGATGGAGACACCTTGTTAGGATCAGCACTTGGCTTCACACGGCATCCTGCAGCTGACATTAGCAATGGGGGGGGGGGAGGAGGAAGAGATTGGAATGTGGGGAGAGAAGGGGGAGGCCTGGAGCCAAGCGCTGCCTGCCCGAACAGGGAGACCCACCGATCCTACCCAAGGCCATTCAAAGGAGTGCTGAGACGGAGAACGGGCGAACGGAGGAGGGTCCGTTACCTAAACAACATGAGAACTTCTAATTGGACTGATCGGGGGGGGGGGGGGGAATGGGGCTGGCCAGCAGAGAAAGGAAACATGTAAGCGATTGGCAAATCAAATAAATAAATAAAATAAACAAAATTAATTTTTTTTATTTATTTGATTTGTCAATCGCTTACAAGAGAATAGGTATAAGTATAAACATGAGTAGGAATACAGGAAATAGGTACAACTAAATGGGGACAATAGGACAGGGACTGTAGGCACAATGGTGCACTTATGCACACCCCTTACAGACCTCTTAGGAATGGGGTGAGGTCAATAGTGGTTAGTTTGAGGTTCAAGGAGTCGGGGTTAGAGGATGTAACAACAGAGTCAGGGAGCGCATTCCAGGCAATGACCACTCTGTGGCTGAAGTCGTACTTTCTGCAACGGAGTCTGAAGCGGTTTACATTGAGTTTGTATCTGTTGTGTGCTCTTGTATTGTTGTGGTTGAAGCTGAAGTAGTCATTGACGGGTAGGACATTGTAGCAGGTAATTTTGTGTGCTACTCTGAATTCCATCCATAGGTGGCACAGTTCTAGGTTGTCCAAACCCCAAATTTCAAGCCTGGTGATATATGGTATCCTGTTGCGAGCAGAGGAGTGCAGTATTCTTCTCATGAAATACTTCTGGACTCGCTCAACTGCATTAATGTCTGATATGCAGTGCGGATTCCAGACTGATGAGCTGTATTGGTCTGGCAAAAGTTTTGTATGCCCTAGTTAGCAGTTCTATATTTCCAGAGGGAAAGCTTCGTAAGATTAGATTTACAACTCTTAATGCCTTTTTGGCAATGCTGTTACAGTGAGCTCTGGCACTTAGGTCATTTGATATGAGAACTCCAAGGTCCTTGATAGAGTGAGGATCATCAACCAGGTCATATCCGCCTAGTTTGTATTTGGTGTACTTTTTTTTTTTTTTAATCAATGTGTAGGACAGAATATTTGTTGGTCGAGATTTGGAGTTGCCAATTGTTTGTCCATTCAGACATATAATCAAGGTCGCTTTGAAGGACAGTAGCATTGTTGGTGGTGTTGAATAGTTTTACGTCATCCACGAAGAGGACACAGTTGCTTATAAGGTGATTGCAAAGGTCATTTATATAGAGTATAAAGAGTGTGGGTCCTAGAACGCTGCCTTAGGAGACACCACTGTTAACTGGAGCAGGGTTTGATATAGCGCTCCCTATTTTTACTATTTGTTGCCTGTTTGACAGGAATGCAGTAATCCACTTATGAAGAGATCCGGAAATGCCATAAGAGTTTAGTTTTAACAGTAGTTTGTCATGTACCACTGAATCAAAGGCTTAGCAGACGTCTATGTAAATTGCTTCTATTGCTTTACCCTGGTCAAGTAGTCCATATGTTTTTGCGGTGTAGGAGTTGTAGGTTGCAGGACAATTTTTTCCTGAAACCAAATTGTTTTTGGGAGAGTAGGTTGTTTGAATCTGTAGAGGGTGATGAATTGATTGATTGATTGATTCCATGACTTTGCACATGATACAACACACTGAGAATGGTCTGTAATTTTCAACCAGGGCGGGGTCACCTTTTTTGAAGATAGGGATGACCGAAGCTAAGGACCATAGGTTCGGTAAGGAGCTGGTTCTGAATGATATATAATATATAATGCTTAGGGGTTCCGCTATGGCAGAGGAGAGCTTTTTTAAGAAGTATGCGCATAATCCATCGGGGCCAATAGATAGGGATGGTTTTAGGTTACGTAGTGCCTTTTCTATGTTATCCTCTGTAAAGTCAATATGTAGTAGGTCATTACAGGAAATGTGGGGCATGAGCCATTGCTGTTTACAAAGACTGAGCTGAAGAATGTGTTGAAGAGATTGGCCTTAACGGCTTGATCACTGCAATCTTTCCATTTGGTCCATTTAGGGGTGGGACGGTTCTTGAGTCTTTAAGTTTGGTGTTTACAAAATTGTAGAAGGTGCTGGTGGATTTTGTACGAAGGAGGTTTTCCTCTTGCTTGCAGTGGTAATTTGTGCATTCTGCCTTTACCTGTCGGCATAAGGTGTTGTACTGGTTTTTAAAGTTCGTTACTTAGCTGGTTTGGTTTTAAGCCATAGCGATCTTTTTTTGGATTGAAGTTTCCTTATTGTTATGGGTAATTTGTTTGTTTTTGGGCGGGGGGGTGTTACTAATGGTACATATAGTTTAATGACTCTTTCAGGTTCAAACAAGAATGCCTTATAATGGTCTTCTGTAGTATTACAGCTGGAGAACAGAGTAGGCCAATCAAGAGGTGATAGGTCGGCATCTATGAGATCATAGTTGGCTTTTGGGGATCCATCATTATTTCTTTGTGAGGGCGTAAGTTGAGACAAAAGTCCCCCTTGATACATATTGGAAGGCGCTGAAGAGGCTGGCCACCTGGTCTGGCCGGCTGATGGTGGCTTTGCAACTGGACTTAAGAATTTGGCAAGGGGGGTGGGGCTTCAGCTGTGGTCAAGGCTCTCCGGACACAAGGCCAGAAGCAAAAGGCTGGTCATTAGCATATTAAAAGGCCCCTCCGCAGGTGCAGAGCTTAGCTAATGAAGTGTGCCCCCCCCGCATATTATGGGATGTTAGGCTACTCTGCGCACATCTCCAGTAAATCAGGAATAAGTGAGGAAATGCCAGGAAAATCCTGCATGGCTGTGTGGTTGTGTGGTTGTGTGGCCAAAATGCAGCCGGCTGAACATCAGCAGGGGCCCTCAATTCGGGCGAGGCTCCCCAGCGTGCCTTTCTCTGCTTTGGCCACCCGGCTCACAGGGCAGCACCTTGCCGGAGGACAGAAGCATAACCCACCCCCCTCCCCAGGTATAAAAACAAAAGGCAGGACCCTCAAACAGCATGGAGAGCCCGAGAGAAGCACGGAAGAAGCGAGCCCAGCAGCGCCTCGTCCATGGAAGAATCTCGGGGGGGGCGGGGGGGGCAGCTGCTCCATCTGTCCAGGGGGGGAGCCCCATTTTCAGGGCCCTGGGGGTGGCCGGGGGGGGGGTCAGGCCAGGGGGGAAGGAGGCCCCATGTGGCGGGGGCTGTGCCAGAGGTTGCCCATCTCCCGCGCCCTATCTGACCTGCTCTGGGCGGGGGGGGGGGGGCGCGGGGGGCCCCCCCCCTCGGCCCCCCGGGGCCTGGCGGGGGGGGGGGGGGGGGGGCTGAAGGGTGCCCCCATTCTTGGACTCATGGGACTAGCAGAGACAATCAGAGGCCACAAGTAACCAAGCCACGAATGGTGGTTTGATAGGTGATACCCATTATCTTGAGTTGGCCCTGAAGGCTAGAGGAGGCCAGTGGGGTTGTTGAAGCTCTGGGATTCTGTGGGCACACCAGGCTGCCCCCCAAATTCTTGGATGGCACATGTTGGGCCAGTGGCAGCTTCCGGGTGGTTCTGCAGGGAAGGCATTCACTCCTCCCTCGCCCTCTGGCCCACCTGAATGTGGGGTGCAAGGGGCCAACCCCCTCCCGCTTCTTCTGCAGAGCCACAGGATGGGGAACATGGGCCTGGAGGTGCCCCTCAGCAGCCAGGCCGGCAGGCCTGCGGCTCAACTGAACCCCAGAAGCTCCGCCCCAGGCGCCTTTCTGCCCACCGGCCACTCCGGTGTGGGAAAAGCTGCTTGGAGGGCAGGGAGGGGGGCCCTTCCCGCTGCCCCTCGCTCAGAGGCCCAGCCCCCCTCAAGGCACACCTGCTGGTCCAGAGGAACCGGTTGAGCCACTTGGTGGCCCCTCCCACCCTGGCTTGGGGCGGGGGCTTCCTCCCTGTCGGTAGCTGCTCAGGGCCAGCCCCCCCCCCCCAATCTCCTGGCTGGAACCCTAGTGCCAGAGACTGCCAGCAGCTCCTTTGTGATATCCTGGCCTGCCCCCCCAGCTGTCCTGAGCCTCACGGACCCTTTCCCAGTTGGGGGAGCCCAACAGCCTCAGTGGCTGAGGAGGTGGAGCAGCCGGTCTCCTCCTCATGTGTCCATGCCCACCCCGCCAAAGTGGGGTCTCAGCCTGGCCCGCCCCCTCCCCCTGCTTGGGGCTTCCTCAGAGGTCCTTGTGGAGCACGGAGATGCCAGCGGAAGCGCCCGGGGGCCCAGCAGCCGGGGGGGGCTCCTTCTCCCCTCTCCAGAGAGGCTCCTGAGCCCCCAGGTCAAAGGCTGCCGGAGGGCCTTGGGAGCCACGGCTGCTGTGGATCGGGCTCTTGTGGGGCCCCCCTGTTGGTGGCCACCCTCGGTTGACACAAGCGGCCAAAGTGGCCGTCCCTGGCCAGGGTGAGCGGCAGCAGTGGCCCTGGTGGACGCCAGAGGGCATCCAAGGGGAGGAGGCCTTGGGGTAGGCGGGCAGGGAGCCCCCTTGCCCTGCCTGGCAGGCTCCCAACAGCCCTGGCATGCCAGCTGGTTTGGCCCCGTTGGGCCCTGCTGTTGCGTTTGGGCTCCTTCCCCGGGAATCCCGCGGCTTTGAAAGTCTTCCGCGTCCGTTCTCTTCAGCCAGGGGGACTCAGCCTTCCTTCCCTCCAGGGTGGGTAAAGTGAGGACCCAGATTGTAGGGGGGCAGAGGCTGCCAAGCTCGGTGAAGCAGGCTAGAAGCCCCTGTGCGACCGCTCTCTGCTTCCCTTCAAGCCAAACACACCTTTTCTCAGGCTGCTCCAACCTCTCCCAGCACCGTCTGAGCCCAAGAAGAGCTGCCAGGGAGCTGCCAGCGGTGCCCAGGGCTGTCAGTGGCCCCTCCCCTGACCGGCTACTGCTGAGCCTTTCTGAGCTGCTGGTCTGCCAGGGGCCTGGAGGGCCCCCCCCGACATTTGGGCTCTTCCTTCCCTTCAACCTGGCTGCGTCTGCCCCTTCTCAGTCCTTCCCTCCGGGGTGAATTTGGCTGAGACTGGGCAGGACGAGCCGCTCCCCTGGCCCCAGCCCCAGCCTTGCTCCCCCAAGCAGACCATGGGTTGTCTTTGGGGGGGGGAGGGGGTTCTGCAGAAGCCCCCCCCGTCCCTGCAAGGCCTCTCCCCCTCTGGCCTGCCAGTCTGGCCCTTGCTGGCACAGCCCCCCTCCCCTCTTTAAGTGTCCCCCCCCTCAGCCACCTACCCCAAGGGGGGCAGGAAGAGAGCAGACTTCTCCATACTCCCCATTTGGGCTCCAGAAGCAGAGGGGGCTGGCCCCCAGAGAGCCCCGCCCTCAGCCTTCCAGGCCCCTGGGATTCCTGCCTGGGGAGGCCAAGGTGCTTCGCTCCGCCCAGGACTCCCCAGAAGGCATCCGCGGAAGAGGGCTGGATCCGCTGGATCGGCTCTCGGCTGCCCCCCCCCCCCCCCAGCATTCGGCTTTCCTGGCATGAGGCGGCTCTTCCCCACCCCCCACCCCCCATGATGAGCAAGGCCGAATTGGCTGGAGGGCCCAGGTGAGGAGGTCCACCCAAAGGCCTCCCCTGCCCTGGGCAGGTTGCTGAGGCTCCACCTCTGACCCCCCTCCCCGCCAGAGAAGGGGAGGAGCGGCTGGAGAAGGCTGAGCAGAGCCAAGGAAGCACCGGAGCTCCAGTCCCCGCTGGGCAGGGAAGTGACTCACCCGCCAGGCTCCCCACATGCCAGGCAGATCCTGTTGTCTGCTGTGGCCTCTCAGCTGAGGATGCCTGCCAGGGCTCCGCTGCTACCGGTGGTTGGTGCGCAGGGCTCCCGGGGGCAAAGAAGCGGTGCCCCCCACGTCTTTGATTAGCGCCCTTTGGGGAATGCAGGTCTCTCTGGTGGCGGCAGCTTCTCCAGGACGGCTGCCTCTCCAGGGCCCCCCCAAGGCCTGGAAGAAGGTCCTGGACGTGGAGGGAGGGAGACTGGGACATGGGAGGGGGCTCTCCTTTGGGAAGGGTTTTCTTTGGGGAAAAGAGGGAGGGGCTCGGGCTGAGGAGGGGCTGCGTTCCCCCACAGGGGGTCCTCACCTTACGACCAAAACGGAGCCTAGAAGTTCAGGCGTGAGTGGTTGCAAGGGTCAGCTGAGACACCACGTGAGCAGAATTGATTTCGGGACCATTTTTACAACCGTTGTGAAGTGAGTCACTGCAGTTGGTCATAGAACCACATGGTCGTTAAGTGAATCTGCACAAACTGCGGCCAGGCAGATGTGGGCTGCTGCCCCCGTCTGACTGCAGTGGGGGGGGGGAACACGCAGGAGCTGAGAGCCACGCCTTCTAAAAGTCCCTCACAACTTGGAACGGTCATTAAGCCGCCAGTCATCCGTCGAGGACTCCAGGCACAAGCGGCTCAGCTGCAGGCCTGCGCCAGAGGGCCAGGAAGGCGGCCTTTCTGGGGGCAAAGATCCATGCCGCCCCCTCCCCTCCCCTCCCCCAAGGTTATTCTCCAAAGACCTCTGTGAGGAGCCCCGACGGAAGCCAACCAACGAGAAGGATTGAAGAAAGCTGGAGGCCTGGTAACCTTTGGCCAGCCCCCCCCCCCCCCATAGCAGTTGGGGAGGGGGGGCGGAAGCACTGCAGCCCAGCCAGCTCTGTTAGCAGCCGGGCAGGGGCGGGGGGTGTCCGAGCAGCAGCCAGGCTGTGGGCTCTGCTGGCCCCAAGGAGGGAGCAGGCGGTTCCAGGGCGAGGCGCGGAGGGTTTGCCCGTCCAGGAGCTGCCCTTTGGGGGCCCGTCGTTAATTGGGGAGCCTGAATGGCTACGTGGGTCGAAGAGTAGAGTGGCCCCTGCAGGCTCCCTTCCACACGTTTCTGAAGAGCTCGTCAAAGAACAGCCTTTGGGGGGGGTGCAGTCTCACCATTGGGGAAGACTTTAGGGGCTGGAATACGGGGCAGAAATCGGGATTGCAAGAGGGGGAAACAGAACCTCCCCCCCTGAGGAAAGTCAAGGGCTTTGGACGTGGCAGGAGGGGAACCCTTTCCGGGAAGCAGCGCCTGAGGGGGGTGGTCTGGATGGAAGCGGAGCCCAACCCCGTCCAGCTCAGGACAAGGAATCCTCCCGCCTGGGGGAGGAGAGGGCTGGGTTCTGGACACGGAGGAAGGAGCAGAGCGGGCCGGATGATCCCAGCCTGGAGAGACAGTTACACAAGAGCCACAGTGTCGCAAGCACCTGGCCGAGGGCAGCGCAAGACGGCGGGGCTCTCACCAGAAGCGGCCAGGCGTGTTCAGTGCCCTTCAGAAGAGGAGAACGGAAGGCTCCAATTACCAGGAAGCAGATTTTAATCAGGCTGCCCCAGACCACCCGCCTTCCTTGGGGGTTTCTGGGGGGGGGGGCTGGGGAGGAAGCCTGCGCAGGAAAGAGGCCAATGGCTCAGGAGGCGGCCCCTGACTTGGAGGGAGGGGCTTGTAACGCCACCAGATGGACCTTCCTCATGGGACCCCAGACCCAGGAAAGCTGACCTCCCCACAAGGCAGCCATGCCCGCATCACCTCACATTCTTCTGCCCGTTTGTCACAGAAATGCGGGAGGATGTTAGAAAATTGCCCTCATTAGTGCAAGCAATGCAGGGAATGAGGTGCCCGGTGTGTGTGTGTGTGTGTGTGTGTGTGTGAGATTGCACACCCAGGAATCCAGGCCAGGAACCAGGCAGCCTTGACCTCCTCTGGACCTGCTGGTTCTCCCAGAAACTGGACCTCTGGCAATTCTGCCCACCAACTTCAGCAGGACCCCTCGGGGGGGCCACAGGGCTTCCTTGGCAACTTGAGCTGGGCAAGCGCAGGCAAAGCGCAACCGACAGCCTCGCAAGGGGGAGAGGCTGCCCCGGGGGGGGGGGGGGGGCAGGGGGGGGGGTGGAAGCCCCCAGTGAGAGCATAAAGACCCCCTGGGGAGCGGGAGGCAGAGCAGGAAGTGAGGCCCCCTCAAGGCTCCACCTGTGGCAAGCAGGTCGACCCACATGCACGCGCACGCGCACGCCTGCACCTGGAGCGAGGGAGGGCCCTCCCCGGCTTCTCCCCCGCCCCCGGCAGAAACTCTCTCCTGGAAGTGACCCTTGGGCCAGGGTCCCTGGGTCTGCCCCTCCCTCCCTCGCTTAGACTTTCGTCCACGGCGTTTATGGCTGCGCGGAAGTTAATCTGTAACCGGCCGGGGAGCCGGCGAGGCAGGACCTGTTAGTCAGCTGTGTCTGGTCGCGGGCAATTTGCGAGCCGGATCGACCTGCCTTGCTCAGCGGGAGCATGACGGGCACCTGGGGAGGCATGACGGGCAGCTCAGTTATGCGGAGCACATGACCGCCGGCAGGTGCTTCTGCCGGCCAGCGCGGCCTCAGTTCCCCGACCGCTCCGGCCACGCGGAGGAACTCCCTGGATGCTCCGGCCAGGCACCGGCAGAGGTGAGCGGTGCGAAGCCGCGGCGCTGGGACTTACGGTCGCTCTGGGGGCAAAGGGGGGGGACAGGAAGCAGACTGGTGGGCAGGCCGAGGGGCTTCTCCGCGGCGCAGGTCCCGGGTCTTCCTAGAGCCAGCGGCACTCTGCTGGGGCTCCGGAGCCCTTTCGCTTCCTCCTGCTTGCAAAGCCAGTTCGCGGCTCCTTCCGTGTCCTGTCTGGGATCCTCGCTTGGTCGGGAACACAAACCAGCCTCACTTTGCCACAGGGAGGCCGGGCATTTCTCATTCAAGTTTCTGGTCCTGCATGAGGCCAGCCCAGCTGAGACTGGGGGGCGGGGGGCGGGCGGGCTGCAAGGCGTTCCCTCGAGGACTTTCCTGAAAATCTTGCCCCGGGAGCCCCCAGGAGTCAAGTGGGCCGCCCTCACTCAGCAGGACAAGACAGCAATCGGTCAAGGGGTTACGAAGCCAGGAGGCTGCGAGTTCTAGCCCCGCCTCCGGCGAGAACCAGCGCAGTGACTGGGGACCCCTGGTTCTCAGGTGTAGGAGAGGGAGGAGGGGAAAGCCACGTCTGAAAGGGCTGCCAAGAGAAGGAGAAGCTGGAGTTGACGCCACCGCCGCCGCCACTCAGCAAGGAATCTGTAGGGCATCTTTTATTTCCCTACACAACATCCCTGAAAGGTAGGCCAGGAATGCAACCAGCCGGGTCACCTGTTCCTTCACCAGGCGGCGGCGGCTGCCAGCGCCGCCCAAGAGCTCCTGCCGGTCTCTGCGCGCTGGGTCCCCATTTCAGCGCCCCCAGCTCCGGCTCCCGAAGGCGCATCGGCGGGTGGGGGGGGGGGGCGGGGGGGGGGGGGCGGGGGGCCCCCCCCGCCGGGGCCCCCCCCCCGCCCCCCCCCCCCCCGCAGGCCGGCCGAGCGTCGCAGCTCCCAGCCCCGCCGGCAGCGCTTCCCACGCCGAGCGGCCGCGGCGAGAGTCAGGCAGCGCTTAGCGCGGCTGGGTCGCTCCGGTGCGTCGGCCGGTGGAGCCCGAAGGGCGCAGCGGTCAGTGCGGAGCTCGCCGCGGGGTTTCGGACCTCCGTCTCCCCCGGTCCTGCGGCTCCTCGCAAAGGCCAGGCGAGCCTCTCCGAGCGCGCGGCGGGCGAGAGCCGCAGTCCGGGCTGCCTGCGGAGCTCACGCGCTCCTCTCGCTCGCTCTCTCCCCGCTTGGCGCAGCGCGCACCGGAGGCGTCCGCGGCAGCATCGCCAGCCACTCCGGGATTCGCCCCGCCGCCGCCCTCCTCCTGCCATGGGTCTCCGGGAGTCGCCTTACTCCAGCCGCGTCCTGGGGGGCCTGGACACCACCACGAGGGCCCTGCTGTTCCCCGGCTACTGGCTAGCGAACGAGGTGCTGGCCCTGCAGCGCTCCACGGGGGAGAAGCCCCGCTGCGCGCCCTACGGCCTGGAGGTGGCCGTCCGGGGGCCGCTGCTGGTGCTGCTGCTGCTGCTCTACAGCCCGGTCTCGCTGCTGGCCCTCCTGCTCTGGCTGCCCCTGCAGGCCGCCCGGCGGCCCTTCGCTTACCAGCACACCCCGGGCCGAGCCCCTCCCGAGGCCTGGGCGCTTCCGGGCCCGGCCAGGACCCTCCGCCTCCTCAGCGGGAACGTCTGCCTGCTCCCCGAGGGGCTGGCCAAGTTCAGCAACATCTGGCGAACCCAGTGGCGGGCCAGGCACATCGGCCAGAGTCTGGCCCAAGCGGCCCAATGCTCTACGCCCTATGCACCCCCCGGGGCCCCCAATGGCCTGGCCATCCCACGTGGGCTGCCGGGGGGGCCTGCCGCTGCCCTGGGCCACCCCTGGGGTGACTCTGTGATGACCGTGGAGGGGGTGGGGGCCGTGGCAGGGGAGGCCAACGGGCCCCGGGAGATCGCCGTCTGCAGGCCTCCGAACTTGGACCTCCTGTGCCTGCAGGAGGTCTTCGACCTCCGGGCCTCTGCCCACCTGCGCCACTTCCTGGCCCCCCAGTTTGAGCACATCATCCACGACGTGGGCACCTACGGCCTGCAGGGCTGCTCCGCTCCAAAGCTGCTGAACAGCGGACTCTTCCTGGCCAGCCGCTACCCTCTCTTGGCCGTGGAGTTCCACTGCTACCCCAACGCCACTGGCGAGGATGCCCTGTGCGCCAAGGGCCTGCTGTGCGTGCAGGTGAGCCAGCCGGGGCCTCCTTGGGCAAGGGAGGGGCATGAGCGGGACCTGCCACCATGTGCCCCCCCCCGTGCCAGGGTGGGGCCCCTGGGGCTTCAGCATGGGCTTAAATGCTGCCTGGTGGCCACTGACGGTCCTGCTGTCCGTGTTGCCCCTTGTGGCCAGTCTCTCACACCTGCTTGAAGCCAAAGGAGGGTGGGGGGGGGGGCTCCTTCTGCAGGGCTGCCCCATCTCTGGAACCACAGACTGATACGATGCCACGAGACCCATGTGGTGATCCAGGGCAGCACCCAAGGCCCCTAAGGGGTCCCCGTGGCCTGAAGGTCTTCCCACTGGGGGCCCTAGTGAGGTCGAGTGTACCTCCGTGGACTCCCCAACCTGAGGGGGTGTCTCCTCTCAGAAAGCCTCTCCCCCCCCATCCACGGAGGTTCACCTGTGTTCCTGCTTTGTCCACTCAGGTGCAGCTGGGAGCCTGCCAAGGAGGAAGGGTCATAGGATACCTGAACTGCACCCACCTGCAGGCCCCTGAAGGTAGGGGCAGGAGCGAAGCCCTCCAGGGGCCGCACCTGCAGAGCCAAGGCAGGAAGGGCTGGAGACAGGGCTGGGGGGGGGGGTCAGTCTCTGGAGAGAGGGAGAAGGGAGGAGGTCCAGGCCAGATGTGCTGAACCTCTGTAGGCTCTCAACCGGCGCTGCCTTTGCCTTCCCTGGAGGGCTCCGCATAGAGGCCGGACGGTCCCTGTCAGAGATGTGGTGGACTAGATGATCTCACGGTCCACCTCTGTCCTGTGATGGCCGCCCAGGGTCTTCTCCCGGCAGAGGAAACCTGGCAGTGAAGCAGAGAGACGGGGGTTTCTGGGTCTCCTTCCTCCCCCGAAGGCGGCTCCCCGCTTGCCCTCCCCCTCTCCCCTGCCCTGCCCTGCCTGCTTGAGGAGGGGGCGAGGGGGGCACTGGGGGTGGCGTCCCCCTCATGGCTCTCTTGGCCTGCTGGGCAGTCTCCCCGCAAACCCCCCAGCTCCGGTGGTGCCCATGCGCTGGGAGCAGAGCGCAGAGGGGAGCCCCCCCGCCGAGGCTGATGCGGCTGCCCTCCCCCTCCCACAGCGGATGGGCCCATCCGGCAGGAGCAGCTGGACCTCTCCCTGCGCTGGGTGCAGCTCTTCCAAGACAGCCATGCGCAGCCGGGGGACGTGGTGGCCTTCGACATCTTCTGTGGGGACCTCAATTTCGACACCTGCTCTCCAGGTGGGTGTCCAGGAGGGGGACGCAGAGCCCGAAGCAGGGGAGGGGCCTCCCTCCTGGCTTGGCTGTCTCAGGCCCCTCTTTCTCCCCAGGTGATGCCATGGAACAAGGCCACGAGATCTTCAGCCGGTACATTGACCCCTGCCGCCTCGGTCCTTGCCAGGACGCGCCTTGGGCCATCGGTGGGTGAGCCCCGCACCCTGGGGGCCTCTCTGACCCGGGGGGAAAGCTGGTCTGCTCCACCCTTTTGCTGGGCCCAGCGGGTGACTGGAGCGGCCGGGCAGGGAGGGAGGGAGGGAGGGAGGGAAGGGCCCCGTGGTGGGCGAGAGGCCACTGGGACCCTCCTGCCCTTCACAGGGACGCTGATGAACCCGCTGCACCTCTACGACGAAGCCGTGGCCACCCCAGAGAGCCTGAAGAGGTGAGGGGCCTGGGGCCCAGCCTGGGATCGCGGGGGGGCAGAAAGGGGGGCCCCCGGGGATGACAGGCGGGGGGGGGGGCGGGGGGGGGGGGGGGGGGGGGGGGCAGAAGGCCGTGCCTGACCTGACAGCAGCCAATCCCAGTCTGCCTCCCTTCTCGCCCTCAAACCAGCTTCCAGTCCTGGCAGCTGCCTGGTGGTGCCCCTCCGTTTCCTCGGCAGGGTCCCTTGCCCGTGCTAGCCTCTTTCTGGGGCCGAGAGAGGCCGAGGGTCCCTCATGGGGACTTGGGGGCCTAAGGCCCATCTCGCCCTCCCCCACTCCCGATCGAGGCCTAAATGTGGTCCAAGGATGGAGGCTGGCTGATCCCCGGGGGAAGCCTCTGCCAGGGGCTGGGGGGGGGGCGGCTTCTGTCCCTGGGGGAGAAGGTGGGGGGAGGGAGGGCCCTGAGCTGGGCAGGGGCAGCTGGGGCAGGAGACGCCTCCGGGTAGGCCCACGTCTGGGGCAGAGGGGGGGCAGGGCGGCCAAGGGATGGGGGCCAGTCTGAACCTTTGGGACGAAGAAGGGAAGATGGGGGTCGCAGCCTTCAGCTACCCGAAGGGCAGGGCCTGAGCCATGAGCGGAAACCAAAGGGGGGGGGTGATAGGTGAGAGAGGAGGAGGAGGAGGCACCTCCCGATCATAGGAGCCATTGGCCAGTGGAACTGCCTGCCCCCTGAAGGGGTGAGTTCTCCTTCTGCACATGTCTTCAAACAGGCACCAGGCGCTTCATTCACAGCAGCAGTTGGGACGACTAGAAGATCCCAACCTTTATTTGTTCCTTAGCCCCCCACCCCACCCCTCTGTTTTGCCTCCCAGGACTCTGGAGAATCCGGAGGAGCGCAGGAAGTACCTGGCAGGACCCCTCCAGGCCGAGGGCAGCGCCAACCTCTTGGCCACCTGTCACGAAGGGCGGCGCATCGATTACACTCTCTACCGGCAGCCCTGGGGTCCAGGGCACTTGAAGACCGTAAGTGGCTGGGGAGCCTGTGGTCAGCTGAGGCAGCTGGGACGGCCTCCCCTGCTGGGCCAAAGGGACTGGGGGAGGGGGGGGCTCTCCGGGTCTTCTGGGCTGCAGGGGGCGGCAACAAGTCGGGAGTCGGGAGGGGTAGATGCCTGCTGAGCAAGCACCAGTCTGGGGAGGCTGTGGTGGTCGGGGCAGCATTGGCGGGGGAGGGGGGGGCAGGCAGGGGGCTGCAGAGATGCCAAAGTCAGACACACAAGCCAGGCAGGGATGTGCTGGGGGGGGGGGGGGGGGGAGGGGCGGGGCGGGCCATGAGGGGCCCCCAGGGGGGGGGGGGGGGGGGGGCCTGGGGGGGGGTTCCCAGAAGCGGGGAGAGCTCATTGGGGGAGCCAGCAATGGGGCTGGAGTGGGGCAGCAGAGGCCGGGGTGAGGGGGCTGCCAAGAAGGGGCTGGATCCATGCCAAACAAGACGCCCCCGGAGCTGCCTTCTCGTCTGGGCGCACGATGCCTCTGGACCAGGTGAGCCCCTTCTGCCGTCGGAGGGCAGGAAGCAGGTGAGGGAAGAGGGGCCCGGAGCCGGACCCCAGGACTGTGGGCAGCAGGGCCTGGCAAGGCTGCCCCACCGAGGGGCCTCCCTGCTGGCATTGGCACCGGCTTCTGGCTCTGTGGGGGCGGGGCTTGTGGCGGGAAAGCCCGCCTTCTTGCCAGCCACCGCCCAATGCCTGCAATCAGCCTTGGCCTCTCTTTGCCTGCTGGAGAAATGGGCCCAGCAGTGGCTTCCTGTGCCTGGTCTGCTCGGCTCACCTCGCGGTTCTCTCCCCTCCCCAAGACACGAAACTGCCCTCCTTGTGCAGGGCATCGGTTCCCAGGGGAGGTGGGGGGGCGCCCCTTTTCTCTGCTGGGCAGCTGCTTTCTCTGTGGAGCCCCAGGACGCCCCTTTGGCCCCCTCGCCCTAAGGGACACCGGCACCCCCGAGAGCGGAGCTGTCCTCCCTCCCGAGTAAGCCCAGAGTAACACCCTCCCACGCAAGGTGGCATTTGCTAGGACAGGCACGGTGGCTGTGGCCGTAGCATCGTTTAGGCCAACCTGGATCAGGGCTGGACTTCTTGTTGAGGGTCGAGCCCAGGTAGATGGTCCTGGTGGGCCAATCTCTGCCCTGTGGCGAATGGAGCCTTGTGCAAGGCCCACCCGGCGTTTCCTGGGCAGGAAATCCAGCTCTCGCGTGGCGATGCCTCCCTGCTCCTGGCTTTGGAAAGCATCTCCTGGGTGAGCGCAGGTGCAGCAGCAGCAGCCTTGGCACTTCCTGGTCCTCCACCTGCGGTCAGCCAGCTGCTCTCTTGGTGGATCGGGCCCTTTGGAGTTGAGCAGTCAGATCCGTGATCCCCCAGCGACCATTTTTTGCGGGTCACGGGGAGGCGTCTCCCGTCAATTCCAAAATGGTCCACCTGATGCCAGTAGTAAATCTCTGGACAGGAAGGTCCCCCTGGCCTGCAGAGCCCCCCAGCAACTGTTCTGACTTCCCTCCCCCCCCCCCCCAAGACTGGGGCAATAAACCCCCCCCCCCCCCCGGTCAGGTAGTTCTCACCATCCCCTCAGCCTCCACAAGTGTGTGTGTGGGGGGGTTGATAAAAGGGAGAGAAGTGGGTGGGGGTCTCCATAATAGCAGTGATCCCCCCCAGGCAGATTTCCCCTCCTTCCAGAAGAAGGCCCCTTCCCCCTTTCCAAGGGCTCTCCGGAAGGGGCCAAGGAGAGAGGGAGGGGGGTCTCTGGGGAAGGGGTGCAGGAGGGAACCGGCAGGCTCGGCTGGTGTTGGGAGTAAGTTGGGCCACAGCAGAGTGGGGGGCTGCAACCGATGGCTCAGGAAAGGGACGGAAGGGGCCTCCGCAGCCCAAGTCTTCCCCGAGCAGCCGGTTGGCTAGGCAGCCTTCAGGGCCCTTGAAACGATGCAGGATTCGGGCCAAGCAGCCCAGGCTCTCCTCTCTGGGTCCCCTCCTGGGCCGTTGCTCTGCTCTGCTCTCAACCCTCCTGCCGCCGTGTCTCCTCTCTGCTTGCAGGCGGTGGAGAAAGTCTTCTTCTTCACCCAGCTGGCCACCTGCTCCGACCACTTGCCTGTTGGACTGCAACTCCTGGTGTCTTCAG
This sequence comes from Pseudonaja textilis, assembly GCF_900518735.1. Next base: position 486,933 of record NW_020769495.1, read on the forward strand.
AGGTGGAACCGGAAGCCCCAGCGCGGAAGGACCCCCTGTGACCTGCAGCTGGACTGACCTCCTTGATCCAGGGAGGGGGAGCCGCCCTGTCCCTGCTGGAGCCAGAGGGAGAGAGAGAGTCGCTCCTCCGGAGCCAAGCCGGGCACCCTGGCGATGGGCGAGGGGCTGGCGTGGGAGCCCTCCGAGGTTGCAGGCCGGGGCTGGAGAAGTCTCCGACGGGGTGGCTCTGGTCAAGGGGGACCCTCTGGGCGACTGCGGCCTCCCCTGCCCGAGTGCCTGGGCCTCCTGCTCAGCCTCTCCCGCCGGCCCTCCGAGGAAGGGCGGCATCAGTGGAGCCAGGGTGGGGGAGGACACATGCTCCCCCCCCCCCGAGTGGACGACGGCCCCCGTGGCTCCTCCCGCCTCTGGGTGACGCTGGCTGCAGAAGGGCCTGTGCAGACTTTGGGCTGGGGAAGCGGATCTCGCGTCCGAACCAGAATTTTATCCTAAGGTGTAACTTGAGTTTCGTAACTATTTACCCAAACGTTGGCGGCCTCCCAAGAGCAAAATCTCACCACCAGACAGATTACACTGTGGAACTGAATGTTTCAGCACAACTTGAATTGTTTCCAAGAAACCGAAAGGCGTCAAATACGAAGCGTTTCCTACACTTGAGCAGAGCATCCTGGGCTGTTCTTAATTGGGGGGGAGTTCTCCATAATAGCCTCCCCTGGGCCCTGGGGGCTCCAAAGCTCCCAACTTTCAGCGGGGTGGGGACTGGCCCTGCCCCTCCCTCCCTGGTGTGCCGGAAGGCGTTTCCTGGTTCCGAGGACTCTACGGCACTTTGTTCAACCACTTGAGTAAACATCTCTGCCATCGGTTGGCACAGAAGGCCGGCCTCTTGTGGGACCGGGTGCAGCACGAAGTCTAGGAGGGCCTGGTGCGGGGGGGGGGGGGCTTTATCCACTCTGGCTGCTTGATACCTGCCCGCCACCCCTCCAATCCAGACAGAATCCCCCTGGCAGTTGCCAGGAAGGGAGGCAGCTGCGGGGAGGGTGGGTGGCACCTCCCTGTGGGCAGAGATGGGATTCAGCCGGTTCTGAGCCTCCCGCTGGGTCCCAGCTGATTGGCTGCCTCTTCTTTGGTTGCCCTGCACAGGAGAACGGAGCTGGAAAGCAGGGGGATTTTACAAGATATCCTTCCCCTGCCACGCCCACCAAGCCACGCCCACAGAACCGGTAGTAAAAAAAAAATGGAATCCCAGCGCTGCCTGCGGGTCCGCAAAGGCTCGTCCTCTCCAGCCCACTAGTAGGAGCTGGACCAGTTGGGCTGGGCCTGGACTCCCAGCCAGAGAAGGGGGAGGGAGGGAGGGAGGGAGGCTCGGGCCCAGGAACCCCAGGCTGGCTCTCAAGGCCCCGACCTGCACCGCCATCCCTTTGCCCCCGCCGGGCGCAGGTTGGCAGGAGGGCGAACAGTCGGAAAGGGGGTACCGGGGGGCTTCAGGGAACGGGGCCATCCTTGAGCCTAAGGAGCCCTTCACGCAGCACTTCAGCCAGGCGGGCGAACCTCAGAAGGGGGCAGAATGGGTCCAGTTCCGCTTCCAGTTGGGCCGCTGCCCTGAGCCCCAAAGCACAGGGAGGAGGGGGCCGATCTCCCGGGGTGGGGGTGGGGGCTTTGCCACGGCAGAGGCCGCCAGGACAGCCGGGGAAACGTAAACACAGCAATGAGATGATCAGTCATTTCTTTTAAAAAGGCCGTTTCTTCCCTCCCAAGGAAGCCAGGGGGAAACCTCCAGCACGGAGCATCTCAGCAGCGTATCTCAACTCAGTGGCTGGAAGACTAAAGTCTACAAGGGGCCGTTGTAGCTGATTGGTTGGAGAGTGCGGGGAGGGGCTCCAGCAGGAGGCAATCTGTGCCCTGATTGGTTGCTGTGGGGGTAAAGGGGGAAGTTCCTCTCCCCCCCCCACACACACATTTTTTCTTCTGTGTGCTCTGAATTCTGTGATTTACCTGAAGATTTACCTGAAGATTTACCTGATGATGTAGCGAAGTGCCTGTCTTGGCTGCGGTCAATATAGAAATAAAACATATTTATTCGTAAAAAACTACATGTTTGTGTCAGCGTCTCCTCCTCCATTTGGGCACCCGCTGTGCCATTCCCTGGCCCTCAGCACCTGGGCTGGGCAGGGATGCCAGCCCCCGTTTCCGCCCTGCGGTGGGTGGACCTTGAGCTGTGAGCCATGGGCGGCAGAGATCATTCCCCCCCCTTCTGCCGGGGGTCTCCAGCACCCTCCTCTTCACCCTGCCGGCCTCCCCATCTCCCTCCCTCTCAGCGGCATTTTCCAGAAACGGCCAGGAATTGTGGGGTCCTTGGTGCTCTCTGAGCTGAGTGGTTTTCTTAGAGACCTTTCACTACCAAACCAGGGAACATTATCAGTGCTGTAACACAATGAGAGCAAACCCACCCACCCCCAGCGTGTTACCTAGAGCAGAGCGCCAACCTTCTGGACCTCAGGGACCGCCAAACTCATAATTTTAAAGCCCGGGAACCAGAGGCCCTGGGAAATTCTCCCCCAAAAAGACTGCAGGAAAATTCCTCACCCCGTTTTCCTACCAATCGATCGTTCTTTATTTGGGATCGCAGGATGTTGTCTCCAGCTCCGTTCTCGGGGGGGGGGGGGGGGACAGAGAGACCTTTGGCTTCATGCAAGGAAAGCAGCAGAAGCTGCAGAAGTCTTTCTTTCTCTCCCCCAAACTCTGCCAGAAATGAGCCCTTTGTGAGACTTGTCATGCCGGCTCAGCCTCTTAGAGCAGGAGGCCTTGCAGGGTCCCAAAGACTCATTTCTGGCAGAGTTTGGGGGAGAGAAAGGAAGACTTTTGCAGCCAAAAACAGAAGAAGAAGTGGAAAGAAACAGGCCAGGCCAGGCGTGTGGGGCATGTGGGGCAAGTTCCACCCCCTCCACACTTTCCCCCTTCCCCTCACTACCTCGTGTTGTTCACAATGTGATGCAAGCCTTGTGTTCCCATGTGGGCCATGTGGGCGGAGCAGCCTTGTGTTTCCGCGCAGCCTGGATTCATTGCTTTGGGGGGGACATTTCTCTGCAGACCACCAATATTTTCTCATGGACCACCAGTGGTCCCTAGCCCACTGGTCAGCGACCACGGACCTAGATCAGGGGTCTCCATCCTTGGCAACTTTAAGACGTGTGGACTTCAACTCCCAGAATTTCTCTGCCAGCTTTGCTGTCCACAAGTCTTAAAGTAGCCAAGGATGGAGACTCCTGACTTGGAGAACCAGCTAGGAACCTCCAGGTCCAGGACGTGGTCCCTAGTAAGTGTGTTTGTGTGTGGGGGGACACAACGCTGAAACTGGTGCAGCCCTGCCAAGGAGGTTTTGCTTCAGGGGTTTTATGGGAGACAGAACCGAGCAGCAGCCACAACCCGCAGCCAGAATGGTAAATCGGGGAAGGCCTAACTGACCCTCGGGAAGCTGGAGGTGACCTGGACTCATCAACCACATTTAGCGAGGTGTTATTCTGGGGGGTTCTGAGTCTTGATCCTCCTCTTGAAGTGACTGTTCTTCCTGCAACGGCCTTCACTTTAATGGGACTGGACCATCAGCAAAGGCAGCGCAGGGAGCACTCAGGAAGGAAGGAAGGAAGTCTTTGTAGCTGCACAAGTGGCCCCCTGGGAAAGCTGCCTTCCCTCCCGGTGTCTGGGTGCTCCCCTCCTTCATCAGGAAAGGCCACCTGGGGCCAAGGCAGGGGGCAAGTGCGCCAGGAGGGCAGGGCAGGGCAGAGCTGCTCCTTCACAGGCGCTCAGAGGAGGAGGAGGAGGCTGGGGCAGGGCAGCCTTTGCAGCCCTGGGCTCTGCCTGCCTCCACCGACTTTGGCACCTTCTCAGCTGGCAACAGGTGACCACGAGGCCAAGCCAAGCTCCACCATCCCATCAACCAAGCAGCCTGGAGACCTCATCAACGCCAAGGGCAGGGCTGGCAGGGAAGGGACTGGGGGAGCATCCACAGCCCACACCTCCTCTCCGGGTGGCGTCCTGCACTCTTCCCATCTCTCTCTGCCCGCTTTCGTCCCAGGCGGGCTGGTTTCAAGAGAGGCGGGGGGGGGGGGGCGGGGGGGGCTCTGGAGGAAAAAGACGCTGGAAAGGCCTGCTGGCCGCACAGGACACACCCGGGGATTTCCTTCCAGCCAGCTGACACTGTGCAAACACACCGCACCCACGAGCGCCTGCTCGAGAGAAGCCCGACAAAGAGCGCCTGGGTGGCCTCGCCTCCGTTAAAGGAACCGCTAACGCAGCGGCCAGGGTGCGCGCGCGCGCGTGTGTGTGTGTGTGTGCGCGCGGGCGCTTTGCTCTCGCCTTGGCAAAGAGGAGAACCCGGGAGGCGCGAGAGGCCATGCAAGCGGCTCCTCCCGGGACCTCCGCCCATTTCCCACCGGCCGGGCAGGAGGGGAAGCGCTGCTCGTCGGGCAACGGCAGGGGACTCCCCCTCCCAGCCCGCGCCCACTTGGGGAGGGGCTCCCGCCCGGGGCTGGATTTGGCCCTGGAAACGCCGGGAGGGCCAGCCGGACGGGGAGCCCAAAGAGCGCCGGCGAGGGAGCCGCTTCCGCCCCGGGCCCGGCTCGCCAGGAATCCCGTCCGGCTCGGCGGAGACCTCGGGGCCGCCTCGGCGCTGCTAATTGTGGGTGCCGGCCGGCTTCCTCTGAGTCAAGCGCTTGGGACGCCCCGGGAGGGCCCGCCGGAGCCCTTGGCCGACCCGGCCGGCTCCGCGGTGGAGGCTGCCCGAATTCCTTCCGCCTCCTTGGGGAAATTGCAGCGCGTGGCCCAATTAGTGCGGGTGTGGGGGGTTTAATCATCAAAGAAGCGCATAAAGCGGTCACACCTTTGACGTGTGTGCCCAGAGCAGGAATCTAGGCGTTCTTTCATTACGGCCATTTCATTTGGATGCGTTGGGTGTTTTTATTAGTTTTGCTGTTTTTACTATTTTTAAAATGTTTTTAATATTTTTACCTGTAATATATTTTGAGCCAACCAGCGTCATTGAAATGGGTAACTACAGATATGGAATAAATAAATATCTAAAGGTAGAAGATACAGCCAGCAAGATAAAAGTGTTTTTGCAAATCCACAATTGAAGTGACCAAATTTTTAACTCTTGTAAACCTTCCTTCTGTTTCTTCTTCAGCCTAATGTGCCAGTAATTGCAGGGATGGCAAAATCTCCAATTTTATCCATTCTCATTGTGGGATCTCTACATTTTCCCGTTCTTTCTAGGATCTGTTGTTCCTGGGCATTGGTAGCCAATTATACCAACTCTTTATGTACCCGAGGCATTCTAGACGGTAAACAGTTTGTATGCAAGCATAACATTTAACCTAATTATTTTAATGTTATTTCATGATTACGTGGATTGGGAATCTCAGGCATTCCAATTTCCATTGATGGAAGAAGCCAAAGGATTGTAGAGTAGAATAGAATAAAATTCTTTATTGGCCAAGTGTGGTTGGACACACAAGGAATTTGTCTTTGGTGCAAATGCTCTCAGTGCACATAAAAGGAAAGATACATTCGTCCAGAGTCAATCATCAGGCACAACACTTAATGATAGTCGTAGGGTACAATAAGCAATCAAATCATACTAGGAAACAGTCAATATAAATCGTAAGGATACAAGTGACAAAGTCACAGTCATACAGTCACAAGTGGGAGGAGATGGGTGATAAGGAGTAATGAGAAGATTAACAGTAATAGCAGTGCAGACTTTGTAATAGTTGGACAGCATTGAGGGAATGATTTGTTTAGCAGAGTGATGGCTATGGGGGAAAAACTCCCCTGTGTCTAGTTCTGGTGTGCAGGGCTCTATAGCGTCGTTTTGAGGGAAGGAGTTGAAACAGTTCCTGTCCGAGATGTGAGGGGTCTGTAGATATTTTCACAGCCCTCGTTTTGAGTATACAAGTCCTTGACTGAAGGCAGCTGGGTAGTAATTGTCTTTTCTGCAGTCCTAATTCCCCTCTGGAGTCTCTGTCTGTCCTGTTGGGTTGCAGAACCAAACCAGACAATTATGGAGATGCAGACGACAGACTCAATAATTCCTCTGTAGAAACGGATCAGCGGCTCTTTGGGCAGTTTGAGCTTCCTGAGTTGGCGCAGAAAGAACGTTCTTTGTTCTGCTTTTTTGATGTTTTTGATGTTAGGTGTCCATTTTAGGTCTTTTGATATGATACCTAGAAATTTGAAGGTCTCCACTATTGATACTACTGTTGTCTAGTATTGTAAGAGGTGGTAGTATGGGAGGGTTTCTCCTAAAGTCTACTACCATTTCTACAGTTTTGAGTGTGTTCAGTTCCAGATTGTTCCGGTTACACCACGAGGCAAGTTGTACAACCTCCTGCCTGTATGCGGATTCAGGTTCGTTGTTGTCTCAAATGAGACCAATCACTGTTGTATCATCTGCAAACTTCAGTATTTTAACAGATGGATCGTTTGAGGTGCAGTCATTGGTATGTAGGGAGAAGAAAGTGGAGAAAGCACACAGCCTGGGGGGGGGGGGCGGGGGCTGTGCTAATTGTACAGGTATCAGGTGTGATTCTGCCTAGGCAATATATAACAAGCAAACAGCAAGAGTAATGATAAACGGGGAATTGACAGAAAATTTTGACATTCAAAAAGGAACCAGACAAGGCTGTCCATTATCCCCATTATTGTTTGTATTGACCTTGGAAGTTTTGAATAGAAACATTAGGAAAAATGAAGAAATCAAGGGAATGAAAATAAAAAAGGAAGAATATAAATTACAAGCTTTGGCAGATGATTTGGTTTTTATATTGGAAGAACCATTGGAAACAGGCCCTAAGTTGATTAGAGAAATAGAGGAGTTTGACAAAGTAGCAGGATTGAAAATAAACAAAGAAAAAACAAAAATCTTGGGGAAAAACATGACAGAAAAACAAAAGAAAAGATTAATGGACAAATTAAATATTCAAATCACAAAGAAGTGATTTGTATAGCAATACAAATGACAGCTAGATGTGGAACACTTAAAGAAGATAATTACGAGAGATTATTACAACAGATTGCGATAGACTTGGAAAAATGGAAAAACTTACAACTATCTTTAATAGGTAGAATAGCGACAATTAAAATGAACATATTGCCAAAAATATTATACACTGCTCAAAAAAATAAAGGGAACACTTAAACACCACAGTGTAACTCCAAGTCAATCAGGCTTCTGTGAAATCAAACTGTCCACTTAGGTAGCAACACTGATTGACAATCAATGTCACATGCTGTTGCGCAAATGGAATAGACAACAGGTGGAAAGCAGAGGCAGGTAGCAAGATATCCCCAATAAAGGAGTGGTTCTGCAGGTGGTGACCACAGACCACTTCTCAGTTTCTATGCTTTCTGGCTGATGGTTTGGCCACTTTTGAATGCTGGCGGTGCTTTCACTCTAGTGGTAGCATGAGACGGAGTTACAACCCACACAAGTGGCTCAGGTAGTGCAGCTCATCCAGGATGGCACATCAATGCAAGCTGTGGCAAGAAGGTTTGCTGTGTCTGTCAGCATAGTGTCCAGAGCATGGAGGCGCTACCAGGAGACAGGCCAGTACACCTGGAGAAGTGGAGGAGGCCGTAGGAGAGCAACAACCCAGCATCAGGACTGCTACCTCCGCCTTTGCGCAAGGAGGGACAGGAGGAGCACTGCCAGAGCCCTCCAAAATGACCTCCAGTGGGCCACAAATGTGCATGTGGCTGCTCAAGCGGTCAGAAACAGACTCCATGAGGGTGGTATGAGGGCCTGACATCCACAGGCGGGGGTTGTGCTTACAGCCCAACACCGTGCAGGATGTTTGGCATTTGCCAGAGAACACCAAGATTAGCAAATTCGCCACTGGTGCCCTGTGCTCTTCACAGATGAAAGCAGGTTCACACTGAGCACATGTGACAGATGTGACAGGGTCTGGAGACGCCGTGGAGAACGTTCTGCTGCCTGCAACATCCTCCAGCATGACCAGTTTGGCAGTGGGTCAGTAATGGTGTGGGATGGCATTTCTTTAGGGGACCACACAGCCCTCCATGTGCTCGCTAGAGGTAGCCTGACTGCCATTAGGTTCCGAGATGAGATCCTCAGACCCTTTATGAGACCATATGCTGGTGCAGTTGGCCCTGGGTTCCTCCTAATGCACGACAATGCTAGACCTCACGTGGCTGGAGTGTGTCAGCAGTTCCTGCAAGACGAAGGCATTGATGCTATGGACTGGCCCGCCCGTTCCCCAGATCTGAATCCAATAGAGCACATCTGGGACACCATGTCTCGCTCCATCTACTAACGCCACGTTGCACCACAGACTGTCCAGGAGTTGGGGGATGCTTTAGTCCAGGTGTGGGAGGAGATCCCTCAGGAGACCATCCGCCACCTCATCAGGAGCATGGCCAGGCATTGTAGGAAGGTCATACAGGCATGTGGAGGCCACACACACTACTGAGCTTCATTTTGACTTGTTTTAAGGACATTTCATAAAAGTTGGATCAGCCTGTAGTGTTTTTTTCCACTTTAATTTTGAGTGTAACTCCAAATCCAGACCTCCATGGGTTGCTAAATTTGATTTCCATTGATAATTTTTGTGTGATTTTGTTGTCAGCACATTCAGCTATGTAATGAACAAAGTATTTAATAAGAATATTTCATTCATTCAGATCTAGGATGTCTTATTTTTGTGTTCCCTTTATTTTTTTTGAGCAGTGTATTTGTTCCAGACGATTCCAATAAGACTGAAAAAAAATACTTTGAAGATTGAAATAAAATGATGTTGAAATTCATTTGGCAGGGTAAAAAGACAAGAATCAAGATAAAACTACTGTAGGACGCAAGGGTGAGAGGGGGTTTTGGATTAACCAATTGGGAACCATACTATCAGGCAACAATATTGATGTGGATGAAGGAATGGATTGGATTGAAAAATGCCAGATTATTAACACTAGAAAGGCATGATTTACAATTGGGCTGGCATGCATTCTTATGGTATAAAGAAAGTAAGGTTATTTTAGGAGACATTATATTAGGGATGCTTTATGAACAGTATGGGAAAAAATAAGAGATTATCGCTGTATGAAAATACCAGTCTGGCTATCAACATTAGAAACTTTTACATATCCACAGCTTTTTAAAAAGGAACACATTATTAGATATGAAGAAATTTTAAATGAAAAGGTGAACTCAGAACAAAGCAAGAATTAGAGTTACAAGGGATAAAAATGAATTGGTATTTGTATTTGCAAATACATACAAGGTATGAGAAAGACATTAAGATGGCTGGGTTTTATAAGGAATTGACTGAATTGGATAAAATCCTAACAGGCACTGAAGAGAAGTTGGTCAAAAAACTATATGGTTGCTCTTATTACCATATGTGGTGGACTTGTGAGGACGCTAGAAAATACTGGGCTAAAATACGCATGTGGTTGGAAAAAATGACAAAGAAACATATAGACTTGAAACCAGAGATTTTTTTATTGGGAATTTTACCTAATACATACAGTAAAGATTTAAAATATTTGATTGTAAATGTATTAACAGCGGCTAGGATTGTATTTGCTAAAAACTGGAAAAATGAGAAAATACCATTACAGGAGGAAATTATTAAGAAAATATTGGAATGTGCTGAAATGAGTAGATTGACATTTGAAATCAGAGAACAAGATGATAAACAGTTTTATAAAATTTGGGACCTTTTCTATCAATGGTTAGATAATAAAATATAATAGAATACTTAGAATTTTAGAAAATAATGAATATATAAAGATGTATTTCTTCTTTTGTTATTATATCTATGTTTCTAGGATAGATTTGGGGACGATTATATGAATTGTTATAAAATAAACTAAGTAAATTATAGTTATCTCGCAAAGTATCAATGAACAAAATTAGTCAAATGACTGATTAATAGTGATACTAGGGTATTCAATTTCTGATTGATAATATGAGTTATTATGCAATGTAACTGTTATTGTGACTATGAAATGGATGCACAAAAAATTTGTAAACCAACCGACACAGTTTGTACATTTATGAAAGAAAGTTGGATGTTTTTATGTTTTGTTTGTTTGTTGTTTGTCTTTAAAAACCAATAAAACGTGTTTAAAAAAACAAAACTATATGGTTATTTACTAGAAATGAAGTTAGAGGAAGAACAAGTTAAAGAATCAATGATTGCATGGGGGAAAAACTTTGGATATGGAATAAACTTGGAGAAACAGCAGATACTATGGTCTAGAAACTATAAATTAACTATGTCAACAGCCTATAAAGAGAATTTGTATAAGATGTTTTACAGGTGGCACTTACCCCCATCGAGAATTGCCAAGATGTTTAAAGATAAGTTGGCGAAGTGCTGGAAATGTCAGAAGTCACCAGGATCATACTACCATATGTGGTGGACATGCACAGAAGCTAAAAAGTATTGGACTAGAATACATATGTGGCTGGAGAAAATGATAAAACAATCTATAGATTTAAAATCAGACATTTTTATTGGAAATTTTGCCTGAGGGTTACAACAAAGAGTTAACCTACGTGATTATCAATGTATTAACAGCAGCTAGGATTGTATTTGCACAAAATTGGAAAAATGAGAAAATTCCGATGGATAAGGAAATAATTAAGGAAATAACGAAATGTGCAGAAATGAGTAGATTGACGATGGCAATTAGAGAACAAGAAGAAAAAGATTTTTATAAAATTTGGAATTTATTTTATGAATGGCTAGATAGAAGAGTAAGAAATTGAAATGTAAGTACAGTATAATATTACTGATAATTGAATGAGTTAGAGTAAGAAAATGAATGTGAAATATATTATTGAAAATCAATAAATATGTTAAGGCTAATATAATAAGTGATATATGTTTTTGTTGTTGATATGTGTGTATATATATACACGGCTGTGAAACAACTGTAAAAGTCTGACTCACAGACGAACTCAACACAGAAGCCTGATGATGGCAGATGAGATTCTGCCGAAACGTTGCTACAACTTTAAAAGCACAACTATAATGACGTGGGTCTGGAATGATGGCGTTGAATGCTAAGCAAAGGGGACCCTTGCACAGGTCTTTGGAGATTCAAGGTGTTGTAGGATGTAGTGCAGAGCCATATTAACAGCATCATCCGTAGATCTGTTTGCTCGGTATGCAAACTGCACGGGATCTAACAACGGATCCGTGATGGTTTTCAGGTGGGACAGCACAAGCCTTTCGAAGGTTTTCATAACTACAGATGTTAGAGCAACTGGTCTGTAGTCATTCAGTTCCTTGATGGAGGCCTTCTTTGGCACTGGGATGATGGTAGAACGTTTGAAGCAGGAAGGAACACAGCACATCTCTAGTGATCTATTGAAGATTCGGGTGAAGATGGGGGCCATTTGGTCAGTAGTGGCCCTTGTTGTTTACAGAAGGTCTGAGCGATGTTGCTGCATTTCCTCACCTGATCTGCAGCTTCAGGTCTTTCCCAAAGTCACCCCATTCCCCACCCACCCACCCCGCTCTTTGATGAGGCCTGAGGAGGCCTCGATTCCATCCCTCTGGTTGGCAGCCCTTGTTCCCCGTGCGCAATGTAATCCTGCTCCTGTTTGGGTGGTGCCTGCCCACAAACCACCCCATTAATTGTCAGTCTTGGGTGTGCCCTTCTTGGTGGGAGAGTGCCGGGTGGGGATCCCTTGCTCAGGCAGGAGAGCCTGTATCATTGGAGTCCGGTGGCTGTCCAGTCTCTTCTTAAACGCCTCCACAGTTGGAGCAGCCACAACTTCTGGAAGCAAGCAGTTCCACTGACCGTCTCCCAAGTTCCAGGTTGGGTCTTTGATTATTTTCCATCCGTTGCTTCGTTCTGCCTTCTGGTGCTTTGGAGAAGAGCTTGGCCCCCTCGTCTTCTTTGGGGCAGCCCCTCAGATAATGGAAGGCGACTATCAGGTCCCCCCTTCTTTTCACTAGACTGGAGATACCCAATTCCTGCAATGTTTTAGCCTTCAGTCCCTTAATAATCTTGGTTGCTTTTCTTTGCACTCTTTCCAGAGTCTCAAGGTCGTGCTCAAAACCCTTCAGTTCCTTCACCCACCACGAGCAGTGTGTGTGTGTGTGTGAACGCGTGCACGCATATGTATGTCACAGCCCAATCTCCACCTGCCTGGACTAAGCGAGGCACTGGGTGGGCTGCCTCTGGATACCCCCCGGAAGCCACAACCATTCACAAGGATGGCAGTCCAGCCTACACAGGACGACGTGCCCCACGGGGCTGCCCATCAGCTTCCAAGGGCAACAGGGCGCAGTCCTTGGCCTATAGACCCGGATGCCAGGAGAAAACTGCTGCCGGCTTCCAACTTGGGGAAAGCTGTTTCTTCCCCTGCAGGCCCCACGGCTGCCCCTCCGCTCCCCCCGGGGGGGACGTTTCCTTCCAGGCTGTCACCATATTGGCCAATCTGCCAACAGCAGTTACCGTGAGGTTTGCCCAGCTCCCCCCTC
>NW_020769495.1:505579-541282 GCF_900518735.1 Pseudonaja textilis
TCAGGGTCTGCTGGAAGCTTTTCCTGGGGGGGGGTGTTGGGGGGACTGGCCCTTGCCACCCTAACTAGGCCACCTAGGGAGCCATTCAGCCTCCGCTTTCAGGGGAGGCCCCGGGGGGGTGGGGGGGACTGCCAGGGCCCAGAAGGCCAAGGCTAAAGGTCAACGGCAGCTCCGGTAGGGAAGCCCAGCCTGGAGTCGGGGGGGGGGGGGGGGCCGTACCATTTCTAGGCTGGGGGTCTCTTTGCAGACCGGCTGAGGCTCTTCCTGGCCCATCCCAGAGCAGGCCGTGCCCCTCACCCGCACATCGTCCACCAGGATGGCTCGCGTGGGGATGGTGAAGCCGAATTCCTGCCGGTACCTGGGTGGGAGGGCAGGCTCAGCGCTGAGACCCCCTCTGGCTCCCCAGAGGGAGCAGAAACCCCGCAAGCCCAGTTCCCGGGGGGGGAGGGGCGCCACTGACCTATTGGCAAAGGCTGTGGCAAAGTCTCCGTGGCTGCAGGAGCCGGCGTGGGCCGGGTAGCCCCTGGCCGAGCACATGAGGGCGCAGTCTGTCCGCTCGTAGCGCAGGTGCAGGAAGGCCTCGGTGGTGATCTGGGACCTGGGGGCAGAGGGGGGGCTTCATCTCTTCCGCTCTGCTTGCCACAGCCCCCGCCTGCCCCCCCACCCCTCGGGCCCCACCTGGCAAAGCCCTGGGCCTCCAAGGCGCGCACACACGTCTCCTCCAGGGCAGCTGTCCGCCGGTCCAGCTGGGCGAAGGAGGCTGCCTCGTAGACCAGCGAGCACGGCTCCTGGGCCTCGTGGACGATGTCCGCCAGGGCCATCCCGTAGGCCGACAAGACGCCACTGTGCCTGCGGGGGAGGGGGAGACCCTGGAGAACAACAGGCAAAACCCCCTCCCCCCTTTTGACCGGGGCACCCGCCAGGCCCCACGCCCCGCACAGGAGGGCAACGCTGACCAAGAACCCCTTCCGTGGGACAGGGGCACCTGCGTGGCACCACCCTGTGCTGGCAGAAGGAGCGGCCTGCTTGGCAAATGCAGCCCCAGGCAGCAGCAGGCCTTCCGGGGAAGCCTCTTCCCTCACCGCACGGCCCCGGGAACCTACTTGTGAATGAAGACGGTGCTCATGCCCAGCGCCCGGGCGATGGCACAGGCGTGCTGGCCCCCGGCCCCTCCGAAGCAGGCCAGGACGTGGCGAGAGGTGTCATGGCCCCGGGCCTAACGAGAGAAGGGAGGGAGGGACAGCACCGTTGGGGCAGGCCCACTCTGAGGCGATTGGGGGGCAGGCCCAGCCACCCGCAGCCCCTGGCCTGCTTGGGGGTCGCTAGTGCCCAGCGCTCTGGCTCCCAGGGCGGAGAGCTGCTGCTCAAAGGGGCCGCCTCTGCCCACCCTGGTCATGGCCTCCGTCTGGGGCCCAGATCAAGGACGCAACCGACGAGGAGCGGTACCTGCGTCAGCGCCCGAATGGGCCTGCACATGGCTTCGTTGGCCACCTGGATGAAGCCCATGGCCACCTCCTCAACGCTGAGGTCGGGCCGGGCTTCCCCAGAGGCCTTCACTTCGGCCACCAGGGCCTGGAAGGCCTGCAGGGAGGCCTGGAGCGAGAGCGGCTGCTTCTCGTCAGGCCCGAAAATGTGAGGAAAGTGGCTGGGCAGAAGGCGGCCCAGGCAGAGGTTGGCGTCCGTCACGGTGAGCGGCCCCCCTGGGAGAGAGGAAGACGGTGCCCATCACTGATCTGCTGCCCAGCCCCCCCCACCGTCCCCCCTTGCCCAGAGTGATGCCATGCGGCTCCCTCACCCTTCCTGTAGCAGGCGGGGCCCGGAAACGCCCCTGCGGACTCTGGTCCCACCACGAAGAGCCCGGACCTGTGGGGGGAAAGTGGGGGAGGGGGGTTCACAAGCATCCAGCAGCCCCTCCCCCTCCCCAACTCAAGAGGCGTTGAAAGGGCCAAAGGGCAGCTGGTGGCCGGTTCCTGCTCGCAGGGCCAGAGGCTGCCCTTCACCCGTCCCCACTCAAAGGAAGGCGAAGGACAAATTGCCCGGAGCTCAGGGGCCTCCCTGGGGCCAGAGAGGGGAGCCGAGGCAGGACGCTCACCTGAAGAAGAGGCGGGAGCCGCCCCCGGCAGCCACCGTGTTGATGTCCAGCTGCGGCACCTGGATGCTGATTCCGGCAGTGGTGGCCTCAAAGACGTGCTCGTACTCTCCGGCGTAGCGGCTCACGTCAGTGGAGGTCCCTGTAAGAGGACTGGGTGAGCCCCCCTCCCCCGCTTTGGACAGGGCCACGGAGCCCCTCTGCTCCCGCCACGCACCTCCCATGTCGAAGCCGATGACCGGACGCTCTTCCGTGCGATGGTAGCTGGTGACCGCGTAGCCCACGACTCCGCCAGCAGGGCCTGAGAGGATGGCCCGAGAGCCACTGAAAGCCTCCATGGGAGTCAGGCCTCCGTCCGAGCGCATGAATGCAACCGGCACGCCCTGTGGGGAGAGGGAAAGGCCGGAGGGACCGAGGGGCGGGTGATTGGGCAAACACTGTGCCAGATCCCGTGGGGCCCTGTGCCCCTCCCCAAAGCCCTTTGGGGTCCAGTGTGCTAAGAGCCTGAGGCCCCCGGCCAAACTCCCTGAGCCCCAAGGCAACCCCTCCTCTGCTTTGAAGGCCAGTGGACCCCCAAGGCAAGTGGGACCCTTCCCTCCCCAGCCTCATCCATGAGCAGCCAGCAGAGCAGCCAAACTCCTCCCCAAGCCAAGAGGGGCTACTCAGAAATGTGCTGACTGCCCGGCTGCTAGGCCAGAGATTGGAGGGCAGCCGAGAGGCAGCGACTGCACACCTGGTGTACCACTCCTAGCCTGTGCGTGGCAGCACACCACTGTGAGACAGAGTCCCATACAATGCACAATAGTTCACAAAGCTCAGCCTCTGCGCTTGAGTAACGTGCACCAACAACCATCTTCTGCCTTAACATGACAATGCGGGGCACTCGAAACAGCAGCCGATGAGCAAGCGGAGCCTGGGTCACCCAGACAGACTGAAACCCCTGGATTTCGGGCCAATGCGTCCCCCTTCCTCCTCCTCCTCCTCACCTGGAGCTGTGAAGCAAAGCCATCCCGGAAGCTATGCAGGTAGCGGAGGATGCAAGGAGTCAGGTAGGCGTCTATGCAGGCCGTGTAGCCACGGGGGACCACGCGCACCATGGGCATCACCTCGGAGGACAGCGAGACCTGCCGGAAGCCCAGCTCCCGGGCCAAGGTGCCCACCTGCTGCTCGTGGCCGGGCCACCTGTCAGAGACACCCCAGGCTGACTTCCACAGGCCTCCACTCCGGGCCAGCTGGCATGTACTGTGCGGGAGAAGGGGCCCCCTTGCCAGGTGGCATGCTCAGCCCTGCCCACTGAAGGGAGATCTGGACACCCCCCCAGCCCCTCCCCTCGGCCACCACCAGCCCTCGGCAGGAGACCCAGACCCAACCCTTGGCACCCAGAGGTTGCCTCCCCCAACCGCCTTCTCTCTCGGCTGTGTTTCTCTCTCCGCCTGCCCTGGCGCCAAGGGTGCGCCTTCCACGCCCACACGCCTCCCTGCTGGGGGCTGCCCTGGGGGGGGTCAAGGAACTCACAGGTAGGAGTGTAGCAGGACCACGGCCAGACTACGGATGCCCCGCGCCAGCAGCGCCTCCAGCTCCACCCGCAGGGCCAGGAGGTTCACGGGCTGTTCCACCATCACCGTCTCCCCGGTCAAGCCTGGGGGGGGGGGGAGAAGGTCTGCACTCCAGAGGCTGCATGCAGCTGTCCTCCCCCGCCCCCCAGGGCCCAGCGGCGGCTCCCACCTGTCACCCACTGCCCGGAATCCGAGAGCGGGCAGCCGACCCGATGGAGCAGCAGGCGCTCGTCCACCTCCACCACTGCCTCGTACAGGACCTCTGGCATTCGGACCTCCTGGGGGAGAGCGGTCTTCAGGGCTGCCCCTGCCTGCTTGGGGGGAGCCCAGGCAGGGAAAGCAAGAGAGGCCCCTGCCAGAAGGACCCCCAGCTTCGGGCACAGGTGGGGCAGACCCAATAGAGGGGGGGGGGCAGGGGCTTCCAGCCACCAGTTGCCACCACACAGCTGGCTGCCGCAGCTGCCAAACCCAGGTGTAGCAGGGCACCCACCCTTCCTGCTGCTGGGGAAGGTGGTGCCAGCTGGCACAGAGATCAGCCCTCCTGCCTGAGTCACAGCAGAGCCGCTGGGTATGTGTGTGTGTGTACGTGCGCGCATGCATGAGTCCCCTTTGCAACTCACAACACTGACCAGGTCAAAAATGCTGGGCCGTGCCTGGTTCCCGATGTAGAGCAGGTCCCGGAAGCCCTTGGTGATCAGCAAGGCGAAGCGCTCGCCCTTCCGCTCCAGGAGGGCATTGGTGGCCACCGTGGTGCCCATTCGGATCCACTCGATGCCCGCGGTGTTGAGGGGCTGGTCTCTGGGGAAGGGGATCCCGCACTCCTGCAGAAGGGAAGGGTGGACCTCGGCCAGCTGCTGCCTCTCCTTTCTCCCTCCCCCCCACCTCCCAGTATCGCTGGGTGCAGAAGTGGGGCAGGCCTGCAGCTGCCAGCATCGGCCTCAATCCCGGGGAGCAGAGACCCCCCAACTCCGGGCCTCGCAGGGCACCATCGACGGGCAGGGGACGCGGCCAGCCGCTCTGACCTCCTGCAGGATGCGGCGGATGCCCTCGGTGGGGGCGTCGCGGTAGTTGGCCGGGTCCTCGGAGAGCAGCTTCATCACGCGGATCTTCCCGTCGGGGCAGCGGGCGAAGACGTCGGTGAAGGTGCCGCCGCGGTCGATGGCGAACTGGAACTTGCCCGCCTGCGGGGCAGCCATGGCGAAGGAGGCAGGGCGGGCGGGCCGGCGGGCGGGCGACGAAGCCCAGCGACTCCGGCAGCGGGCGCCTCCCTCCGCTCCAGCCGGTCCCCCGTCGGAGGCAGCGCAGCTCTCCGCCTCAGGACCGCTGCAAGAGCTGCCCCGTGTCGAGTCCCGCCCCCCCCCCGCAACGACTTCCCAGCTGCGAGGCGGGCGGAGCGCGGCAGCCGCTGCGCGCGCCGAGCAGCGAAGGGGGCGGCGCCTCCAGCCACACACCCCCCGTCGGGGCGCGGGGCAGGCCGGGAAGCGCCGGTCGGGCATGGCGGGGCTGGAGCTGCTGTCGGAGCAGGGCTACCGGGTGGACGGGCGGCGCGCCGGCGAGCTCCGGCAGATCCGCGCCCGTATGGGCGTCTTCGCGCAGGCCGACGGCTCCGCCTACCTGGAGCAGGGCAACACCAAGGCGCTGGCCGTCGTCTACGGGCCCCACGAGGTAGGCAGGGGCTGCGCGCCTGGGGGCGCCGGGCGGGCTTGGGCCGGGGAAGGGGGGGGCTAAGGCGGTTCCCCTCCCTCCCTGCCTGCCTGCCTCTCTCCGCCCGGCAGGTGCGGGGCTCCCGGAGCAAGGCGCCGCCGGACCAGGCGCTGGTCAACTGCCAGTTCAGCATGGCCACCTTCAGCACGGGCGAGCGCAAGCGGCGGCCCCACGGCGACCGCAAGTCCAGCGAGATGACGCTGCACCTGAAGCAGACCTTCGAGGCCGCCATCCTCACGCGGCTCTTCCCGCGCTCCCAGATCGACATCTACGTGCAGGTGGGGCTCGGGGGCGGCCGGGCGGGCGGGCAGGCAGACGGGCGGTCTGGCTGGGGCGCTGACCGCCGCTCGGCCGCCCTCAGATCTTGCAGGCGGACGGCGGCAACTACTGCGCCTCGGTGAACGCCGCCACCCTCGCCGTGATCGACGCCGGGATCCCGCTGCGCGACTACGTGTGCGCCAGTTCCGCGGGCTTCGTGGAGGAGACGGCGCTGGCCGACCTGAACTACATGGAGGAGGCGGCCGGGGGGCCGCAGGTGGCGCTGGCGCTGCTGCCCAAGGCCGACCAGATCGCCCTGCTGGAGATGAACGGCCGGCTGCACGAGGAGCACCTGGAGCGCATCGCCGAGGCCGCCCGCAAGGCCTGCCGGGACGTCCACGCCGTGCTGGACCAGGTGGTGCGCGAGCACCTGCGCGAAGGGGCCGCCCTGCCCGGGACCTGAGCGGGGCCGCCCGGGACTCTGGCCCCGCTTTCCGTGCCTGTTTTCCCACGCCCCCCCCCCCCTAATAAAGGTCTGCCATTCCCAAGCGCCCGTGCAGTTCTTCGCAAGCCGGACGGCCAAGGGGGAGCGCGGGGGGGCTTCATCCGCCACGCAGAATTCGGGGGCCGACCGAGCGACGCCGGAGCTCCGGCCGCGCAGTCCGGGACAAACGCGGTGACAGGCCGGCTGCGCGCTCGGGGCTGGGACGCTCCTCCCCGGCGGCGGGCGGAGCGTGCGCGTCTTCCGGGGCGGCGCCTCTTCCTCTTCCTCCTCCTCCTCGGCCGCTGCCGCTGCTTCTGCCGGCCGGGCGCCATGGGGCTGCTGTCGGACCCGCACTGGCGCCGCGCGCTCTCCCGGCTGCTGCTCCGCCTGCACGCGCCGCTCTGGTGGGGCCGGGCGCGGGGCCGGGCGGGGGGCCGGGCGGGGGGCGCGGGGCCGCCCGGCTGAGCCGCTCTCCTCTCCCTCTCGCCCGCAGCGCGCTGAGCTTCGTGGCCGGGCTGGGCTGGTTCCTGGGCCTGGCCTTCCAGCCGCTGGCGCCGCGCGCCTCCATGTCCGAGAACGCCATGGGCTCCACCATGGTGGAGGAGCGCTTCGCCCGCGGGGACCGCGCCCTGGCCCTCGCCCGCGAGTTCGCCGCCCAGCGCAAGAAGGCCGGCGGGTGAGTCGGGGGGCGCCGGGCGGTGGTGGAGGGCGCGGGCGCCGGGCGATGGTGGCGCCGGGGCCCAACGCTGCTCTCCCCGCAGGGCGCTGCCGGCGGCCTGGCTGGAGAAGAGCCTGCGGGCGCTGGGCCTGGAGGTCTTCGCGCAGAGCTTCTCCCGGACGCTGCCCTTCCCGGACGAGGCGCGCGAGAGATACGTACGCGCGGGGCGGGGGCGCGGGCGGCTGGGCCGGGCGGGGGGGCGGCGATGCCCAAGCGGTTCCCCTCCCCTCCTCTCTTCTCCCCGCGCAGACCGTGAAGGGGACCAACGTCTACGGGATCCTGCGGGCCCCGCGCGCAGCCAGCACCGAGTCGCTGGTGCTGAGCGTGCCCTGCAGCGACGGGCAGCAGCGGAACAGCCAGGCGGTGGGGCTGATGCTGGCCCTGGCCGCGCATTTCCGCGGTGAGTCGGGCGGGGAGGGCGGGGGGGGGGCAGTCGGAGGGCGAGGGGGGCCGGTGCTGAGCTGCCCCTCCCGCCCTCCCGTGCAGGCCAGATCTACTGGGCCAAGGACATCATCTTCCTGGTCAACGAACACGACCTGATCGGCATGGAGGCCTGGCTGGAGGCTTACCACGACGTCAACGTCACAGGTAGGGGCTCCGATGGGCGCTCGCTTCTCCCCCCCCTTGTGCTCCTGGGCCCCCGGGCTCCCCTTTGGGGGCTCTGCTCTGCCACACCTGCCATGGCCCTCCTGCTTTCAGCCAAGGCTTCCCTTAAAAGGAGCAGGACTTTTACTCCTCCTCAGGGCGGCAGAGCCGGCCTTAGGCACCTTTGCACCCTCCGAAGGCCCAACCCTGGCTTCTGGCGGAGTCTGGGGGGGGAGGGATAAGTGCAGCCACTAGGGAATATTATCGGCTGGCCGCTCTCTGACGAAGGCGCCCACGCAACCGCTGGGCCCTCTGCAGAGACGCATTCGTCGGGGACCTTCGGCCGAGCAGGAGCCATCCAGGCCGCCATCTCTCTGGAGCTGAGCAGTGACGTCATCACCAGCTTTGACGTGGCCGTGGAGGGGCTGAACGGGCAGCTGCCCAACCTGGACCTGGTCAACCTCTTCTACTCCTTCTGCCAGAAGAACGGGCTGCTGTGCACCATCCAGGGCAAGGTACGCGGGAGGCCGCCCGGAGGGGAGAGCCTCTCGGCCATCGGCTCCCCCAGGCCGGAGCAGGTGCCTCGAGTCAGGCTCGGGCACTGCTTGAGCAGGCAGGTGGTCAGGCGGTCGGCAGGATCCCTCCGCGGTTGGGGTGGGGGTGTCCCTCCTTCGCCCGAGCTCTCAGGGCCAACGACCCGGCTGAAAGCCTCCTCTGCCCCCCCCCCCCCCCGCAGCTGCAGCGCTCCGACTGGGACTCCCTGCCGGGCTACCTGCACTCCCTGCAGACGCTGCTGCTGATGGTGCTCAAGCAGGGCTCGGGCCACCCCCAGGGGGACCACGGCCTCTTCCTCCGCTACCACATCGAGGCCATCACCATCCGTGGCATCAACAGCTTCCGCCAGTACAAGTTCGACATGGGCGTGATGGGCGTGTGAGTGTCTGAGTGGGCTGAGATCCGACCAGGGGCCGCCGGGGACGGGAAGCCGCAAGCCTCTGTCCGCTCCTCCCCCAGGACCTTCGAGGGCATCTTCCGGAAGCTGAACAACCTGCTGGAGCGGCTGCACCAGTCCTACTTCTTCTACCTGCTGCCTTCGCTCTCCCGCTTCGTCTCCATCGGGCTCTACATGCCGGCCTTCGGCTTCCTCCTCCTCATCCTCGTCCTCAAGATATCCTCCTCCGGTGGAGGCAGCCAGCCAGGCCAGCAGGAGGCCCTGCTCACGGGGGGAAGGGGCGGCCTTCCTGGAGGCGTGTCTGCTTTGGGGAGGGCTGTTGGGGGCGGGGGGGGGCTCCTGCCTGAAAGTGGGGCGCTGGAGGAGCTCCCAGCTGAGTCCTTCAGGGCCATCTGCCAAGCAAGAAGGGCGGAGTCTGGGTGGTGGGAGGGGGAGGGGCCTGTTCTCTGCCCATCCAGGAGGGAGGAGCTCTCATTCCCCAGCACGCGAGGGGGGCGAGAGAGACGCCCAGGGCTGGTCCAGAGCGGGCAGTGAGGGGCTCCTTCCACCCAGACACCGTCAGGGGGCACTCCGGCCGTCTTGTTTGGGGCTCTCCTGTGCCGTGCCTGTTTTCCTGGACTCCCTCCCTCCCTCAACGCCCTGGACCTGTGGGTGAAGCTGAGCAGTTTCGACACTGACGGGGGCCAACTCTGCGATGGGGACCAGGCTTCGAATCCTGCTCCTGTGGAGGTGGGTTAGCCCCGGAGAAGGCGGGTCTTGTGCTCGTGGCAGCAGCCTCTCTCTCCGGGCATAAGAGTTAGGCCGTGGGTTCGGTCTGCTGTCCAGCCCTCCAGCCTTTTTGGGGTGGGGGGACACCAGCCAGCTCTGACTCCGCTGTTCCTTTGCTTCGGGGGGGTGGGGGTGCAGCGGGGCATCCCCACAACTCCCGCCGTCCTCCTCTGGGACAGGATCCGAGGCCCAGCGTGCTGACCCTGATCCCCCCGCTGCTCATCTGCCACGCCACGGGCCTCGCGCTGTACTTTGTGCCCGTCTGGGGGCAGCAGGTAGCCACGGAGCACTTCCCGGTCTCTGAGTCGGAGGCGGTGGTGCTCACCAGCATCGGGATCTACGTGGCCGGGCTGGCCTTGCCCCACAACACACACAGGTAACGGAGGGGGGGGAGCCAGGGGTTGCACCCAGGTCTGAAGGGGAGGAGCAGGAAGGCGGCTCTCCGGGAGATTCTGCCTGGACGAACCGGCCTTCCCGCCCTGTAGAGTCTTGATGGGCTCCGGGAGCAACCAGGGCTGGATGATGCTGAAGCTGTTCGCGCTGCTCTACCTGGCCATGCAGCTGAGCTGCGTCGCCCTCATCAACTTCTCCCTGGGCTTCCTGCTGACGGTCACCATGGTGCCCATGGCCGCGGTTGTGCAACCCACGGGGCCCAGGTACGTCCCGGGGGGGGGCAGCAGCGGCACTGCAGGGGCTCCGAGGCAACAGCGGGGGGGGGGGGGGGGCCCCGCCCGGGGGGCGGGGGGGGGGCCGGGGGGGGGGGGGCGCACAGTCACGGGGCGGGGGGGGCTGCTTCCCTACCCCAGTGGGCGAAAGGGAAGTTTTTGAGCCAAGGCCAGGGGACCCTCTCCAGGCACCAGAGGCTGGCATTGAGGAGGCCCGTGGTGTCACAAGCCTGAATCCTGTTGGGCGACCCTCACCCCAAAGCTCAAAGTCCAGAACGGTTGTGCCCTAAGGCAGGGACAGGAGCGGAGCCATTTCCTGTTCTTCCTGGTTCCTGGACAAAGAAATCGTTAGCCAGAACCTTTGCACACCGGGTCCATTGCAGTTCAACGGGAAAGAGGGGGGGGCTCTTGCAGTGGGGGTGTGTGTGTGCCAGGCCGGCCACAATTTGCCCCCCAACAATTTAAGCTTGGAAAGGAGGCCAGGCGCTCCAGCCCAACCGATCGGCCACCTGGGCAGCGCAGGAGGAGGAGGCGGCGGCGGCTTGTGCCTGCCTCTCTGCGTGATCCTCTGGAGAGCCGGCAGGTGCCTCGCAGGAGGGAGGGGCAGCTCGGGCCAGGTGGGCCTGATCGGGAGCCCCTTCTCCCTGGCAGGTACCTGTATGCGGGGCTGCTGCTGCTGGTCACCCCGGCTGTCACTCTCCTCCTGTGCATCTTCCTGTACCAAGAGCTGATGGAGTACCCCATTTCGCCCCTGGAGGGCTGGCAGCGCTTCCTCCAGGTGATTGCCGAGGGGCTGCTGGACCACTACCTCTACGGCTCCATCGTCTTCCCCTTCGTGGCCATCTTCGTGTACCCCTGCTGGCTCCTCTTCTGGAACGTGCTCTTCTGGAAGTAGCGAGACAGCCTCTGAAGTGGACTGTGGGGGGCAGCCTGGACCCCCCCTCCTCCTGCACTGCAGCTGCTGCTGCCCAGAGAGCTCTCCAAGGAGCCCAGAAGGTGGCAGTTGCCACGCGCGCAGCGTTGAACGTCCGGCTGGCTGCAGGCTGGGGCCTCCCTCTGCTTGGCTAGGGGCACAGAGGGCCATGGGCCCCCCGATTCTCTTGGCCTTTGCTGTGGTTGCAAAAGCCAGACTGGAGGGCTGGGAGGGAGGCAGGAGCTGTGGTTTGCCTGGAAACAATTTCAGCAAAATAAAAAGACTTTGGATGTTGTGGTGCAGAGTGGATTTGTGTGTACGCCTCCCACCCACCCCCCACCCCCCGGGTCAATATTTCAGGCACCCACAGTACCTGAATCAATGAAGACTCCAGGCTGTTGCGAAGCTGAGGCTCGAGAGGGTGAAGGCCGGGGCGGTTCGTGGACCGTGAACTCAAAAGAAAGACATTGAACTTGAGCAATGGGCCCTGACCAACAAAGTGAAATTTAACCTGGAGAAAACCAAGATTTTTTTTCACCTCGGCAGGAAAAGCCAAAGAGACCAGTACAGATTAGGGGAAACCTGGCTCCGAAACCAGTAACTCTGAGAGGGACCTGGGAGTCCCAGTGGACGAGCCCTTAACCAGCAGCCAGAAAAGCTAACACGATCCTTTGGCTCCGAGGAACCTTTGGTTGTATAAACAGAGACCCAGAATGAAGATCGCATGAAGTTATTAGCGCTGCTTTATGAATCCCTAGTTAGGGCCGCGCCTGGAGTGCTGCACCCAGTTTTGGTCCCCACATTTACAGAAAAGAGGTTGAGACTTGGGGGGGGTGGGGGAGAGTGCAAAGAAGGGCAACGAAGAGGATTGAAGGCCTGGAGGCTAAAACGCAGGAAGAACGGCTGCGGCTTCAGGAACCGGGCATGGCTGGTTGAAGGAAAAGAACCGGGGCAGGATAGCTGGAGGTTTTTACCGTCTCCTGCTTAGGCAGGAGGAAGGGGGTTGGACTAGATGACCCACAAGGTCCCTTCCAACTCGATTGTAACTGAATATTTTAAGAAGACCGGAAAACCACCTGTCTCGTGGTATAGGGTCTCCTGCTTGAGCAGGGGGCTAGGCTAGAAGACCTCCAAGGCGCCCTTCCAGCTCTCTTCTGATTGGCTGATAGGTTCGGGTTCAGCCCTCCCTCCTGAGAGCCGCCCGCAATCGAACCGGGGCTGGCCGGGATCGCTGAGGACCCGCGAGTAAGCGGAGGGGGGCACCTCTCCAGGATTCGTAGATCTGCCTGCTCCATCCGGGGCGGCCCGAAAGAGCCTCGGGTCACGTGCCCTACGGAAACCGGCGCGTCGCTGCTCTATCCCACCCCAGGCGGCTGGGGCGTCGCTCTGAGGGCCGGAAGCGGCGGGAGCTACGCTCGTACTTCCGCCGCGCGGCACCTTGTGGGAAAGCTGTCTCGCCTCGTCTCCCCCCAAGATGGCTGCGGCGGTGGCGGCGGCGGCGGCGCGGAGCCTGGCGCGTTCCCGGGGGCGCTTCCTGGTCCCGGCCCTGCCCGGCGGCCCCCACCCGCGGGTACGGCGAGGCGGCCCTGGCGACGCGCGCGCCGGTTCTTCCCCCCCGCTCGGGCTCCGGTCGCGTCCCGCCCCAAGGTCACCCCGCGCCCCACCCCGCCGCGGCCCCGGCTCCCCCCCCCCTCCCCGCGGCTGCTGCACTGCGGCGCCCCGAAGGACGCGAGCGGGAGGGAAGTGGCCCGGCTGCCGGGAGGAGCGGGGGGCCGAGGCTGTCCCTTTGCCGGGCGGCCGCGCCGGATTGGCCCCGCGGGGAGTCCGGTGGGGGTCTCGGGCAGGGAGGCTGGAGCGCGGCCAGGCAGCTGAAGGCGCTCCGAGGTGGGTGAGAGGCTGGGAGGCAGGACGAGCCCCCCTCCGCCCGACCGCAGGCCTTTGCAGCCCCCGGGCCCCGTCCCCGTCTGGTGCGGCACCTTGGAGGTCTGAGCGGGGCTTCCGGCTCGCTGGGGAATCCTGGGCGTTGCACGTGATCTCTGCAGGGACTCTGGGGAGGGGGTGGGGGGGCTGCTCATCCAGGAGGCGGGAGACTCCCGCAAAGGGCTCAGGGGGAAACCTGCGGGGAGCTTCGTGAGGGGGGGGGGGAGGGAAGGGGCTTCCATTCGGCTTGCGGGCAATTCGCTCAGCGGCCTTTCTTTGCAGGCCAACGTGGCGTCCGTGGCGGGCCTGTCCCGGGGCAGGAGGGTGGCCCTGGGCGCTCTGGGCGCCCTGACGGTCGGCGGGGCAGGGCTGGCCTGGGCCCTCCAGAGAGCTGTGAAGGCCTCGGAATTGGAGCTTCATGCACCCAGCTACCCCTGGAGCCACAATGGCCTCCTGACTTCCCTGGACCACAGCAGGTGGGTGGCATCAATGCCCAACAAGGGTCGCTGGGGCCCCCGCTTGATTTTGCTTTGCCCCCTCTGGACAGGGAGCAGCTGCCAGGCTTCCTCTGTCCGTGTCCCGTCCTTCAGCTGGCTCCCCTCCCTTTGCTGCTCCTGCCCCCGTCTTCTGCCTCCTTCCTCCGGCATTGGGCACACTGGGCTCATTCAGAGGGATCCTAGTCTTGGGCAGTGCCACCCCCCCCCCCACACCCCAGTCTGCTTCCTGCCATGGTTTCAATACCTGGCTCACAAGTAAGGACTGCCTTGTGAGGCTCGCGGCCTGAAGGAAACGTTTGTGTCCACAGCGTCCGACGTGGCTACCAGGTGTACAAGCAGGTGTGCTCCGCTTGCCACAGCATGGAGTACCTGGCCTTTCGCAACCTTGTGGGTGCTACGCACACTGAAGAGGAAGCCAAGGCGCTGGCTGCGGAGGTAAGCAAAGCGTGCAGCTGGTTCGGGCGTCCTGGGCTCCGCTCTGGGCTGCCTCGCCTGGTTCTTGCCTCCAAGAGGCTGCCTGCAGGGCTGGTGGCCGCGTCACGCTGCTGGTTAGCTTGAGGTGGGGATGGATGCAGGTGGGCCAAAATAGCTTTCCCATCTTTGGGGAAAGGTGGAGGTTTGTCAAGCGAGGCTGGCCTCTCGCCCTTTAGGTGGAGGTGCAGGATGGACCCAATGAGAACGGCGAGATGTACATGCGGCCTGGCAAGCTGTCCGATCACTTCCCCAACCCTTACCCCAACGCTGAAGCAGCGCGGGCGGCGAACAACGGGGCCCTGCCTCCTGACCTCAGCCTCATTCTCAAAGCCAGGTAATCCTGCCTGAGGCGGGGGCCTGGGCACGTGGTGGCTGGCATTGCCAAGCAGAGGAGACGGTTGGAGAAGCTGGGCCCTCACTGCCCTTCCCTTTCAGGCATGGGGGCGAGGACTACGTCTACTCCCTTCTCACTGGCTACTGCGACCCCCCTGCGGGCGTGACAATGCGAGAGGGGCTTTATTACAACCCCTACTTCCCCGGACAAGCAATAGCCATGGCTCCTCCCATCTACAACGACATTCTGGAATACGATGACGGTGAGTGGGCTTGAGGGTGGACGCAGGCCTCTTCCTGGGCTTGGCTGGAGATCACCCGGGTCTGCTCCTTTACAGGCACGCCCGCCACCATGTCGCAGGTTGCCAAGGACGTCTGCACCTTCTTGCGATGGGCAGGAGAACCGGAATTGGATGACCGCAAGCGGCTAGGCCTCAAGGTGCGTGTTCTCCGCTGGTTGTGGCCTGGGTAGGCCAGGGGCAGCAGGGAAGGCGGCTGCAGGGTGGTGCCTCGGGGCAACTCTTGTGACAGCGGCTCCTCTCTTCACCCAGGTAATACTAATTGCATCCGCGGCAATACCCTTCCTGTTCTTTATGTCAAGGCACAAGTTTTCAGTTTCGCTGAGCAGGAAAATGTTCTACCAGCGCCGTGACTGACCTCTGGATGAGGTAGACCGGCCTCCAGTGCCAGAGCGCTGATGGCGCTTCGTCCTTCGTGCAGCTGGGCGGGGGGTGGGCCGCTTCCCCCAAACGCGTCGGCTGCTATTTAATGTCTCTCGCCATTCGTCCAGCCGCTCTCTCAGCTTTGGCAAGAGGACCCTGGGGTGAGGGGCGGCAGGCCCCCAATAAACGTGTTTCTTCAGCCAGGCGTTAGTTGCTTTCTTGAGGCGCCCAGGATCCCTCCACCCCCTTGCAATCCTTCCTCGGCCCCCCAAAGAACCACCGGCTCACAGCTGGCGTGTTTTTCTTTTATTGGGAAGGTTTTCCGCCCCTGTGCAGCAACAAGAGAGCGGGAGCCCCTCCCCTTCCTCCGGCTCTCTCCTTGTGGAGTAGCTGTGCCTCAGTTGCCCCGGAGTGACAGCGGGGGGGGGGTGTCTTTGGAACCAGGCAATCTGAGGGAGGGGGAGACCCACCCGTTTCCTGACTCTCCTGCTGCCAGTGAAGTCAGAAAGCAGAGGTTGCTGCCTTCCAAGCTGGGGGCAGAGCCACAGGCCTTGGGCACCCCCCCCCCAAATTAGCAGGCTTGACCCCGGTGGAGCTGTTGACACGGGGGGAGGGGGGGTAGCGGGTAGAAGGCTGCCTGCCCGCCCGCTTCCTCTTGCCAAGCGCTCAGTGGCAGTTCTGGCACAGCCGGTGGCATCTCACTCCATTCACGTTGCACCGGCAGCCCCCACTGATGTCACCGTGGCCCTGCAAGGAAGGGGTGAGCGGGGGTGACCTGGCAGGGGACCCTCCTTTCCAGCTGCCTCCTGCCCCTCCCAAGGCCAGCACAGGGAGGGTGGGGCTGGCCCTCCCCTCCGGCTCCTCCCTTTCCCGGGGACACCTACCCCTGGCCCCCAGCGTGGCCCCTTGGTCACCCAGCAGATCTCTGTCTGGCAGACGGGGCACCGGATCCAGTCGCAGCCTCCCTTCTTCTGCACCACGATGCGGCAGGCGGGGCAATGCATGGCCTCCCCCAGCTGCACCAGCATCTGCCGGGACAGAGGGCACCGAGTCAGCTGCTCGGAAGGCCCAGGCTGCGTAACGCAAGCAGGGAGGGGGCTGGCCTGACCTTCAGCATGTTGTTAGTCTCTCGGGCGGCCGCATCGTGATGAGCCTGGGACTTTAACTTGTCCTGGTACTGCTTGCAGTTCATGCCCTCGTGAATGGCCTGTGGGCAGAGGCAGCTTCAGGCCTGGCCCTTCCACCCTGCAAGCCCCCCCCCCCCCCCCCCCCGTGCAAGGGCCGAGAACACCTCCCCCCACCCCCCGCCCCAAACAGCAGGCAAAGAGTTGCCCCCTGCTTTTGGCAGCAGCCGCCAGCCAGCAAGCTTCAGGCGGGCTCCTCCGCCAGGGACCTGCTCTGCTGGGCAGAAGGCCGCAACTCTGCCCGGTTCCACTGCTTGGACCCGGGGCTTTAGGGGCCGGTCTCCCCTGGCAGAGGAGGAGCCCAGGGAAGAACCAGAGAGGGATTGATGTTTCCGGCTGCCGGTCTCGTGGAGGAATCTCGAAGGGGCAGCAGGAGCAGCCAAAGGGTGCAAATTCAGGGGTCCCCCACCCCACCCCCACCCCGGTCCTGCCAGCGTTCCTCCCCACTCCTGGGCCAAGCAAGGACTGGGGGGGGGGGCTGAGTCATCTCCCGCTGGGCCCACCTTGCAGACGAGGCAGTTCAAAGCCCAGCAAATGGGGCACCGGAACTCGTTCACATCGTCCTCGTAGACGCACCACCCGAGACAGTCGGCCGTCCGGCAGTGGTAGCTGTTCTGCGCCCGGCTCTCGGCCACTGCCAGCCGCCGCTCCAGGAAGCGCTCATACTCCTCTTGGGTCACCAGCTGCAGAGCCGGGGGGGGGTGAGGAAGTGGGAGGAGCTGGCTCAGAATCCTGCCAGGAGGGTGGGTTTCCTCAAGCCCCCCTCCCTCCCTCCCCAAAGGCAGGGCTGCCCTGGCAACTCCCCGGCCTGGACTCACCGCCCGGATCTCCCTGTCCTGGAGGTGGCTGGTGCAGGCGTAGTAATTGTCCCGAAAGGGACAGGACACCTGGGGGTCCTGGCTGCAGTTGACCAGCTGGCGCAGGCAGGCTCTGCGGAAGGAGAAGGTGGCTTAGCGTGGCTTGAGGGGAGGCCCAGCCCTGCCTCCCTCCCTCCCGCTGCAGGTGAGGCGCCTCACCTGCAGAAGCTGTGCAGACACTCCCTCAGCAGCACCCCGTTGCCCGGCTCCACCTTCAGGTAACAGATCCGGCACTCCATCTCCTGCTGGTTGGGCACCAAGGCCTCTTCCTCCAGCTGGCACAGCTGCTGGAAATTCTGCAGCCGCTCCTGCTCCAGAGCCTGCAGGAGGAAGGGCAGCAAGCTGGGCTCGGCCGCCAGCAGGAAAGGGGGCCCGGAGGCCCTTTGGGAGCTCGCCAGAGGCCTGACCAGCAGAGCCCAGGGGTCTCAAAAGGAAGGCGGGGTGTAGGCACGGGCTCCGATAGGGCTCAGAGCGCGATCCCTGGAAATGCTCCCGCAACAGCTACGCAAAATGCCCACTGTGCATCCGCCCTGCTTCTCGGAGCCCCCCAGCACGGAGGGCGAGGACAGCAGCCCGTGGGGTTTGTGGCATTCACAGCCCGGCCGGAGTCTCTGCCCTTCCCCTTCTTTGCAAGCAGTGGGGGAACTGGGGCAGCAGCTTCACAGACTAAATCCTCCCGCCCGCCTTTCAGAGGACAAGGAAGCCGCGCTGTTCTTCACCGTGGCCCTTCGCTGTTCTTTGAAAAGCTGCTTATTTATCAGCGAATGGCTTTGTCACATTTCAAACCCACTCGCTCCCCGTAAAGCCACCCGAGGCGGCTGAACTCGAGACAGCAGCCCTGAAATGCTCAGTGAAACATACGCATCCAGACACTGTCAGGTGAACCAGTAACCCCAGGAGAGGCCACCGCTTTCAGCCCTGCCTCCCGAGCGTGTGAAATGCATCCCAAGGAGAAGCCCGGAACCAGAAGAGCCTCCTTGGGGGAGGACTGAGCCCTGAAGGAAGGGGCCGCGGAGCCATAACCACCACACAGAGACCCTCCTGTCCAAAGTCCCAGGAGGAAGCTGGGATTCACAAGGGATTGTCCAAAGAAAAGCCTCCCCGAGAGGAAGACAGCGGTCCTGCCCTGGCTGGGCAGATTGGAGTGGGGGGTCTTCAAGCCCCTAAAAAAGAGCAAGCCCCCGAGGGGAATTCAACCCGTCTCCGACGGCTGTGGAGCGGGAGTCAGGCAAGGGCCCCTTCCCCAGGCAGCCCCTTGACCCCAAGGATCCAGGATTCCCACTCTGCGCCCTGCGACCCTCAAGCAGAGGGTCACTCCGGCCAAGGCCAGCCCCCACCCACCCGAAAAGAGCTCCTCCCTGGGACCCTGGCCCTCTTTGCGACGGACCCTGGGGAAGGTCCTCCGAACTAAAAGTCTGTAGAGATCCTCCGTCATCCAGGTCACGGTTGCCCCAAAAGTGCTTTTCCAGGAGGCACCTGGACTTCGTTTCTTTTGAAGACATTTCACGTCTCGTCCAAGAAGCTTCTTCCGCCCTGACTAGGATGGTGGGGGATGGGCGGGTGGGTACTCCTTGCAGGCAGCTCTCCTGTCAGTCCTTGAACCCTTGGAGGTGCACCATCATTGCGGTCTTTGCCAGGTCAAGCAAGCCAATGGTGGCCTGGACGTGGCCGGTCCCGGTGGATGTGTGACCAGTTTGGAAGGTCTGCTCATATGGCATTGACAAGGGACGGTTTGGCCCAGGCTCCGGCTTTGCTGGCGAAGGTTGGGCTCATCCAACGGCCAAAACGGATCTTGAACTGATCTGACATCAACCCGGATTAACGTCTCGCAGAAAAAGTGGATCCTCTCCGGGCTCCCTCTCTTTGGATGGAGGGGTTTTATATCGTGGTAGTGCAGGCTTTCCATTCTTTCAAAATGTGTAGGTTTTCCTGCAGAACACCCAGATCTAAAAAGGCAGTCGGATCGTTTCCATTTGGAGAACCACCAATGCCAGCGGTAGCCACTTCCTGGGCCCCTGGCAGCCCAGGGCCCAACCCGCACAGCCACCAAGGACCGATGCTGAGATGGACAGCGCCCCGGTTCCTCTGGGCTCCAGGGGAGCTGCTGCTGGGGCTCAGCTGACCGCAAGGCTTTCGAGCAGTTACCCGTTCAGACATTCAGAGTGGCCCCGTGTGTGTGGGTGTGTCACAACTGCTCCCACCCAGGGGAACCACCTCCCCAAGATTTTCAACTACTCATCAAAGAAGCTACCTAGGTGGTAGAAAACAGGATTCATTTGTTAATTCAGCCACTTGGCTGTAAAACACAACGACACCCCAGCCCGTAAACCCAGACAATGGCAAGATGGGGGTGGCACATTAGTGTGGGCACTGAGAAAGCAAAGGGGCTTTTTTTGGGGGGGGGGGGGGGCGTGGAAAATGCCATCCTTGTCAACAATCAAAACCACAGATCCATTTCCTGGAAGGCCACTCTCGACCCCCTTTTCCTCTGACGTTGTACTACAGTATTAAATTTACACACTGCCCGATTCTCAGCCGCTCTGGGTGGTTTTATTTATGCAGAGGAGGAGGAAGGACTCCCACTCCGCACCCACCCCTGATTTCGTGAACCTGGTGCCCAGAAGAGGAAGCCAGGCGTTGATTCAAGAGCTGTGGGTTTTTCTGGGGGGGGGGCTCCATCCTCCCTCTCCCCACTTTGCTCCCCCTTTCAAGCACCTCCTGGCCCAAGAGGTGCAGAGAGAGCCGCCCCCACGAGGATTTCCACGGAGGCCGCCAAGTCCCGTGATTCCCTCGGGTGATGCCAGCTGCGATGAGGGGCCTCTCACGCTCCGGGGGCAGCAAGGGGATTCCTCAGAAGACGCCCCGGAGCCCCCCGTGGCCCCTCTCACGGGGGGGGGCCTCTCCAGAGGGGATTTCCCACAAGGACTCCCCCCACCCACCCCATATCTCTCATTGTTGGGGGGTCTCCCCCTCCTGGCCCAGTCAAGAAAGCACGGCGGATTCGCTGGATGGGCCACTTGGCCCAAAGGCATCTTTTAATGGAACAAGATCTCCAATTCTTTTCAAAACTTCAAATGTTCAAAGGCAAGATATGGAAATTAGCCCCCACCTCAGAACGGCACCCAGAGTCACCGCTCAGCGCAGGACTTGGAGGCCGCTTGTCCCCTGGAATTCATCCCTCCGCCGATGCTCCCCAGCAGGCAGGCTGGGCCCAAGCAACCCAAGGAAAGGTCCCCTGGTCTTGGGACCCGCTCGGCAACCCCTGGCCCCAGTGGGCCAACTTGGTCTCCCAGCCGGCCCGTCTCCTGCCAAGGAACCTGGCCCAAGGGCAACCTTCTAACTTTCTGAAGCGCCACCCCACCCAGAGAGGCCCTGGGAG
The DNA here is from genome assembly GCF_900518735.1 of Pseudonaja textilis. The sequence goes on from NW_020769495.1 coordinate 525,578, forward strand.
GATTCAGCTTCCCCCTCGCACCACACGCGGCCTAATGGTCAGGCTGCGGCCTGGCCCCCTGCCCAGCACCTTCACAAGGCAGTTGGGGAAGGGGGCAGGGAGGAAGCCTCGGTCCCCACTGGCAGCCCTGCCCCCAGAACGACCCTCTGGCCCTCTCAGTCTCCGCCCCAGAGAGGGGACCGGCGGAGAAGAGGCCCGTCCTCCCGCTTCCCTTGGCTGCAACTCGGCCCCCTAGTAAGTTCCCAATCCCAACAGGGGATAGCAACCCTGGCCTGAATCTTTGGGTAAAGGGCCAGGCTTAGGCCCCCTCCGCGGGGCCCTGCCTGTCTCTCTCCCTCCCTCTCTCTCTCTCTCTCTCTCTCAAAGGAGGGCTCTGCTGCCTGCCTCAGTCGGGGCAGGAGCTGTCGTGCCAGAGGAGCCGGCCAGGGCTGCGAGTGCAGCTATGAGAACTCCGAGGAGAAGTGGCTGAAGTCGTCCAGGGGCCCAAGGTTGTGGGCGTAGGGCACGGCTGGACTGTCTTCTCTCCTTCCCTTTTCCTGCCACAAGAGAAAAAAGAAAGAAGAGAAGAGGGTCATCGGGGGCCCGGAACGGAGGCCTCCCCCTTCGCTTTTCGCCCCCTCCCCACAAGCCACAATTACCCTGGAAGCCTCAAAGGTGGGAGAAAGTCTCGCAGGGTACAGGACGCCGCGTAAAAGTCAACATAAAAAACAACGCAGGAGGCTTCTACACAAAGTGTAACACAAACCGGCACAGGTCACTTTTATAAAAGCAACAGGAGTTATAAAAAGACAAAAGCACATACGGCGTTTCTGATTTTATACAGAAAGCTTTAATAACATACAACGCTCCTCTATGTCGGTCCCTGAGAGTCACACAGTCCCCGAGTTCTGCGCAGTCCCACTGGAGACAAACCCCACCCCCCACCCCACCCCACAACCTGAAACTGGCTGGCTCAGCCCTCTTCCCCCCCACTGCGGAGCCTTCACCTCCCCTGCCTCGGCCGCCCGGGTGCTACACCTGAGCCTGTGGAACCAGGCAACCGTGCCCACATCCCAGCCCATCCTCCCGCCGGGTCCTCCGTGGGGCCGTCCCCGAAAGGGGGCTAGAGGTGGGGTGCCAGCAGGGAGAAAGGCCTGGACGGGTTGCAGTTGCTCCCCACGCCCAAGGGTATCTGGGGTGGAAGCCGACTGTGACCAACCTTGCACGGCAGAGCTGATGCTGCTCCCACGAAGGAAGTTGCAGGCGCTTAAGGTCTGCATAAGGGGAGGCCCTTCTGGAGAGAAGGGGGCTGCGGCCCACCCACGCTGTCCACACCGGAAAGGGCTGAGAAGCGCTCCCAGGTGTGCAACCCCCCCCCCCCCGGAGCTGGGCAATTGGTGCCGGCTCTTTCAGCGTTGGGGACATAAGGTACTTTTACCACCTCGTACCCGGTGAAGGACCAGAGTCTTCAAGCGAATTCTAAATCTCTGATTCCACATGTTGAAATTCCCCATTTTAAAGCAGGTCTGCAGCCTCTTCCAGGCTGAATGGGAGCCGATTGAGCAGGACGTGGCTTAACAGGGGGAAAGGCCTGAGCCCGGGCAGAGACAGTGCGACAGAATGCTTCCAGCAAAGAGAAGGAGCCCCACCCGCTCCCCTTCCTCCCCCACCCGCCCCGCAAAGGGCCTACCTTCTGGTACTGCAGGATGCTCTCCTTCTCCTGCTGCATCCGCCACATTTCCACATCGTCCGGCCGGTAGCTCGCAGGAACCACGTAACCAGCCGGACGGTCAGTGCTGCACATTTCACAGCCGGGGCGGGTGGGCTTGTTGATGAACGTGCAGGTGGGACACGACCAGCCGGCCTGGGCAGAGGACAGAGGGAGCCCCGTCTCAGTGCCACCTGCCAGGCAGTGAGGACTCGCGCGGTGGGCCTATGGGCAGGGGTCAGTTGACTGAGGGCAGAAGGGAGCCAAGGCCTGCCCTGCCGTCAACCTACCTGCACAGGAGAGGGGGGGGGCAGCAGCTGGGAATGTGGGGGACTGAGTGCGACACGGAAGGATTCTACTCATGTGCACAGAGTCCAGGAAGCGAGTGATCTCCCCAACATCCGACTTCCTGTGGAGGTCTTTCCCACCTGTGGGCAGAAAAGCAGCCCTGGGATCAGTCCGGCCACCTTCCAAGCGGGAGAAGAAGGCCACGCGGGCACATGGACTTCCTCCTAAGGCGTATTTTGGGGTGGGGCGGGGGGGATCGTGTTTCCCCAGCTCACCTTTCTTCGGCAAAGAGCTGGCGCTGCTTTTGTGCCTGCCGTCAGAGCTGCCAGGGACGGCTGAGGGGGGGGGGCTGGAGCACCACCCAGTCCTTGTCCTCCTTGTAACGCTGCTCGGAGAGGTTGGCTCCCTTCGCTGAGAGCAAGTAGAGGAAGGCCGTATCGCCATCCTTCCGGATGCCGTAGGAGCCAACCGTTCGGTCGTCCACACACAGGCACTGCCCAATAATCCAGCGCTGGACAGTGGGGTGGAATCCATAATCCTGGAAGACCTGGTGGGCAAAGCAGGTGGGCACATGGGGGCGGGCCTCCCAAGCATGCCTGGCTGGACATCAATCAAGCGCCCCCCCACAGCTGTGTCCAATGCCGCCTTTCCAGAGGCTGACCCAGAGGGAAGCAGCAGCTAGCTGAGTACCTGGTGCCTGAGGGCGGCGATTGTGGTGTGCGTGTGGACCCGGGCCGTGATGCTGGCAGAACAGGAGGCGTCTTCCACGTGCACCTTCATGCTAAGAGGAAGCAGAGCTCCAGTTGCAGAGGCGCCACCTGCAAAGCGAAGGACAGGAGCCCGACCAGAGGCCTCCCTCTCCTCTGACTCACCTGATCTGGCTGGCAGGATAGCAGGACTCCTTCAGCTGGATGCGCAGAGCGGTGTGCTGCTGCGCCAGCAAGGAAGCACAGCGCCTGGCCTCCTCCTCGTTTCCAAGTTCGATGGCTGCAGAAAGCTGGAGCACCAAGTCTTCTAAGGAAGAAAGGAGGAGACGATCGTTCATTTACTCTAGGTTTGGCCTGCGCCCTGCTCACGTTGTACAATGCAAATATTAAACATCCTTGGCAAACTTCGAAGATCACTAACAGGAAAATAGGCAAAAAGAAAACATGAGCCATAAAAAGGTTCCGACCGTCTCCAGAATAGCTGCATCTTCAACCTTTTCCTCAAGGCTCTCGGACCAGCCTGAACTATCAGGAGGACCATACGAAATTGGCGGCTGCTGCTGCCGCTGCCTCCAGCTCCCTTTATATCACCTGGAAGACTGGGAACCACAAGCAGCTTTTCCCTGGACGAATTAATAGGTTCAGGTGAGAGACAAGCTACAAAGGGCTTTATAGATAAAAAAAACAAAAGCCATGACTTTAAACTGCACCCAGGTTCCACTAGCAGCCACTGCAGGGCCTGACCGCTATGCACAATCCGTTCCCAATGATGGGACCAGCCGGCACACGGACTCCGCGGCTTTAAGCATCCAAGCGGTCTTTAGCTTCAGGTCAAGCACAGCAGCCGTCTACACAACTGTTGTTCCACCCAAAGGTGGGCAAAGGCTCCTGCATCACGGGAGCCGTCCCTCTTCCAGCAGCGGCGGCGAATGGCCGAGCAGCACTTCCAACTTATCAGGGTTCAGTTTCAGCCCGTTCTACTCTCATCCAGACCCTGACAGCCTCCGTGTCCCTGACAGTTCAGAGTGGGGGTGTAAAGTCAGGTGTCACCTGCTTACCTATGATACTGGGCTGACCCCCTGGAGCCCCTTTGGCGTCGGGACCACCGAAACCACCTCTCCTCCCCACTGCAACTGATGGGGCCCACGTGCCAAAGGCAGAGTGGAACCTCTGCAAAACCGTGAGACCAATCCTGTCTCAGTCTCTTATCTGAGTCCCACCGGAACAGAGTTAGAGATAAATCATGCAGTTTAAATAAAGTTTATCGTTCTGCATGGTTTGGTTTTAGGTGTCCTGTCTGTTTTTAATCGGCATGTGCCTAGAGTCAGTAGTGAATTGGCATTGCAAGAGGAGCTAAGGTAGCCCAAAATCATAAGGAAACTGGTAGCCACTCTGCATTTGATGAGGTGAGCTGTAGCTCATGAATTTTAATAGTTTACGGACTTTTTTTTTTAAAAAAAAATTCTAGTCAGAAAATGTGCCTTCTGAGTGCGGTTGGTGGCCTTGTAAATCTAAATAATAAACAAATGACTTCTCCATACTGTATTGAACATGCCCCCCGTGTCTCAAACTGCATTATCTCAAAAGCTTGGTGACTAGATCATAGTTTATCCAACACCAATGGATTCAGGGAGGATCTTATCAGGAGGGGGAAAATCACAGCTTCTTTCAAAACTGCTGGAAACTCCCCGTCCAGTATTGGAGGCAGCGATAGCTTCCACTGTCCTCAGCGCCACAGAGCCAAAGTGGGCCTGGGTCAGTTCCCAGGTGGCAGATGATCATCTAGAGAACCCTCTCACTGCCATACCCAAGACAGAGTCCTGGTCAATGCAGCCAAGTGATGCCTTTGTTGTCCTGAAAGATTTCATTACTTAAAACTGGCCAATGGCTCTACTGCCCGCAGCTTCCAAGTGCTGACCCCGCAGGAGCTGGGCCTCCTGGAGAACCTGGAGATCAGACAAGCTCCACCTTGTTCTAGAACTATCACGGAATTAGTTTCTGGATTAATAACCAGGATGCTTCAGAATTAACCACTCTAGATTCAGTCTTAACCTGGGTCTTCCTCCTGAGACCCTGCAAACTTCTGCTGTACAGCTGATCCTTGACACACAACAGTTCATTTAGTGACTATTTGAAGTTACAAAGGCACTGAAAAGAGTGACTTATGGCCATTTCCGCATCCCCATGGTCATGTGATCAAATGTTGGAAGCTTGGCTATTATATTTATGACCTTCGTAATGACCCCCTTTTGTGACCTCCTGGCAAGCAGAGTCAATGGAGAAGCCAGATTCATTTAACCACGTTACTAATTGAACAAATGCAGTGATTCAATTAACATCTGTGGCCAAAAAAAGGTCATAAAACGGGGCAAAATTCACTTAACAAATATCTCACATAACAGAAATTTGGGGCTCAATTGCAGTCGTAAGCCGAGGGCTACCTGGATCTCCCATTCAGCCTGGGTACCACCTGCAGATTGATGCTACTGGACCCCAAACTGTCAAACGCACCTCCAGGTGCCTGTATTAAATAAAATGGGCCAGACGGTCAACCTGCTCATCCCTCGTGAACAGCAACTGGACCTGCCCACTGAAGTTGGGGGAAACAGGGCCAATGACCCCGCAACCCTCACAGACGAACCACAAAAGTTCAAGATATCAAGAGCTGCCAAGAGGCAAAAAAAGAACTGCTGAGATTTTAAAAAGGACACATTTGTCTGTTTCCAACATTTGGCGTCACTGCCTATATTTCAATTTAACTATCCTGAACGGTCTGAGAGCCCATCACGGAACGAACCGAGTTCACTTGTTGCCAGGCTACTTACTAGGCAGCGGCCTGCACTAACCTTTCTTTGCCGTCTCCAAAGGCAGAGGGGCGGCCAAAGGCTGGGAAGAGGGCCGTCCGGTGAGCCCATTGGTTCCTTCAGGAGCTGGAGAGAGAAAACGTTTTCCTTTCTGAGGCCCAGGCAACTGCCACAGACAGCTACCAGCCCTTCAGAGAGAGGGGAAAAAATCAGGGGGGGGGATTCACATAAAGAGCAGAGCAGCCCCCCCCCCAATAAGTGGAGGGAGGAGGTTTCCGGCCCCAATTCTTTGGAAGGCGTTTCCCACGGGGGAGGAGGGGGAAGCCCCGGGAACCCAGCAGGTGGCTAACATAAGCGCCTCCCCTGCCCGGATCGACCAGCGGAATTCGGCTCCAGCTCCTGCCTGGGAGAAAGGGGGAGCCCCAACCCTCAGCAGGCAACAGGCAGCCGGGACGAGGCCTCCCCAGGCGGGAGCAGCTCTCTGGCCTCAACGCAGACCCGCCCGCCCGCCCGCGGCCTCCTGTCCTTCTGGAAGCGGCCGGCCTGCCTGCCCCACCGCCCCGACCGACCTTGGTGCACTTCGCGGAGGGAGCTGCCGAGCACCGCCCACCAGGCCTGCGCCTCCTGCTCGTCCTCGAAGTGGAAGACCAGCGGGTCGTCGGGCCGCGCGAGGACCTTCAGCTCGTGGCAGGTGCCGCTCTTGGCCTCGTACGCGATCTCCCTCAGGCCGTACTCCACCAGGCTCTGCCGGGGGAGGGGGGAGCATCACGCGAGCCGCCCGGGCAACGGCGCCCCCCCTCCCCCGCCGCCACGGCCCCTCCTCCCCCGCATACCGGCTCAGGGCCCGAGTCGGGGCCGCCGCGGAGGCCGAGGCGGAAGCGCTCGGGGCCGGGAGCCGCGCTCAGCTGGAGCCGGAGCAGGCGCTGAGCGTCCCGGGCGCCCGGGGAGGACGAGGCCGGCGGCGGGCGCGGCACCCAGGCCCGCGCCGAGGCCAGCACCACCGGCCCGCCGGGCGCAGCGGCCGCGGAGGCCGAGTCAGGCGCTGCCGCCATCGCGCCGCCGGAAGCGGAAGCCCCCCGCGCCGCCTTCCGGAAGCTCGGGCGCCTCTTACCGGCAGCCGCCGCGGGGCACGACGGGAACCGTAGTCGCGCGCTCGCCTGCGGGACTCCGTGGTGGGGGGGGTCACTCCAGGGCGGAGGAGGCCGAAGGGAGCGCCGCTGCTCAGCCTCTCCGAGGACCCCCGGGGCTCACCCTTGGGCCGCCCAGCGGCCTTGCCCCCTTCCTCCTCCTCCTCCTCCTCCCAGCCTCAGGGCCCGGAGGAACCCCGAGGGAGGGCCTGTCCCGGGCGTCCTGTTCTCGGGAGCCATGCCCACGCCCAGGGGCAACGACACACAGGCGGTCCTCGACTTACAACTGTTCACTTAGTGACCGGTCGAAGTTACAATGCACCAGAAAAAGTGACTTAGGACCGTTTCACAATTACGACAGTGGCAGCATCCCGGTGGTCACATGATCAAAATCTAGACACATGGCAAGCAACCTTCTGACCAGCAAACTCAATGGAGAAGTCAGATTCACTTAACGATGGTGTTGCTAACTGTTGATTCACTTAACAAATGTGACCAAAAAAGTCGTAAAACATCTCTCACAGCCACAGAAATGTCCTGCTTGGTATCTTTCCTCCAACCACCGGCCCTTCTCCAGATTCCCTGGCGTAGCTCAGTTACAACCTGGGTGGTGGCTGCTTCTGTCGCTTGCCGTATCTTGGGGGTCTCCGTCAGTCCTTGTAGCCTTTTGAATTGGTGATGAGGCCGGACTGCGGGGGGGGGGGGGGGGGGCGTCTCCCTTGGCCTTCTGGGACTTAGAGGTTCTTGGGAAGAGGCAGCGGCGTCTCCCGAGGCCTCTTGGTTGCTGACCTCTCTGCCACTCGGGGGTTCAGAGCGAATCCCTTCCCTCTTCCTTGGATCAATTTCAGCCGCTGACTATCGGTCCCTCGGTGTCCTTTAGCCGCCAGATTGAAGTCGGAAGCCCCTTCTGTGTTCCGAGACCTGTTGAAAGACGCCCTTGCTTTTCCCGTGTCTGTTGCTGTCCTGGGTGTCTTTACAGGCGTTGTAGCACTGTTTTTGGTCTCTTCCAATCGGTCTCTGAAACTGTGAAGCTCCGTCTTGAGATTCCGGTCTTTCCTCGCTTTGGCTTCTGCCCTTGCCGATTTCCGTGGTTTTTTCCCACATCCCCTCTGCTTTCTTCTGTTTCTCCGTCTTTGGCAGTCTCCTGCCCCATTCCTCCTTAGCCATTTCCTTTGAGTTCGTTCTACAGTTCCTCTGCTTCTCTGTCAACCTCACAAGGATTCCTCGTGTTCTCCTTGGAAGTGGTGGGTACATATTCAAGATCCTGTCTTGATTCTCTCCACGCCATCAATTGAGCCATTGCTTCTTGTTTCTTATTCTGCCTTTAGGTACTTTGGACAATAGGTTGACCCCTTCCTCCTCTCTGGGGCAACCCCTCCCTCAAATACTGGAAGGCCGCTCTCCTGTCTCCCCTGGTCCCTCTCTTCCCTAGACTAGCCAGGCCCGGTTCCTGCAACCCTTCCTCCTATGGTTGAGCCTCCAGTCCCTTCATCCTCTTTGTTGCTTTTCTCTGCATTATATCCAACTTCTTTTTTTATATTGTGACCAAAGCTGGATGCAATATTCCGAGTGGTCTTACCAAGGCACTATAAAGTGACAGGCCCCAATTCTCCTCAGGCTTAGGAAAGCCCTCAAGACCTGGCTCCTCCCCACCCACCCCGGGCATTGGGGGGGTCAGTGAGTGGGAATCCCCCCCTGAACTTCCTTCTCTACTCCGTTGCCATTTCATACACGGCATTAAAATAGCCAGTCTGGTCTAGGGGTGAAGGCACCAGGCTAGAATGGGACGAGAGTTCAAGCCCTGCCTCGTACACGGAAACCGGGTGAGTTACTCTGTCTACTGACAGGACTGTTTTTGTGGGGGGGAAAGGGGAGAAGGAAGGAGGGTGAGGTATGTTGATCTCCTTGAGTTATTGATAAAAATAATAAAAGCGGGACATCAACAAATAAAATTTTATACTTCAGATTTTAGAATTTGTATTTGTATGTTTTTGCTGTTTTGTTTTATTCCTTCGTGGTTGATTGTGTATTTATGCTGCACCCTTTAGGTACGACATAACTTCCCAATAAAATTTGTCTCATTAACAGAGTTACATAGTTTGAGTCGAGCAGCCTTATAAAACTTGAATGAATGAATACAATTTAGTCATGGAAACCAACTGACTTCCTTGCTTGCCCTTAACTTGAATTTCTACATCAGCAGTTCACTCACTGTTTCCCACTCAGCCCTCAGCCAGGTGTTTAGTGCTGTAGTTGAGCTGCTCCGCTTGGTTTTGGCACTCAAGAAAGGCCCCCTGACAGCCCCTATAAAAGCACTTCTGGGCACCATAAAACACCCTCCCGCCCCCCCATCCCATGACTGCAATTCAAGCGCCTGGGAACATATTTGCGTTTACCACGTGATCCCCATGTGAATCTTCTGAGGAAGGCTGCAAGTGGCTGGGGGGGGCGGGCATTGGATTTGTGCTCAGTTCCCCCAGTGCACTGAGGGATTTCCCCTCCCCGGGCCGAGAGAAGGCCCGTCCCTCCTGGGGGTGGTGGGAGGCCCAATGTCAGACTCCAAAAGACAAGACAAGACAAGGATCAACCAGGGAGATGCTTCCAAGCAGACTTCTTTATTCGTCCACACTGTTAGGAATAACAAAGGTTACCTAACGTAGTTTGGGTAAAATAATATATATAAACTATGATAGTAAGTTTAAGTGTGTGTCACTTTAAACTGCAAAGCATGTAATTTTGGGTGCGGTTGTGAACCACCATAAGAGGGAGCAAGAGAACCTGCTCATTTGCTGACGATTTTGATGAATTGATGATTTGTTAACTGCGTGTTTCCCTACTGCTGAGTTGCTGAAGGAAGAAAGGAGGTGTGACTTCTTCATATCTCTACTGCGAGGAGATATATTCCTGGACTGATATTTGTAAGTTTACTGACCTCTTTTTCGACACTGGAATTTGCAACTGAATAATCCCCGGACGGACTGAACTAGTGAATGATATATGGACTGTTTGACTATGCTATAACTCTTCCTGGAATAAACTGTTTAACTAGCACAGTGTATCTGTTTTACTGAGTGTAAGCTACAAAAACATTTATCTCACATATTTGGCCTGCCTGCCTGCCTGCCTGCCGTGCAGATTCTGCTAGGGTGCATCCCTAACACACACCTCTAGGCAGAATCTTGCCGAACTGAAGCAGACTCTTCCCTAGGATGAAGTGTCTGCTCTGGGAACTCTTAAGGAGGAGCCATCTTCACCCCCTTTCTCTCACACAACGTACCTGAACTGAGTTGCCTCTGGCTCCTCTGGAATCCACCCCTTTATCTTCCATCACCCCCACCCCTCAATGCCCAGGAGGTCCCTTAATCACCGCTGGGAGAGCCAGGATTGTGGGCGCTGAGCAAAGTGGCTGCGTGGCACTTGCTTAACAACTGCTTCACTCAATGACCGAGATTTTGGGCCCAGTTGTGATTGTAAGTGGAGGACTACCCACAGTGGCTATCTTGTCTGTTTCTGTGACTGCCGGGAGTGGGGTGGGGTCCAATGCTGGCCACTGGTGCTCCTTTGCCCCTTGGGAAGGTCACCAGCCTGGCAGCCGCCTGGGCTGCTCCTCGTTGGAAGCGGCCATCGAATTCTGAGAGGGTGGAAGTGCTCCGCCCGAGGGGTATCGAGAGGCTGTGGGGCACGTTTGCTGCTCTGGCACTGCCCGCCTCTTGCCAGCCGGTCCCGGGGGCATCTCGGCTGCTCTACGGGGAGCCCTCCACTTACAATCATTCATTCAGGGTTACAACGGCCCTGAAAAAACCGACCACCTGCCCAGGGTCCCTCGATCACAATTCAGATGCTTGGCAACTGACTCATACGACGGTTGCAGCATCCCATTCCGGGGTCACGTGATCCCCTTTTGGGGACCTGACAAAGTCAGTGGAGCAGCCAGATTCACTGAACCGTGTCACTCACTTAACAACTGCAGCGATTCACTTAACAACCAGCAAGAAAGGTTATAAACTGGGGCAAAATCCACTTAATTGTCCCACTTAGCCACTGAAACGTTGGACTCCGTTGCAGTTGCAAGTCGGGAACTGCCTCTATCCAGAGAACTGACTTATTAACAAAGGAGGGAGAAGAGCGGGAAGGCGGCGTCTGGAAGCCTTGCCCTTTAATTCTTAGGAAGAATACACTGCTGGGAGCTCCGCTTGGGACGGGTGTCTGGGTGTGTGTGTGTGTGTGTCTCTCTCTCTCTCTCACATATACACACACACACACCCTCGGCCCCACCCCGACTTCAACCTGGACGCCCCGACTCCCCCCTCCTTCCAGCGTCCCTCCGTGGCCCCACCCACCCTCAGGAAGCCCGGGGCGGGGCGGGGCCTGCGGCGTTGAGTGGCAGCCGCCCCCTCGCCTTTGTTCCCTGGTCGACGACATCGCGCCCTTGAAGCTCCGGCCAATGGGAGGCGGGCTCTGCCTCGGAGGCGGGACGCTGAAGCGGATTGACGCGGAAGGGAGCCACTGTGTCCTCCCTTCCCGGCGATTGGCGCCGCTTTCCTTCAATCAGAGAGGGGAGTCTGGCGGGCGTCCAATCCTTGGTGGGAAGGGCGCGGCTTCCTGCTGCTGTTATCGTCTGCCGCCCGTCCGAACGAGAGGAGGCCTGTCGGGGGCTTTGCTCGCGGGGAGCGGCAGGCGGGCGGTTACGGCGCGGTGGCTCTTCCAGCCGGGGACATGTCGAGGCGGGTGGGGCTCCGGCGAGTCGCTTGGAGGAGACGAGTGGCCGCCGAGGCGACGGCGGCGCCCGACTCGAGTTCCTCCGGGAGACTGCGCCGCTCGACGGCCCTCCGACCTTGAGCCCCGGGAGCGCAGGCGGACGCGGCCCGCGGAAGGCGAGTAACGGCGCTCCAGGAAGCCCCTCGGGCGCGGGACTACATCGCCCGGCGTGCACCGCGCCGAGGCGGAACCGGGCGGCGCGCGCTGCATCCCGGGGGCCCGGGGGGGGGGGGGGGGGGGGAGTGCTGGGCGCGCGGCATCGCGGGAAGTGTAGTTTTGGCCGGCAGAGGCGCCGCGGAAGAGCCTCCCCCGGCCCCGCCCCAGCGCCGCCGCCTCCGCCCCGGGCGAAGAAGGCCTGAAGGCGGCCTTGCTTGGTCCGCTGGAGGGTGAGCCCGGGCGGAGCTGCGGGGCATTTGCCCGGCCTTCCCGTGTCTCGGGGCCGCCCCAGAGAAGAGGAGGGGCGCGGCCTGTTCCCCAGAGGGCCCTGAAGGCAGGAGGAGAAGCGACGGGCGGAAACTCCTCAAAGGAGGGAAGAAGCAACCTGGAACTCGGGACCAGAGGAACCGAAGTTGCCTCCAGAGGTTGTGGCTGCTCCATCGCTGGGGGCTTTCGGGGAGAGACTGGACAGCCACTTGCCTGGAATGGTTGAGGGTCTTCTCCTGCCTTGAGCAGGGGCTGGACTAGAAGACCTCCAGGGCCCCTTCAAATGCTGTTATTCTGGCTCCACCAAGCGGACATTGTTCCATCTTGGGGTCCATGGAACCCACTGAGTTGCTTTGGAGTCTCATGCTAAATGCCCGCCCCGCCCCCCTCCGATCGAGGTGCCCTAACCAGGCTGGCCCCGTGGCTTGGGGGCCTGGCTCGAGGGGGCCCAGCCCGGCCTGTAAGGCGAGGGGGCTCCATCGCCACCCCTGAGCTGAGCTGTGGCACAAGTGGTCTTGTCTGCTAGCGTTCCTCTTGGGGCAGCAAAGGGCACCTCTGGGGGCACAGCTGGCACGGGGCTCTTCTTGAGGCTTTGGATGATCTCCGCAGTTCCCTTCCAGGCTTTGCTTGGCCCAACCGGTTCCAGCCTCCCCTCCCTTTCCTGGGGTGTAACCGGAGGACCCCTTTCCTTTGTCTCTGCCAGGGAATTCAACTGCACAGCAAAGCACCGAGGGCTCCTCTGGCACCAGGAAGGACAACAATGAAGCTGCTGGAAAACTCCAGTTTTGAAGCCATCAACTCCCAGTTGACAGTGGAAACGGGAGACGCGCATATTATTGGCAGGTGGGGGTGGCCGCTTTGGAGGAGGGGGCAGGCCTTGTGACAGGAGGTGTCCAACGGGGGTCAGTTCTGCGAAGGAGCCCCCGGCCCTCTGGTTAAGCGACTCCTTTGAGCCAAAGCTCTGCCCTTTGGCCGCCTCCCTTGAGCAGCCCTGGGACCCCCTCTTCGCTGAGCCGATGGTGGACATGCCTGATTGGGAACAGTTATTCCTCCCGCTATTTTGCTGGCTTCAGCGGCTTCTCTTTCCTGAGAGCAGCCTCTGCTCTCGGGGGCCCCTTTCTGCTCCTTTCCTTAATCCCCCCGGGTCTCTCTCCAGTCCCTGTCCTCATCTTTTGTTTTCGTACCTTTATCGAACCCTTTGGGTAATCACACTGGTGGCTTCACCCTTTCCCCCTCACTGGATCCTTTATCTGCTGCCAGGGACCACCTAGTTAGCTCCCCTCGGTGCCTCCCCTTCGGTCACTGCAACTTTTTAGCTGCCTCCTGAGGAGTCGTGGCTTTGTCCCCAGTTGTACCTGCCTTAAGGTTGGGCTGTGAGAAAGAACTGGCAGGACCCTTGCGGAGGCTCGGGGGCCCCTTAGCTGAAAGACCAGGTCCTCCATGCAGGACGGTCAATGATTTCATTATTATTAAATCCACATGCTGCCCATTCAGGCAACTTTGAATGAACGAACAAACGAATGAAGGATTATTCTGATTTATTGCTGACTTGCCTTGCTGGTGTGTTGAAAGATCTAAGAAGAGCCCCAAGGCCGGAAGAGGCTCTGGGCCCCTTGGGCTCACGTCCTGGTCTGCGCAGCAGCCAAGAGAGGCCACCGTCCGGCAACTGCCCCATTTCTGGCGGCCTTTATAGTCTGAAAAGAGAAGCTGGCCGGCTAGAAAACGGGTCCTTGCTTTCCCTGAAAAACGGGCTCCAGGCTCCGCTAGCTCAGGAGGAAGCGATGGCCCCGAAGTGACCCCCCTGGCTGGGGCTGGGGTGGGCCTGCCCTCTGGGCTCAGAGGGACCCCTTTATCTCCCCGCAGGATCGAGAGCTACTCATGCAAGATGGCCGGGGACGACAAGCACCTCTTCAAACAGTTCTGCCAGGAAGGTCAGCCACACGTCCTGGAGGCTCTGTCGCCGCCCCAGACCACCGGCATCAGCCCTAACCGGTAGGTGCCCCGCCCAGGCCAAGCCCCCCCCCCCCCGTGCAAAGCCCCCCCTCCTCCTCCTCCTCCGAAGGTGCGTTTGGCTGCACCACCAGTCGGCTGCACGAGCGCGGCTCCCGTGGGAGGAGGAAACAGAAGCGGGTGGGGGGGGTAATGAAGGGGCCTCTTTGCACGCTCCCCCTCTAGGCCAGCTGGTGGGGCTGCTTGGAGGAAGCCTCCCTTTCCCCAGTCCCTGTTGGGAGACCAGGGCAGTGTCTCTCCCGCCCTCCCAGTCGAGCTAAGCAGGGCCCAGATTGCCGTGAGAGCCCGGCTGCGCCTCCCAGGGAGGCAGGCCTGGGGCCAAGCGCTGCGTCTCTCGTGCCAGGCTCAGCAAGAGCCAAAGTGGAGACGAAGAAGGACCCCTCAGTGACAAGTGCAGCCGCAAGACCCTCTTCTACCTGATTGCTACCCTGAACGAATCTTTCCGCCCGGACTACGACTTCAGCGCTGCCAAGAGCCACGAGTTCAGCCGGGAGCCAAGCCTCAACTGGGTAAGTGGGCCCCTTGCCCTCAGTGCGCAGCCCAGTGGTGTCCGAGGAGGGCCTTCCCCACAGAGCTTCGCAGTCGGGGCCCCTCTTGCGCTGGGCTCTTGCTTGGGGAAGCAGAGGCCAGCCCTGGGCTGCTTTGTCCCACGTCCCGCCCGAGTTCCTCCCGCTGTAATCTGGCCTGTTTGGTCCTCTGAGTCGGCTCCTTCCCATGATCCCTTTCCCCTAGCGACGGTCTCCCAGCTGGCAGCCTGGGGTGAAGGTGCTGCTCCATCAGCGTCCGCTTTGGGCCTCCCGGGTCCCCTCTCCTGTCCGGGAACCGCAGGAGGCGCCAGTTCCTCCCCGTTTGCAGTTCCGGACGTGTCCACTTGGGGGTGTTTTCTAGGTGGTGAACGCGGTGAACTGCAGCCTCTTCTCTGCCGTCCGGGAGGATTTCACCGCCCTGAAGCCTCACCTGTGGGACGCAGTGGACCAGGAGATCTGCCTCTCCGAGTGCGACATCTACAGGTGGGGGGGCCCTGGGGGTGTGTGGGCGGGAGTGGGGCGTCCCTGAGTGAGGCCTCTCCAGCTCCCCTTCTGTGCCGCAGCTACAACCCGGACCTGGATTCGGATCCCTTTGGGGAGGAGGGCAGCCTGTGGTCCTTCAACTACTTCTTCTACAACAAGCGCTTGAAGAGGATCGTCTTCTTCACTTGTCGCTCCATCAGGTAAAGGAGGGCCGGGGGAGGCCCCCCCCGGGGGTCCCTGGCTCCCCACCCTCCGGGGGCTGTTCTGAGCCCCCTTTGTCGTTCCCCCCCCCCCCCCCCAGCGGCTCCACCTACCCGCACTCGGAGGCTGGGAACGAGTTGAACATGGACCTCAGCGAGGACGATGCTGAGGAGACCCCCGGCAGCTGCGACAGGGACGGGGGCAGCATGGAGGCGGAGAAGTGAGTAGCCCCCACCCCCGCCCCGCCCTTCCGGCTGCCGAGGGCCGAGGCTCCTCCTTGGGCCGGGCCTGGCTGCTGCTCGCCTGAGGGCTGCCCTCTTCTGCCGACAGGAGGCCGGTGGTCTGCATGTGATTCCCGGGCCGGGGGCTTCTCCCACGAAGGACGCCGCTGCCTGCCCTGCGGATGCTGCGTGAACAGTTGGTGCCAGGAGCCCCTCTGCCTGCCTGCCTGCGGATCCTTGCCTGCCAGCGGCCTTGAGGCTCCGCGTCTTTCCAGGGGACAGGCAGGGAGGGAGACCCGGCCCTCGCGCTGGCTGCTGCGGGGGCTCCTGTTAGCCTTGGGACCCCGGAAGGAGGAGCCGAATGGACGTGGGAACAGGACGGAGAGGCTCCGACCCCCCCAAGACTTTTGGCATCAAGTGGCTGGACTGGCCTTGGGGGGCCGTGGCAGGCTCGCTCCCCCCCCCCCCC
>NW_020769495.1:542508-634475 GCF_900518735.1 Pseudonaja textilis
GGGGTATCTTTGTGTGTCTGTTTTGGGGTGGGTGGGCAGGTGCCATCACTTCTGCTGCAAATATTAGGACAGCCTGCCCCCCCCCCAGCCCCTGGTACCCAAGCAACGGTGGGGGGAGGAATTTCCCACAATTCCCTGCCTTCAGTGGGGTGCAGAAGAAAGGGGGGTGCTATCCTGCAAGGCTCCCTCCAAAATTTAACCTTGGACTACGACACACTCCTGCCCATTGCAGGAGCACTTAATCTTCCCCCATGGAGGGGTTGGGCCCTCCTGAAGACTTGGGGGGGGGGGGGGGATCCACCCCCCTTTTTTTGGGGGGGTTTCCCCCCCCCCCCCTTGCCTCGTGGTTCTGTTGGCCATAAACTTTCTCTCGCTCTCTCTGGTGTCTCTGGTGGATTTTGTCTTTCCGGGCAGCCCCCCCCACCCTCCTCCCGCTGGCTGGCTGGGGGGGCGGGCGAGGGGGCGTCGAAGGGCCACGGACCTCCGGCCGGAATCGGGCTGCAAAGCCCGCGGGGGAGCGCGGACCGCCTGACTCGGCTCTTGGGCTCCGCTCGCGGATTCGGCCCGGGAGCCCCGGCGCTGCGACGGCTGAAAAGCGGGCGGGGGGGGGGGGGCGCGAGGGGTCCCGGCGCGCGCCTTCGGGCCGAGCCTCTCGGAGCGGCCCGTGTGCGGAGGGTGGAGGAGGCGGCGCCGCAACCGACCGCCTGTCGCCAGGGAGACGCCGCCGCCGCCGCGCAGGTGCCTCCCGGCTCAGGTGAGCCGCGCTCGGGCGAGGGGGCGCGAGGCTTCGGGCCAGGAGCGGACGGACGCGGCCGCCCCGCCGAGAGAAGCGCTTCGTCCGGCCTTTGGCTGGGAAAGGGCCCCCGCCTGAGCGGCCGTTTCCTTCCGCGCGGCCGCCTGCAGGGGCGCCCCGCCTGGTTTTCCTCTCCCCCCCGCGGGCCCCCCAGGTAAGCGGCGGATCCCCCCGGGAGAGCCGCGCGTGGCTCAGGGTGCAGCGCGGGCCGCCTCCGCGGGGCTGCTGCGCGGCCTGCCTTGGGAGCCCCGCGGGGTCTCGCCCATCATCCGCCTCCGGGGGAATCGCGCTCCTCTCGGGGGTCTCCGTGCCCCCCGAAGCCCTCGACGAGGCTGCTCTGCCTTTGCGCCTGGTCCTCACTTGCCCACCGTCTCGTCCGTGACCGACCGCAGCTTCGAGGGTATTGAGAAGGCAACTTTAGGGGCCCCTTATGACCCCCCGCGATCGTGGCAGCCCCCCCCCCCCCCCCCCCGTCTTCGGACTGGCCTTACAGCCCGCCTGGAATGCCCTCTGCCTGACCGGCGTTTTTGCCCTTAGTTATTATTAATAAAAATAAAAGCGGGATGAAAAAAATCCCCCCCCCCTTGATCTCCTTGAGTTTGTTTCTTGCAAACATTCCCTGACTCGAACTAGGAGCAACATCTTCACTGGTGTTAGCGCTGACGGTGCTGCCTGTTCGGGTCATGCAAGGTCTGCAAGAAAACAGCCCAGCTCAGCGAGTTTCCCCAAGTTTCAACCCTGGGCTGCAGGTGAGATTCTCCGTTCTTGGTCCCCCTGACAGGCCAGAAAGATTGGAGAAAAGGGGATTGCGAGAAAGGGAGCTGTTTGCTAGGCCCCAAAAGCTCTGATTGCACCACAGCCTGGACTGGGAGCCACAGGAACGCCACGCAAACAGCTTCCAGTACTCTTTAAAAAAATCTTCCTTCCACCTCTGCAATCTGGTGGTATTCCACTACTGTATCAGATAACAGATAATCAGAGTTGGAAGGGACCTTATAGGTCATCTAGTCCAACCCCCACACACAAGCAGGAGACCCTACTACACCCTTCCTGACAGAGGGCAGTCCAGTCTCTCCTTGAAAGCTTCCAGGGATGAACCTCCCCCAACTTCTCAATTATTGAATAATAACAGAGTTGGAAGGGACCTTGGAGGTCATCTCGTTGAACCCCCCCCCCGCCCAAGCAGGAGACCCTACACCATTTGTGACAGATGACAGTCCAGTCTCTTCTTGGAAGCCTCCAGGGATGAAGCTCCCACAACTTCCAAGGGCAACTCCTGTTCCGTCGGTTGATGGTTCTCCCTGTCAGAAAGTTTCTCCTTATTTCCAGGTTGAATCTCTCCTGGTTCAGTTTCCATCCGTTATTCCTCATCTGGCCTTCAGATGCTTTAGAAAATAGCTTGACCCCCACCTCCTCTCTGGGGCAGCCCCCCAAATATTGGAAGGCTGCTCTCCTGTCTCCCCTGGTCCTTCTCTTCCTTAGACTAGCCAGGCCCAGTTCCTGCAACCTCCAGTCCCTCACCATCCTGGTTGCTCTTCTCTGCACTAGAGTCTCCACATCTTTTTTACAGTGTGACCGAAACTGGATGCCGGACTCCAGGTGTGGCCTTCCCAAGGCGGGCTGGGGAGAGCAGAGGGACCCCTTTGTGTGGGCATTCTCCCCTTTACCTGATCCTTTCCATTTGCATCCCGTGGGGCAGAGCGTGAAAGCGATTTCAAGAGGCTCCTGGAAACAGTTTGCCTGCTGAGCCTGCACCTCCCGGCCCCAGGCAATGGTCACCTTGCAAGTAACCCGGCATGTGTGCCTTCTAAAGGAGGGTCTCCAACCCTCTTTAAGACTTGTGGACTTCTACTCCCAGAATTCCTCAGCCAGCAAGGTTGAGTGAGGAATTCTGGGAGTTGAAGTCCACAAGTCTTCAAGTTGCTAAGGTTGGAGACCTCTGTAAAATGTGACCGGCAAGAGCGTTAGGAGGCAAATGGGAGCAGGAGGGATGAACTCACTAGTCTTGCTTCTTTCCAGCTGCAAAACACAATGGTGGGGACTGATTTCCCACTTAGCTATTGCATCACTTTGTGGCAGAACGTCCGGTCCTCGTGAGGGGTCGTTCAACGAGGACCACCTGTATTTACAAGCCACAATAAGTTTGGACCCTTAGTGGAATTTGGTTTTATAACGCAGGGCCACCTTCAAGCCTGGAGCCTGTCTGCCTGGAGCCTTCCTTTGCCTGTGGCCACTTAACTGGCCCCTTGAAAGACCCCAGCCCTGCCTTCAAACCAACCCGCTGCTGCAACGCCCTTCGAGGGAGCCCGAACTGGCCAAATCCTGGTCTTGCTCTACTAGGAGGCCAGCAGGTTCCCCCCCCCCCCCCCCCCCCCCCCCAGCCGCCCGGGGGGCCCCCCGGGGCCAAGGGGGCCCCCGGCCGGGGGCCGGGCGCAACGCCCCCCCCCCCCCCCCCGGCTTCCCCAGATGCAGCCAGGGGGCCCTTCTGGAGCAAAGGAGGCCCAGGACGGAGGCCCATTGTCTGAAAGGGAGGCAGGAAGAGAGGGAGGCTCGGGGTGCAGCCTTGCGGGGGGGGGCTGTTTTTGGCACGCTCACCTCAGGGAGCTGCAGGAGGCCCCAAGGAGCCCGAGCAGCATGGGGGGGGGGCTGGTAGCCAAGGGGGTGTCCCAGCCACCCGGGGTCATCTGAAAGATCAAAAGAAGAGGTCAGCTTTGATGGCAACCTTAGGCCCGCCATCTTGACTTTTTTGACCAGCCCCCGGCTGCACCTCTGTTTATGTGTTCCAGGGTCAAATCCAGCCCCGACATTTGGTTGGAACCCTTGCTTTGGGCACCTTCTGCCCCACACACCCCTCCTTCAGCAGGAGGGCGACTCTTCAGGCGTGCCCGGCTGCCGAGATGGTGGAGTCCTCGGGCAGCGGCTGTAAGCAAGCCCCCCCCGTCCCCGTCTTGGCCGGGCACCTGCTGGGCAGCGGGGAGCCCTCTCCTCTCCCTCTGAACGCCTGACACCCTTCTGCAGCCAGCCGAGCGGGGCAGAGGAAGAGGCCGCACCAGCAGTCCCCCCCCGCTGGAGAGAAGGTGGCGGAGGAGGAAGAGGCTCCCCTTGGAGGGGGGCAGGCAAGAGGGGTCAGGCTCTGGGGCCTCCTGCGGAGGGGCTTCCGCCGGGCTGTGGAAAAGGTACGTTCCCCAGGGGAGGTGCAAGCACGGGCAGCCCCCTGGGCAGGGCGGAGAAGCAGCCCAGCCCTTCCTCGCCAGCCCCCTCCCTCCGTGGCCTGGATACCCTCTCCCCCCCCCCAATGTAAGAGAGGAAAAATTAAACGGGACTTAAAACCGCCACCTACCTTTAGATGGCATCATAAGAATGAAAGAAAATTTATTTTGGGGATGATAATAATGTATAAAATTAGTAGGAAAAAGGAATTGGCAAGGAAGCAATATGATAAAAGAACCGCCTCTGCCGAGATGGGCAGCATACAAGTTTAATAATTAAAAAAAGAATTATTGCTTATGGCAGGTGCTGGGAAGAATTGGGGGGGGGGTTCATCAGTGAGGAGCTGGCGGAGCAAGGAAAGTGCCCCCTAGGTGGGCAGCAGGAGCCCCGGGGCAACAGCGCCCTTCAGGTCTCCTCTTTGACCCCCAGGGTTGGAGGAAGGGCAGCCAGGCGAAGGGAGCTCAAAGCTTCAGCCCAGGGCCAGAAAGTCTGGCTCCCCAGGGAAGGTGGGCTGATGGGGGCCCCTCCCCCAAAGAGCCTGAGTCTTGCCAGACCCCCTGCAGCATGGCCATGGGTAAGGAGACCCCCCCCCACCATCACAGTAAGAGGGATGACCCCCGAGGTCCCTGCAACGCCCCCCCCCACGGCCTCTTGCGGTCCCTGCTTAGGCTTGTTGGTCAGCCTTGTGGTCAGGGCTGCGTCCACCTGCAAAGCGGAAGGCCTTTCCGTGCTTCATGCTGGCACTGCCAGGGAGCAGGTGGTGTAGAGATGAAGGGGGTTGGGAACTCAGGGCAGGGTCCTGGCTGGCACTGCCCGGTCCTGCCACAAGGTCCCCAGCCAGCCACACCCTCGCAAACAACCGGGGGGAGGGGGGGGCTCCTCCTGGCTGCCCCCAGCCCCAGACTTTTCTATCCGGGTCAGATGAAGAGCGAGGAAATGAAGACCCTCCACCTGAGCCATGGCCTGCAGCATCAGTGCCGCATCGTCCTGGCCAGTCCGGTGTGCCACGTGACCTACGACCTGCAGAGAAGGGCCTTCGTGGTGCTGGACGCAGCCGACACGCTGCACCTGTTGACGGAGGACGGCTGCTGCCAGGGCAGCGTGAAGGGCCCGGCCCCCATGAAGGGCATCCTCTATGCCTCCCACGTCAACCAGTTCGTGGCCTGGGACACCGGAGCCCTGCAGGTCCTGGACTCCCACTTCCAGCCGCTCTCGCAGATGCCGTCCGCGCTGCCCATCCGCTGTGGCATCTATAGCAAGCAGCTGAACCGGATCGTGACTGCCGGAGATGGGAACTTGACCCTCTGGAGCTTCCGTTACGGCTCCCGCAGCCTGCAATGCCGGGCCAGCGTGAGCACTGGCCTGGGGCCCACTGACCGCTTTGCCCACCTGGCCTTGGACACGGGCAGCCCCAGCGAGCCCCACTGCTGCTTCGCCTCTTGTGCCACCGGCGTGGCCACCTTTGACATCTCCAAGGGGAACCTCCTGGCCTTCCGGACGAAGCTCCACAGCAGGTGAGGTTGCCGTGGCTGGGGAGGGGCCCCCGTGGTCCAGGGCTTCTCAAAGTCTTGCCCTTTGCCAGCATCCCCCACAGGGGGAGCGGGGACTGAAGGAGAGGTCTGGGTGCTGCCCCCCCCTCCCCCTCTGAGGCTGCTGCCTGTGTGAAGGAGGGGGAGGGGGAATTAGGAGGGTGCAGGGCTGGGCTTGGGACAGGCGCTGGTGGTCAGAGAAAGGTGGGGGGGGCTCAATTGCGGGTGCCCCCGTGTCTCTGCAGAGAGATCACGGACCTTGTCTACTGTGAAGCCATTGGCTGTGTCATCACGGCCTCCCGAGACACCACCATCAAGGTGTGGAACAAGGAGTGGGACATTCAGATCGTCTTTGTGGGGCACACCGGTGAGTTCATCTGCCCAGGTGCCCACTGGCTGAGCAGGAGGAGGAGCCCCCACCCCCACCCCAGGTGCCCTTCCTTTCTGCCCTCTGCTCATGCACAGGGAGGACGAGGGGGGCACCAGCGTTGCCCGTTCCTTTTCCAAGGAGCTGCATGGCTGCTAGAAGTTCAACAGGCGAAGCTTCTCTCAGCCCCCCTGAGTTTGCCTGACCTCTGCTGAAGGCAGGAGGTGGCTCCTCCACTCTCAGCTGCTGAGCCCACAGCTAGTTTCCCCCAAAGGCCTCTGAGCAGCCCCCCCACACACACACACACGCTGAAAAAGGTCTCCAGCTCTGAGAAGACCTTTCTTCCCCTCCCGCCCACCCCCCACCTCGCTTCTGCCTGCAGCTCCAGTCATGGCTGTGACCATCTACCCCCACCGGCCCCTCATCTTCTCTGCCTCCCAAGACGGGACCATCCGCACCTGGAACCTCAACACCGTGGACCAGGTAGACCAGGTCCACGTCTCGGAGCCCGTGGAGTCCCTGGACACCCACACCAATTCGCACGTCTTCTCCGTCTCGGGCTGCACCCTCAACCTCTGGAGGATCAACCAGCTCTACTCGCTCTACACAGCGCTGGGCTCCCCCGCCAGGCGGCTCAGCTGCATCGACCTGGGGCTGCTGGGCAACTTTCCTGCCCGCATCCTCTGCCTGTGCCAGGACTCCACCGTGCAGCTGCTGGAGGCCGACAGTGGCGCGCCCGTCTCCGTCCTCTCCTTGGACCAGTATTCCCCGGCTCGGGAGGTGGCCTACTGCTTGCCCCGGGAGACGCTCTTTGTGCTGCTGGAGCAGGGCCACGTGCTGCACGTCAACGCTGCCCCCAGCGCCATGGTGGTGAAGCGATGCTTCAGCAGCAGCCTCTGGGAGTCCAAGCCCTGCTGCCTCCTGCTCTACAGCCATGTGGTGGAGCCGGACAAGGCGTACGCCACGTGGCTGGACGTGACCCAGAACCAAGGCTACCGGAGAAAGTGGCAGAAGTCCACCCTCAACATGCAGGACAGGAACAGGTAGGCGGCCTCAGGAGCCCCGGCCCTGGCTCCCTTCGTCCCAGACCGCAGCAGCTGCCAGCCGGCCCACCGCATCCTGTAGGGTCCCCATCGCCTGGGGGGCTTCTCCAGACAGGCCTTGACTTTCTGGGACCGGCGCCTGCACTGGAACTCTTGGCTGGGGAAACGCTCCCTGGAAGGCTCTGGAGGCCTTGAGAGGACGGAAGGGGCTGAGCCAAATGTCTTCTGCCCCCATTGTCCCCTCGGTGCGTCTCTCCGTGCCAGATTCCTGCCAATTCTGGGACACAACAATGGCTCCCTCAGTGTCATAGATTGGTTCTTGGGCCGAGTGCAGTACACGGTGGAGGCGCATAACCCCCAGCGGGTCACGGCCCTGGCAGAGTACCCTGCGCAGATATGCCTCTTGTCAGCAGGTGAGTCTCAGAGGCCCTGGGGGAGGAGGGACGGGCTTCAGGGGCTCCCAGGCCTCCCCAAAAATGACCTGGAGAGACTGGGGTCAGCCTCTCTGGGTAGACTGGAAGGCAGCCTTACGCAACTCCCTCCCAAGTTGTCCCGTCTTTGGCGGGAGCAGCCAGGAGGGCCAGCTGGTCTCCAGGTCTGCCAGCAACCCCACTGAGGTGGCCAGCTGCCAGCATCAAGAGCTACCGCTTCTCACAGGCTGCCCACAGTTTGGTGCCAGTGGGCCGCATCCCCACGGAGTTCCCGGTGCTGAGCCGCCGGAGGCTCTTCTGCAGCCCCACAGGAAGGCAGCTTTTCCCCTCTATGGTGACTGGCCCAGTGCAGGGCTTTGCTGCCACCGCCAAAGGGGCCCGAGGAACAGGCGTCCTTCAGGGGACCCAGGAACGGATGGCAGAGGGCCCCCCCCAAGGACCCTCCTCTTCCTCTCCTGCTTCTGGGGCGGCAGAGTCTCCTGCCCAGCTGAGAAAGGCCAGCGGCCCTCCTTCCTCCTGGGCGCTCCATCGCTGGAGGGTTTCAAGAAGAGATTGGACTGCCATTCCTCTGGAACTGCGTCGGGTTTCTTGCTTGAGCAGGGGTTGGACTAGAAGACCTCCAAGGTCCCTTCCAGCTCTGCTATTCCTACACCGGGGAGGGACTTTGCTCTCCCTGCACAAGTTTCTTGAATCGCGCTGGAGCTGCTATTTTGTTCAGTTGTGTTGCACTTGATGGTGGAGGGGATTCTTGGTGCTTCTTCTCTGTAAAAATCCCCAGTTAACTCCCCCCCTCTGGGTTTTGGGGGGAGGCATCACCCTATAGAGCCATTCCACCCCACACAAGGAGCCAGGACTCCACCACCCGTTGGAGCAAGCGGTGGGCAGAGGAAGAGTCAGAGGGGAAGGGAAGCGGAGAGGACAGGCAGGGGGGAGGGGAGGGGTTTGGTGAACCTGACCCTCAACCTGAACAGAATTGGCTCTCCCTCCCCCTCCCCCACCCTCCACGCGTGGCCTTTGGGTCAGAATCCGGCCATCTGGATGGCCTCATGGTGCCCCCCTCAGGACCACTTTTGTACTTCATCCACCTTCGTCCATTCGCTCTTGACCCCCCCTCCCCCCCTTTCACCACCTCATTCCTTCCCCATCCCCCACCCAGCGGAGGGGGTTGGAGCCCCTCCCCCAGCCCCCCCAGCCCCCTCCCCCTGACAAACAGGTGTTGCTTTCAGCCTCTTCCACAGCCCACCTGCTAGCTGGCCACCAGCCTTTCCGCAGCTCAGGCATCCCCCCCCCCCCGTTTCCCCCATTTCTAATAAACTTCCCGCCAACAGTAGAAACTCACTTTCTTAGCGAGTCCTAAGAGGAGGAGGAGGCCCACCGAGTGAGTAAACCCCCCTGGATAAGAAGGGGGGATGTTGTAACTCTACCCCCCTTTGCAGCTACCCGTGAGGGGAATTCTTCAGGCACAGCGCAGTAAACCTCCCGGGGGGGGGGTGTTAGCGGAGGCCGGGAGCCGGGGGTCAGCCTGGGAAGAGGGAGTGGCAGACCCAGGTGACCAAGCGGTGCCCTTGCCCAGAACAGGTGCTGACCTCACGGTGAAGATGTGGCGCCTCTTCCCCTACGCGGAGGAGAGCCTCCTCCCCCTGCTGTGCTTCTCCTGCGCCTCCCCTGCGTGGCACCTGTGCTTCCTGGGAGAGACCCTGGCCGTGGCCTTCCAGGACCCCGAAACAGTCACTTACAGCATCGTCCACTACAACCTGCTGGAGCAGACGCGCTCGGAGCACGGACCTGAGGACGACGCCCAGGATGACATCACAGGTGATATCTCCCCCCAGCCCCGGAAGGGACCAGGGGAGGCAAAAGAAGTTGTTCCACCTGGACTGGGTGGGTCTCAGCTCCCCCCACCCCACCCTCCCCTCACTGCATGCCCCAAATCCTCTTGCCAGGACTCTGCTGCTGCCCAAACCTGCAGCTCTTTGCCTCGTCCAGCCGGGACGGGTCGGTCAAGATCTGGGACCACAAGAACAGGCTGCTCCGGTGAGGGCCGGGGTGGGGGAGGGGCTGTGCCCAAGGGCCCCTCCCCCAAAGGCCGTTCCAGTGCAGTGCTGGGCTCTTCTCCTGGGCTCCCCCCACCCCAATGGCCCCATTTTGGGGGCCTCAGGCAGCCAATCAGTGGAGCTGCTCTCCAAACACCGCCTCTGCTTGGCCCGGTGGCATCCACCCTGCCTGCCGTAGCGATGGCATAAAGCCCCGCCCTATTGAAGAGGCTGCGGGGGGGGTGTCTCGCACCTTCCGTGGGGTCTCCCACTCTGTCTCCCATTGGGGGGCCCAATCCTGCTCCCCTTACCTGCAGCCACCTGAAGCTGAACACCATCCCGGAGAGCCTGGCCTTCGCCAACCCCAAGGGGGACCTGCTGGTGGGCCTGGAGCAGCACCTCTACCTCATCCCCCACACCAAGTACCTGCCCAGCTACTACCAGATGCAGGTGAGTCCGGAGGGCACCCCCAGGTGGGTCCAGGCCCCGTTGCCAGGGACCGGGGTGCTCTGGTCCCCCGAAGGGAGCCTGCCTCTCCTCCTCCTCCTCCTCCTCCTCCTCCTGTTGCTGCTCTTCTAGCTGCTGTGGGCCGAGTTCCTGGAGCCCCTGCAGGACGTCTCCTTGCCCATCAGCCGCACCAGCTTTGAGGCCCTGGTGCGAGAGAACAACCGGCGCTTGATGCAGGAGCTGCCGGTCAAGAAGTCGGAGTGAGCTCTGGGCCCAGGCCGGGGGGGTGGGGGGTGGGGGCTTGGGTGGCACGCTTGCGCTCCTGGGGCTCCTCCTCCTCCGCCTTGGGGCGCCTGGGGTGTCTGGGCTGCTCTGTAGGTGCGAGCGAGCGAGGAAGGGAGGGAGGGGGCGCCTGCGTGGCCTTCATTCTCCACTTGGAGCCCTGCCATTGCAGAGGCCCTTGGCCCCTTCTTGGCAGAGCCGAGCGAGCGAGCGGGGCTGGCGTAGAGCCCCCCAGCTGGGTCTCCTGCCTCAGGGGCACCCCAGATTGTACCCGGGACGTCCTAAAGGTATGAGGTGCCCGAGGTAAAAGGCGGGCATTGAAAGGGGCCCGGTCTCCCCCACGGAGGAGAGCCCAGAGGAAGGGAGGGCAGAGGGACGCAGCCTGGAGTGCGGATGGGAAGCCTCCTGGGGGTTGGCTGGAGCTGCTTTGGGGGGCCCTCCGGCCTTGTGGGGCGGTGTCTCTGCTCCGTGGCCCTTGTGAGGCCAGCATCTCTTGTGGCAGAACAGCTGCAGCTCCAGTGCAGGGAGGAGGGGGAGGGGGCTGGGGGCCGCCAGGAGAAGGACCCGCCTCTTCTTTCGGCAGGTCCAGCATGTCCAGCGTCTTCCAGGTGCCCCTGAAGGAGTCCCAGGAGGTCAGGGAAGCCAAGCTCAAGCTGGAGGTCAGTCCCACCCACCCCGGGGGGGGGGGAGGCCAGGGGGGGTGGCGGAGGGAGCGCAGCCCAGCAGGAGCTGCCTGGGGCTCGGCTGGGCTGGGAGGCCTGACCTGGGGCTCCTCTGCAGGGCCTGGCCCAGCTGGCGGAGAGGAACCGGGACCTGCAGCTGCTGCAGGAGGGGAAGATCAGCCCGGCCAAGAAGCGGCCCCTCTCCAAGGAGATGCGGGTGGAGGCCTTTGAGCGCTACCTGCGCTTCTTCTACAAGGAGCAGCTCAGCCTGCAGGTGGCGCGGCGGCTGGCAGGGCTGCTGGGGAGCGGGTGGGAGTGCGTGCTGGGCTCTGGGCCGGAGCCCCCTGGCACGCCCTTCCCTGCCCGGTGCCAGCCCCCTTCCGCTGGGACCAAGGGGCTCCTGCCCCCGCCTGGGCCATGTCTGTGCATAGGGGGCCCCTCCCACGCCCTCTCCTGGGCAACCCGCATCCGGAGGGAGGGAGGGTTCTGTTCTCTAAAAGGCTTGGCGGCTGCTCACCCGGGCAAAGGCTGGCGGCAGTCCTCCGGTCCTTGGAAGCTCTGGTGGGCCAGCTCTGACCCAGAGACCCAGCTGGGCACCCTGACCTGGCACCAGCACCAGCCCCTCCCCGCAACCAGGTCTGCCAATATCCATAATGGGCAGCTTTCCCCCTGCCCAACGGGGGCCCTTCCTGGGTCTCCTGGGCTGGATCCCAGTTCAGCCCTGCCGCTTCCTCCTCCTCCCCCCGCCCAGATTCCCAAAGAGGATCCCTTCGACGCCGACGAAGTGCTGGAATGCCTGGGACGGATGGACCCCCTCGTGGCCCTCCGGGGACCCTCCATCTCTCACATGTTCCTCGGGGGCTTCGCTAAGCCCAGGAGCCTCGAAATGAGCAGCTCCCTCTTTGTGGTAAAGGGCCTCTCCCCGCTCTCTGGGGGTCCCAGGCCGTCTGGGGTGTGGCGCAACTGGGCCGGACCCTGGCCAGCCCCCCTCTTTTTTCCTCTTGGGGGCGCCCCACCCCACCCCACGGGACTCCCCTGGGCAACGTCAGGGCTGTGGGCAGGAGCAGCCCCCACACGGGAGGGGGGGGGTTTGCTGTGCTGGTCTCCCTCTCCCCCCCTCCCACCCCCAGCCTTGCTAGGCCTGCTTACAGGGGGACCTTTCTTCCCCTCCCCTATTCCTCCCCCCCCCAGGATATCAGCCCCTCCCTGCATTTTGCCTCCTCCCTTGCAGTTCCTGGCAGCCTCCAGGTGAAGAGGAAGAAGGTGAGGGAGCCTGGCTGGCCAGGTGCAAGTTTGGGGGCGGGGGGGCAGCCTTTGAGGGGTATGCTGGGGGGCCTCATTCCTAAAAAGAAAGGGGGGGCTGATGCCTTTATGGCCTTGTTGTACTTAAAATGTGGTCCAGCCAATAAGCCTATTTTCCACCCCAAATGGAATTATATTTCCCTCAGCAGGTCCGCCATTGCAAACTGGGAAATGGTTTCTGGCAGCTGGTGGGGGGGTGGGGAGAGGGATGGGGGGGCCCCTGGGCTGAAGCCCCCTCTGCTCTCCCTCCTGGCTTCTCCTAGGTGGAGGTCGCCACTGCCCCGTCCTCTGCCAGGATGCAGGCGTCCCCCTCCCTGGGGAGGGCTGAAGCTCCCCCGCCCCCCGTGATGCAGGAAGCCCCAAAGGCCGTCCGGTCCCTTTCGGCCAGAGCCAGCAGCCGGCAAGGCGTCCAGCCCGAGCTGAAGGGGCCCTCGGAGGAGGCGCCCACGGTGAGGGTCCGGGGGGGCTGCCATTCCCCTTCTTTCCCCTCTAGCCCCCCGTCTCCCGGGCTCCCCTTCTGGGGTGACGGAGCCGGAAGAGGAGTGGCCCAAGGGGGGAGTCTGCTTCTGCCCCAGGGAAGATTGGGGGGGGGCACAGGACGGGGGGTCAGCCTGGGAAGCCGAGGCTGCTCTGGCTGTCCTGCCCTGCGGGCCCAAGGGACGCACCCAAATGGTGGCTGGGTGGGATCCTGCCCAGGGCCTGCTAAAGTGCCTGCTCTCCCTCAGCTGGCAGAGCGCTTGAGCCTGGTGAAAACGGTCCAGGCTGTGATCTCGGTCTCCCCAGAGGGCCCTTCGTCCCCCAGCCCCTCCGGGCACTTTAAGAGCGAGAAGGTAAGGGGCCGCTGTAGCCGCCACCCCCAACCCCCCCCCGGCCTTGGTTGCCCTGCGGGTGTTGGGGCTCCACGGCGCCTTTCAAGGCCCAGAGTTGGAAGGAGGCCGAGCAGAGGGAGGAAGGAGGCCTCGGGGCAGCTGGGAGGGGGGTGAGTGAAGACCCCCCTCCCCTACACTGCTGCGGGGGGCTTTCAGCAGTTTGAAATCATTCACAAATTCTGGAAATGTTGACCCGGCCGCGGCTTCCTTCCCCAAGCCCCAGACGAGGGGCCAACCCATTGCAGGCCTCTAAAGGAAGCCCCCGTGGACAGATTCTCCGTGGTCAGTGCTCCGTGGCACCTCTCCCCCGTGTGACTTCACCTCCCCCGCTCTCGGCCACCAGGAGCCTTTCCAAGGAGGGCCCAGGGCTCCCGGTGGAGGTGGCAGCCCTGGGCGGCCTTTGCAGGGAGGAGGCGGGGGTGTGTGGTGGGGGCTGAAAGGGAGCCCACCGGGCCTCTTGTGGTGTCTGGCGCCCAGAGCGTGGTCTTCAGGGAACCGGTGTCGGCGCAGCCGAGCCAGGCGTCCGTGGCCTCCACCTCGCGTTTGAGGAGCCCCCAGCTGTCCGGCATCGTCAAAGGCTTCTTTCCGGAGAGGCCCAGCAGCCCACAGGGGTCTCATGCGGTGAGCAAGCCCTTCGGGGGCAGCTGCGGCTCCCTTCCCTGACCCAGCAACGGGCTGAGCTGTCCTCAGCCGGGGATCTGCAGGGGCCCCACCTCCCCTCCCCCAGCTCCTCCATGCTCCCCCACGGTCGGCCTCTGGGCCCAGAAGCACCTGGGGGGTTCCCTCCGGGGCTCACCATGCCCACTGCCCCCGCCCTGCGGCCCCCACCCCCCCATAGAGCCAGGGAGTCGGAAGGGGCTTCTCAGGCCTCCTGGTCGGAGCGGATCGGGCCCTGTGGCCCCTCGCTTGCAGCGGCCGTTGGATTCTGCCTCTGCTTTATGGGAAGGGACGGAGGGGCCTTCGCCCCCCCCCCCCCCCCCCGGAGGGTTGGGTGCCCTGCCTGTGGATGGTGATACCGTCTTGGGTGGGGAGGGGGGCATTTTCCTGCCTGTGCAGCCCCCCCCCCAGCTCTTTCGAGGGAGCTCCAAGCTGCAGAAGACAGTCCTGCTCACAGAGGGAGGGGCCCTTGTTCCCCCGGGCTCTGCCCCTTCCAGGGGGAGGGCTGGGAGAGCTGCCCAACTCTCCCCCTTCCTCCTCCCCAGGAGCTCAAGAGCCGGAGTCTCCAGCTGCCCAGAATATCCTCGGGCTTCATCCCCAACTCGGTGGTCGTCCAGCAGCTCCACTCCAGCTCCACGGAGACAGAGGACCTGGTGAAGGTGGTCGAGCCCCAGGAGGTAAGCTGGGGCCTGCAGGAGGCTGCCCCCCATCCCAGGGCTGGCAGCTGGCGGAGCACGGAGGCTGGGCCCCCAACCCAGCAGTGCCCTTTCGGGCCCACAGCCCCAACCCCGGAGGAGTCGGGACAGGCGCACAGCCACCCGTTTGGAATGCCGGCCGGTTTGGGCGATGCATGCCCCACCTGCAAGGAACGGAAGGAGGGGGAAGCAATGATGAAAGAGCCCCCCCCCCGTGATGTTGGGGTGCAGAACCTGAACATGCAAGGGGGGGCGTGATTGGAGAAGCGACAGAGGGCCAGGGAACACAACCCCTGAACCCCAGAAGAGGGACAGCTGGCCTGGCCACTCTGCAGGGCTGGAGCCTGGCCTGGGGTCTGCCCTGGCACTACAGACCCCCCCCCCGGGCGGTTCCCACTGCAGAATTTGCCCAGTTGGGTGCCCCCTGGAGATCCCGTCCCTCTCCTCCGCCCTGTCAAGGAGCAGAGAAACCGAGAGACCCTGGGAAGGCCAGGCGGTGGGGGGAGGCTTCCTTCTCTGCCCTGTCCTTTGCTGCAAGGGGTCTGGGGACCCTCCCTGGCTGGGATGGGCAGTGGGTGGAGGGTCACATGGGGGACCAGCCTCTCCAGCGTCCTGGAGCAGAAGGCGGGTCACCTGGAGGGAAATGAGCAAGAACCGTTACTAGCTCAGGGCTCCCAACGTTGGGCGACTTTAAGACTTCAACTCCCAGAATTCCCCAGCCAGCATGAAGTCCCCAAGTCTTAAAGTTGCCAAGGATCGGGGCGGGGGGGGGATGGGTGAGGCCAAAGGCTGCATGGGAAGCCAGGTGATGCTCGGAAGCTGCTCAGGTTCTCTGAGGTGGGGGGAGGCGATGCAGCAGGTTGGCACCGCATGGCCCGGAAGAGAAGGGCTGCTCTGCCTGTTCCTTGCCTGGCTGCTGCCTGTGGCCCAGAGAGGGGGCTGGGTCTTGGGGCCAGTCGGGGCTGCTCTGGCCGTGGGCTCTGAGGGACCCTTCCCTCCCTTGGCCGGCCAGGTGTCGACGAGCTCCTCGAAGGCCAGTTTGGTGACATTTGATGAGGGTGAGCTGCCCAAGGAAGAACTCTGGCTGGTGGGCCAGGCGACCACGTCCAAGTCCCGAATCACGCCAGCCAAGGAAGGTGCCCCCTCCACAAAGCAGGTGCCTCTCTTCCCCCCCCCAGCTGCTGGGCTCCCCCGGCCGGCCCCCCAAGGCAGCTGCCTGGTGTCAGGGCCACCCAGGGCACAGCGGATGTACCCGCTCCCTTCGCACCACCCCCTCCCCTGATTCCAGAGCGTGCCTGGGGTCTTCCTGACTCAGCTGGATGAGTCCCAGTATCCAGAGCCGCAGCAGGCGATGCCGGCGTTTGTTTGGCCCTTCGTGGACCAAGAGTGGTTCCAGGATCTTTTCCCAGAGGTGAGAGGGGCCCCCGGAGACCCAAGGACACCAAGGGAGCCTTGACCCCACATCGGTTACTTTCCATCCCCGCCCCCCGTCTTTCTTGGGGATGGGCTGACCTTGGGGCTGTCTCGGGTTAGTGACCTCCATTGATAGAAAAGGGGGCATGATGGCTCAGTGGTTAAAGGCAAAAGCTGACCGCCCAGGTTGAAGACCCAAGCACCGCATGAAAGGGTGAGCTCCTCTTGCTGGCTCCAGCTCCTGCCCACCCAACACTTGGAGAGCATGCAAATGTGAGTAGATAAATAGGTACCACTTCGGTCGGAAGGTAGCAATGATATATCGCCATGCTGGCCACATGGCCACTGAAGCCTCTTCTCAGCTGGGTGGTGGTGGTGGTGGCGATGAGCCCCTCCCTCTAGAGCCAGCCCCCCCCTGGCAGGGGAAACCTTTGCCTTTATAAGAAGAATTGGGGCTCAGCCTGGAAGTGACCCCAGTCCCGTTCCAGATACCGAAGAGCAACTCATCGATGACCTCTCAACCTGTGTGCAAACCATGGTGATGTTGGCTTGTTACACTGGACTAGAAACCAGGCAGCCTCAGCCGAGCCCCATATGCAGTGGGGATCCTGTGGATCGGAGGACTGGAAGGGCCCCGAGGGGTCAAAGGGTTGGAGTCCGGGGGTGGGGGGCTGGCTGAGGTGGGAAGCCCAATGCATCCTCCCCCTTATGAATGGGGGTGGGGTGCCCCCCTTTCGTCATCATGTTGGCCTGGGGCGGGGTTGCCTTCCCGATTGCCCGTCCCATCCGTCCAAGCAGAAGAGGTCTGTCCTGGGTCCCCTCTCTGGGCAGTGGGCCTTTTCTGCAATGGCCCCTTCCTCTGCAACGTCAGCCCCCCCCCCCCAGGTGAGCTTCCCCCCAGCTGCCGTCGCCGCCTCCTGAGTGGGGCTCCTGTCTCCACAGGGTATCCGCCCCGAGATGCCCTTGAAGTCCCTGGTGAGGAAGCTGCAGGAGGCGCTGGTCACCTCCGACTTCCACACCAAGACGGAAGTGCTGAGCGCCATCAGCTACTTGGAGGACCAGCTGGAAGACAAGACCAAGAGGTGGATCCAGTACACCCTGCTGGAAGTGCTGAACGAGGAAGGCAACACCCCTTCGCTGCAGGTGGGGCCGATCTGCCCCTGGGAGCCAGGGGGCAGGCGGGGGGGGTGAGGAGGGGGCCGGCGGGAGGGCCCCAAAACTCCAGGAGGGGCCCCTCTTGGCAGAGGAGGGCTCCACGAGGGAAAGGAGGAAGCTAACGGTGGGCCTGCCCTGACCCCTCCCCCCATGAGGGCTGCTGGCTGAGGTGCCCCTTCCCCCCTCCTAGGAAAAGAGCCAGAGGAGGTTCATCCTGGCCGCCCTGCGCGTCCTCCTGGACCTGGACAAGGACAGCCTGGACTTGATGGTGGAGCTGATGACCTGTTACCTGATGGCGCCTGCTTGCATCAGGTGAGGCCCTCGTGGGAGACCCAGGCCCGCTGCTTCCTGCCTGGGAAAGCGCCCTTCTCTGGCTGAGCTGTTCCCTGGCACGGCAGGGGAGGGGAAGCTCCCAGGGGCTGCAGGGGGATCCCGGCCTGGGGGGGAAGGTTGGACCCTCCGTGAGCTCCGGCTGCAGGTGGGAAGCGACAGAGGCCGCTGGCTGTGGCATGTGGTGCCTGGGTTTCGGTTGTGGCTGAGTCCTCTCCCCGGTGCAGGGAAGGCAGGTGGGCCGAGTGCCCTTGTGCTGGTATGGCTGACTGGCCTCTCTGCAGCCCTGAGGAGCTCCTGGCAGGGGTCTAGGGCTGCTCCGGAAGCCCCTCTCCTGCTGTGGGTCCTGGGGCGCCACCGGGCACCGGGCGGAGCCTTGCCTGCTGCAGGGAGTCCCATTATTCGCAAGGAGGGGAGAAACGCCCTGTGGGCTTTGTGTCCATTCTGTGGATAGGAAGCTCCAGCTAAGGCATGCCCCTCCCCCTCCCCCTCCCCCCCCCCCAGGGCCGTCTTTAAGGACATGTTCAAGGAGTTGGGGCTTCAGGACCCGCACAACTTCTTCTTCAAGGAGATGAACTCCTGGATGGTGGAGATGGAAGACCCCAAGGAGGCCGTGCGGAAACGCAGCAGCCAGTGGCTGGAGGAGATGATCAGGATTTTCCAGGTGCTGCTGCCCCCCCCCCAGCCCCCACACCTTTGCCACAGTTTCCCAGCAAAAAACGACTCCGTGTCTCGCCCGTTTCTGCTCCTGCGGCCTCTGAATGCTTCAGTGGTGCCCGAGAGGCGTGCGTGGTGCGGCTGCCCCGTGGCCTGGGGAAAGCGTGGCTGCCGTAGGGCTGCAGGCAAGGGGCGGCCTTTTGTCCTGCTGCTACTTGGGCCCCTGATTCTGAGCAGTCGGAGCCCCCTTGCCCCTCCGGGAAAGGCCCTGGGGGTCAGCCAGGGGAGGGGTGGCACCCCTCAGGGCTCCCCAACGGGGGAGTCCCTCCAAGGGGAAGGGAGTCTGCAGGGAGCGGCTCTGCTCAGAACCGAAGGGCCGAGACGGGGAGCTCAGGGGGGTCATTGAGGGGACCTGAGCTGGTATCGGGCAGGAGCCCCTCAGGCCTCTCCCAGTTCTGGGGGGGTCCCCTTTGCTGAAAAAGGGGGGGCACGTAGCTCAGGCGTGGCTTTCCTTCCTCCAGGAGCACAGAGTCCGCCTGTGGCAAGAGGAGGCCACCTCTGGGAAGAAGCCTTCCCTGGACACCGGCCACAAGGTGGGCTCCAGCTCAGACCCCCCAGCCCTGCCCAGTGGGTGCAGCTCAGCTCCCCGTCTGGTCGAGGAGGCCTCTCTGGGTCCCCCCTTGTTGGTTGGCCTCAGGCAATGCAAGGGGCCCCAAGGAGAAGACTGCCTCCCCACCCCCCCGCTCTCTGGGGAAAACCGGCCCACGTGTGGAGACTCTTCCATTGGTGCTGATATAGAAGCCACTGAGGAGGGGCTTCTGAACTTGCAGACCACCGACCCTTGTGCTCTTTAGACCCAGCAAAGGAAGAGGCTGGAGAAGAGCCACAAAAAAGCCACGAAGCTCGCTGGAAAGCCGGCCAAGGCTGCCCACAAGGTAAGGCTCGGCCTCCCCTTGAGATGGGGCAGAGCGCACGCGGGGGGGGGGAGAGTTAGAGAGTTAACCTCCCAGCGGCCACAGAGCAGGTGGCCTGCCATGAGAGAAACACACACACACACACACACACACACACACACACACACACACACACCGGCTCCTGGCAAGCCCAACCTTCCCTTCCTCTTTCGCATCCAACAAGCAGAGCCAGCAGGAAGTTGTGGGTCGCAGCCCCCCCAGGCAAATAAGTGGCTGCTGCCAGGTGGGCGAGGGAGCAAGGGGGCGTGTGGCTGGGCACAGGAGGGGCGGGGAGGGCCTGTGCGGCTGGGAGGGGTGTGCAAGGGTCGGGGGGAAGTGCAAAGGTTGGGGAGGTTGTGAGGAGGTGGGTTGCGTGAGAGGTCGGGAGGGCGTGTGAGAGGCGCTGTGTGGGTTGCGCAAGAGGTGCCCCGTGGACTGGGGAGGGTCGAGGATGGTGCACAAGAGGGCGCACAAGGGGTGCCCCGGGATCAGGGAGGGTGCACCACAGGCCTCGTGTGACTTCGCCCTCTTGCTGGGGAGGGCTACGAGGGGCGCATGAGAGGCGCTGTGCAGGGGAAAGGGGATGGACCTGAGTCCCCAAGAGGTTCTGCATGGACTGGGGGATTCAGGAAGGGTGCGCAAGAGGGGAGGGCGCAGGAGTGGTTGGTGTGGAGCAAGGCCAGGGGGGCTGGGGTGGCGCATGGGTGGTGGAGGAGCAACGTGGGACCTTCTCTGGTGGCTTCCGCATTGACTCTCTGGGGAAGCCAGCCAGGAAGATTGCAGGTGGTGAACCTGTGATGGTGGGCTGCTTGAGGACCAGTGGCAAATGCACACCGGTTGCCAAGCATCCAGGGGACGATCCTGGGCAGCCAGAACCCCGAGAACCATCTGCAGCCACAACGGTGGGGACCTCCTGCAGGCAGAGTTTGGCCTTGGACTGGTCATGTGCCATCGAAGCTGTTTTTAGATGGTCTCCATGATTAGGCCTAACCCGACTTCCGGCTCTCCCGGCGGTTCCCTGGGCCCCGTGACAGAGTCCGTAGCCTTCCAAGGTGCCCAGGGAGGCAGCCGTCTCTCCCCCAAGGGGGCGCCTCCAATTGGCTGCCAGGAGGGGATGGAAAGTGGCCAGGAGGGGCTCTCACTGCCTTGCCTTCCTCTTTGGACTCAGGAGGCGGCGGAAAGCGAGGAGGAGTGGCAGGGGAAGCACAGCGTGGAAGACTTCCAGAAGGTGAGGCCCCCTCTGGCCCTCAAGATCCCCCTGTCGCTTCAGCCCATTAGCCTTCCTGATGGGAAGCCCACCCATGGTGCACAGCCCAGCCTGGGAGGGACCTTGGGCCGGGAGATGGTTGGGAGTCCCATGCTTTGAGAGGGAAGAGTGGAGGCTGCCTGGGGCCCTTGCGTTTTGTTTAAAAGTCTAAACTTTTGGATAAAGTTGTTGGATAAAAGCTGCTCTTCCGCCTATTTGTCCGGCTGGCTCTGCTTCTGTATCTCCTGCCCGATGGTAGGAGAATCAGGAGATGCCGTCCAGGGGCTGAGTCGGCCCTCAGGATTCCCCCCCCCACGTCATTCTGAGGAGTAAAAAACACCACACTGACTGGATTTGCTCTACAATAACTGTAAATCAATACGCTAATCAATAAAGGAAAAGGCTTGTAGCTCAGGGTTGACATGAGCTCCCCTTGGTGCTCTCTGAGCTGGGTTGTTTTCTTGCAGGTGTTTCCTATCCAACCAGGTGACATCCTCAGTGCTGATGGTGTTATCTAGTAGGGTCATGAAAGGTCTTCAAGAAAATGACCCAGCTCAGTGAGCGCCAAGGACTCCCGATCACCCTAAAACAAGGCCCTCCATATTCTCCCTGCATAGTCACACCCACACTCGTAGCCCCCCAGACCTTCGGTCACTTCCTGTCTGGACTACTGCAATGTAATCTACATTGGGCTGCCCTTGAAGAGTATTGGGAAGCTCCGCGAGGAGGTTGAGGGGGCAGCGGTGCACCTGGCTCTCGGGCTTCCTGTTTTTCCCTCGGTGGCTGTTTTGATCCAAGGCTCAAAGAAAACCAAGCTCAGAAGCGCAGCTGCTGCCTCCGCTTGGGCCCTGCTGACCTGTGGCGGCCACGTTCCTCTCTCCCCTTCCTCAGCCTGTTCGCCCCATTGATGCCATCCAACATTTTACGGACAAGCAGCTGGAGAGAGAACTGGAGGCGCTGAAAAAGGCCGTCTGTTTGAGAGCTGATTCCCCCCGGGACACCGTCTTGGCGTTGCCCCCTCTTCAGAAGTAAGCTTCAGGATCTGGGCAACCCGCGGCCCAGCTGCTCACTTGAGGGCCTGGGCGAGCCAAGAGCTCCTGCCTCTGCAGGGCTTCCGGGCTGGAGTTCCCCCCGCTCCCCGGTTGCTCCGCTGCGATTCCCTCCACGCTTCTGTTGCAACAAGACTTCTCCCCTGCTGCTTTGGGACCCAAACGCTCAAGAGGCGGGAAGTTGGCAGCCCCTGGACTCGGTGGATTTCCCCTGAGGGGATGGGCGAGAAAGCCCACCCCCCTTCAGGCCGCCCTGGGGTGGCTCTGGAGGAAGAGGGAAAGCACCACCCCAACGCGGGGAAGGAGGGCTAGAGTCTGGAAGCCAACCGGTCTGCTGCTTCACGCTCCCTCTCGGGCTGCAGCCCCTTTGCCCCTCTCAGCTGCACAGGAAGAGCTGCGGCCCATGCACACAGAGCAACGTCTGGTGTCCGGCGCATAAACAGAGCACTGGTGGCATCTGGCCAGCCTCTGCAAGGGCCGGAGAGTCCATTTGACTTTCTCCGACCTCCTCGGTGGGTGGATTCTGCTGCCCTGGGTTTGTACAAGCTCTGGCTTTTCTGCAACAGGTCCAAAGCGATTCTGCGCCTCGGAGAAACCAACGTAATGCTGAGAACGAGGATTGCTGAGCGTGAGTGTTGCTCCGTCACTCTAGCGGGGCTCCCCCTCCCTCCCTCTGGCGGGTGAGATGGTTGCAAAGGGCGTGGCGCCTCCCTGGCTGCCTCCTTGCCAAGCCTGGTGCTACTGCGGCTGCTGCATTCTGGTGCCACCTGCACCCGTGCCACCTAGTGTCAGACAGCCAAAGGACAGTGGCCAGTGGCTTCCTCTGCCCAGGGAGGGAGTCCGTGTGTGATGACCCAAACGGGCGTGACACAAAAATAACCAAGTCACAAAAATAGAATAAATTCCCTTTAATGCTTCCAACTTGGCCCCAATGTCCAGTTATCCTCGGCTGGATATCAAACTTGTAAAGAAAACAGTTT
Organism: Pseudonaja textilis; assembly: GCF_900518735.1. The sequence goes on from NW_020769495.1 coordinate 564,612, forward strand.
ACGGAGGGAGTAAATCAGAGGTGGTCTTCAGCAGGTTCTGACCAGTTCTGGAGAACCGGTAGCAGGAATTTTGAGTAGTTCAGAGAACTGGCAAATCCCACCTCTGGCTGGAGATTTTGCAGTATCCTTCCCCTGCCACGCCCACCAAGCCGGTAGTAAAAATTTTGAATCCCACCACTGGAATCAATGCAGTTAGCACCCAAAGTAAAGTTAATTTGAAATTAAAAAACCCAACACACCACACTGAAGGAATTACTACGGCAGGCAAGGATGATGAATTGCAGACTTCTACCAGGTAACTGCAGCAACCACAGTTGGGAGGAAGCCAAAACACAGATAAGCCCCGACAAGAATAATGCACGCTTTGCTTCCAGTAACTTTGCCATGCGCAGTTTGCCCTTTTAAACAGTCCTCCCATGAAGCAGCCCAGGAAGGGGATCAGGGCCCCTTCCTCCCCCGTAGACCACGCCACTCACGTTTCTCCCTTCTCCGCTCTTCCCTGCGTGTCCTAGGATGAAGAGGGGATGGGCCTGGGTCTTCCTCTGAATGCCCATCCGGCCTGTGCCCTTTTCCTCCACAACCACTGGAGTCAGATTCCAACAGGGGCATGACCCAGCATCTCCTTCAGCAGAAGGTCCAGGAAAGCCGGGAGGGTTTTCTCCTTCATTGATTCAAAGTCTCCAGCCCTACAGTGGCCTGGGGACAGTCAGCCATGCAGGCTCCTGGCTGCCTCTGGTTCATCATCCTGGTGGCCCAGGCAGGAGCCGGTCTCTGGCCTGGGCTGAAGCTCTTCCTTCCTTCCTTCCTCCCCTCCCTTCTCTGCTGTCTCCTTCCTCCAACGCAGGCTTCTACTTCCCCTTCATCTTCCCCCGCTACCTCATGAAAGGCTTCGTCCCCTTCGTGAAGCTGCCTTTGCCGAAGGTCACCTTGCAGCCGTTTCCATCCCTTTCCAAGAGCCCGGCAGCGCCAGGGACGTTCACTGCCAGGCAGCAGCTGGTGCACAAGTACTTCATCCCAAAGTTCTCCTACGCCGACAGCTACCCTTGAAGGCAGGGAGGCCCAGGATGGAGCCGAGGGGCTTCCAAAGCAGGAACCGGAGGGGTCCCGTGCTGAAGAGCCGGGGGGCACCAGCCTGGCACACGCCCGGGGGCTCCCACTGACCAACCGGGGGTAGCAACAATCAGACTCTCCAGAGGCCTTATATTTTATTTCTTTAAAGTGACAAGAACCCGATTTATGACACCCGCTAAGATTTCCAGGCAGGGTGAGGGAGAGGCGCCAATAAAGAGGAAAAACTCTTTGGGCAGCTGTTCCGTGGGTTCCCTCCCCCCCCCCCCGCCCTGAAGAAGGAGGGGGGCTCGGGGGCGGTGGGAGCACGGAAGGCGGGGCGGGCGCTTCTCAGCCTCACCGGGTGGGCGGACCGGGCGGCCAGCTCCGGAAGGCGGGGGGGCGGAGAACCGGAGCGGCCGGCAGGTTCGCATCTCCTGCGGGGGGGGGGGGGAGGGGGGCGTGGAGCAGGGCCCCCCAAACCGGGCAGCTTTAGGACTTGTGGAGTTGAAGCCCGCAAGCCTTGAAGGGGACTCGCGGCTGGCAGCGGGGCGTCTCCTCTCCTTGCGGGGGGGGGGGGGGGGGGCGGAACGCGGCTCTTGGCGCCACGAGAGTCCGCAGGAGAGCTCCGGCCAACCTGCTGCTCCGCAGCCGCGGCGGCCGGGCAGAGGCACTGAAGCCTCCGGGAGAGGCGGGGCGGGGGTCTCCCTCGGGGATCCCCCACCAGCGGGAACTTCACGGAGGCTGGGAAAGACCCGCCTCTCTCGCCCCGCAAAAGCCCCGGCGGGGGCGCCGCACCTGGGAGGCCGCGCGACCCTCGGCCGGCGCCCCCTGCCGCCCAGAACCGCGGCCGCAGCCCTTGCGAGGCGGTGGGGGGGGTGCGCAGGCGCAGACGAGGGGCCCAGTTTCACTTTCGTTCCCCCCCCCCCGCCTACCAGAGGCCAGAGGCGCGGCGGGTGGGCGGAGCCTCCGCTTTGGCGCGAAAGGAGGCGGCGCGGAGAGGTCGGCGCTGCTCGCGGGGCTCCGGCGGCCCTTCCAGGTGGGCGAGGGCCGGGGCGCCGGGCTGGGCGGGCGGTCCGAAGGAAGGACGGGGCAGTTGGGACCCCAGGAGCCCCGAAAGAGCCCCGCGGGACGATGGGCACCAGGGCCCGGGAAGCCCGGCCCTTCCCTCGGGGAGCTGCCCGGGCAAAGAGGCGCTGGCTTGGCTTAAGGCCACGTTTCGTTCCTGCCTTGCCTCCTCCGGGACCCTGGCCGGTCCTCCCACTCCTGCCAGGCGACGCGCCGGCCGGGCTTCTTCCCGGGGCTGGCGCAGATGAAGGCGGGGCTGGCAAGGTCGCCGCCGGAGCGGAGATTCGCCCGGGCTTGCCCAAGGCTTTGCTCCGGGTCCCGTGCCTCGGTTTCCCCAAAGGGCGGGCAGGAAAGCTCGGCGCCTCCCCTGCGGCGGAGTCCCGAAGGCGCCGCTCTTTGCGCTGCTGGGCGGAATAAACGGGCCTCGGTTTCCCGCTTGTTGGGCTGGGCCGATCCGGCCTTCGGGCAACCTCGCCCGGCCCGAGAAGGGCTGCCCTTGGACCGCCGCCTCTCGCGGGATCCTTTGGCAGTGGAGGAAAGCGGCCCTCAAGCGGGCAGACCTCCAGGCCCGGGAAGCGCTCAGGGAAAAGAAACGCTTCGCGGCGCCTCTCAGATTCATAGGCTAGAACCCAACGGGCCCCTCAGCCAGGTGAGCTCGAGCAGGTTCTCCGAAGGGTCAGAACCGGGCCGAAATAGTCCGGAGACGAGGAGAATTTCAGCCCGGCTGCTTCTGTGCCCCGAGGGGGCAAATGTCCCTCCGGGAAGAGGAATTCGAAGCCTGTCCCGGTTAGAGAGCAGTTGGGAGGCCCTGGGCGGTTGATGAGCATGCCGGAGGGGGCTCAGCTTCAGACAGGACCCACTGCAGAACACCAGAGGCCATCTAGTCCCACCCCCTTTTCAACAGGAGAGCCTGTATCTCAGGTGGGAAACCTTGGCAGCTTTAAGTCTTCCAAACTTCAGTTCCCGGAATTTCTCAGCCGGGAGAAAAAGTCTTAACAGTTCCCAAGGTTGGGCTCTCCTGCCCCTCCCATTGGAGACCAAGGGCTGCCCAGGCTCCTCTTCTTCAAAACCTCCAGTGTTGGAGCACCCACAACTTCCGGGGTCCCCCGATTAACTGTCCTCACTGATTCCTCCTCAAAGTTCCAGTTTGATAAATTCCAGTGCCAAACTACTTCTGGAAATTATGCTTTGGATTTAAAAAGCACAGCAGGATTCCTTCTTTGTTCTTAAGGGAGATACGTAACAATATTAAACCTTATGCTCCTGAAACGAAAGTTTTGGACCCCTGTGACCTCAGAGACTCCAGGTGGTGAATATGAGAACTATTTTTAAAGATTTACATCTCAAAATCTAGCCTCAGAGAACATTAAGAGTAGATGAATTGGAAAGGCCGGTTTTATTGCCGCCAGACCAGATTGATCATCTACAGAATCTGAATTAATAAGAGCTTTCCAACTCTTTTAAAAAAGGGGGAGTCGTCTCATTGAGATTTATTAGTAAATTCTACATAGAATCGAAAGATATTTCACTTCCACAATGTTTGCAGAAGGCAGTAGATTATCACCCTCTACTTCATACAAAGTTCTGAAGTGTTCTGCATGAAAATGGGTTGTTGGGTCCGGAGCTAACATGACTGGAGGAGGAGGAATTCTGGGAGTTGAAGTCCACAAGTCTTCAAGCTTTCACGTTTGAAGAGCCCTGGGCTAGTCCAACCCGCTGCTCAGGCAGGAAAACTCTGGATAGGATGCCAAAGTCTGAATAGAGGTCCTGGGAAATATGTCAGAGTAACAGAATGACCCTTAGAAGGGACTTTGGGAGGGAGCCCTATACCATTTCAGAGAAATGGCCATCCAGTCTTTTCTTAAAACCTTCCAGTGCCGGAGCACCCAGAACTTCTGGTGGCAAGCAGTTCCACAGGTTGGTTGTTCTCACTGTCAGGAAGCTTCTCCTCACTTTTAGGTTGCTTCTCTCTCTGTTCAGTTTCCATCCTTCTGGTGCTTTGGAAGATACACTGTCCCCCCCCCTCTTTCTGGCAGCTCCCTAAAAGCCTGTTGCCAATCACCCACCTGGGCAAAGCCTGTGAGCCATTTCCTCCTCTCAGCGGCCCATCAAAGTCCATCTATAATAAGCAGGTAATAAAGTCAAAAAAGGTGAACAACATTTTTACACAACTATAGATAAGTTGAGGCTGGGAGTGAGAAGGAATGGCGGGGAGGGGAGGGGCCAGGCGAGGCACCCCTTGACGTGAGTGACATTGAGTTGGTCACGCCCACCCAGACACGTGACCACCAAGCATACCTGCCCAGTCATGTGACCCTAAGCCACGCCCACAGAACCGGTAGTAAAAACATTTGAATCCCGCCACTGCATCCCACCCACGCTGGCTTCTTTTTGCTCTCCTTCGACTTCCTCGGTTATCCGAAATACAGTAGATCAGCGATCGTATTTCTTTATCGGCCTTTTCCAAATACCTGGCATCTCTTTTTCCAAACGGGGCCTAAGCACTTGGATTGTATGTGACTTTTGTCTTCTTTCTTTGGTATCGATACGTTAGACTGACCTCTTCTAGTCAGTTGGCCATTGGGTCAGTTCTCCTCCTGTGGGGATCGTTGCCTGTTCTTTGTCCATGACTTTGCCTTTTTCTGGTAGATATTCCATAGCTCCTGCAGCCTCCTGACTGGTGAAAGGCCTTTGGGTCAGTCCCTCTCTCAGCCCAACCCCCCTCACAGGGTTGTTGCTTAGGGTAAATAGGAGGAAGGATTTTTATGTACGTTCGCTGACTGGAGTTACACATAAGGTAATAAGCTCGGGATACAAATCAAAGAACCCCTGGAGTCGCAACCTGACTTCGTCTCTTGGTTTTGGAGGTCCTTGTACGAAGAGATCAATGAAGTCCAAGTGTATTTTCTTCCTTAATCTTTCCAAATTTGCCATTCCAGTCTCCAGTTCAGCAGCAGCAAATCTTATATCCGTTAATTTCAAGTAGGACTTGATCATAAAATGAATTCTTCTGCATCAGTGATTAGAACATAAACTTAGCTAATGACATTCCCGGTTTGTTTACCCAAGAGCTGCCCTTTCCTGCCTCCTCCTGGACTAGGGAAGCCAGACAGGTCCTCCATTGCCTCTTGGGTAGTAAGAATGACCGTAGCACTTCTAGCTGAGAGATCCCAATTCCAGCCCATTTCCGTTTGCTGATGCTTCTCTACGTCTTCTGGCTTCTTAGTAGCTGAGGCTGGAGCTAGTCAGAGGAGACAAGGCATTTGTAAAGGGTGTGTTCAGAAGTACAAAGAAGGACCCGTTGGAGCGTGTATCCTGTTAGTAACTACAATGCTGGAGGAGGAAGTGGCTGTCCTACTTCTCGTCCATCTGCTGCTGTCGTTAAAATGACAGGAAATCTTACTGGGACACATAAGCCATAGAAGGGAGGGCCTTCTTTGGGCCTGTCTCTTCTTCCCTGGGCTGAATTGAACCCAAGAGTTATTGTTCGTTCCTTTAAATCCCCAACCCCTGTTCCATGACCGGGAAGGTACCGGGCCGTGGTCTCTTGGGAACTGGACCGGGCAAGTGGTTGGCGGGCGTACAAAACCATCCGCCCTCACCCCGCTGCTGCCGCCACTATCAGTCCACAGAGCCGGGAAGGTTGGGGACGGCTGATTGAAATAGTCCTCTTGAATGGGTGTGTGTGTGTGTGTGTGTGTGCATCTTTCGCCCAACGGTTAATGGGAGTTTGGGTATTTGAGGGACAATCTCCGACGTCCAAGCAAATAAGCAGCTAAGGCAGAAGTCTCCAAAGTCAGCCACTTTAAGACTTTTGGACTTCCAGAATTCTCCAGCCAGCTACGTTGAAGTCCACAAGTCTTAAAGTGGCCAAGTTTTTGAGGGGGGGCTGAGTTAAGGGATCCTATCGTTTCGATCTTGGCACAGCAAACAGGCTTTGTGGATGAATCAAATGGCGGCTTCTTTCACTCCATGGTGCCGAAGAGACCAAACCTGGCTTGGCGTATACCTGCAGGCTGCCTTAGCTCCACCTGGGAGAAACTGCTGCAGGCCCCACAGTCTGGGGAGTTGGGAGGGCTCGGGGGGGGGGGGGGCAGGCAAGGAGGCACGGCACAGCCTCCCTGGGAAAGTCAAGCTGTCCCCGGCCCTGATGGGGCCATCTCCCATCTGAGGGGGGCCTCTGTAGAGTCAGGCCAACCCGGGCCCTCATACCCTGCCTCCCCAGGAAAGCGGTGGGCAGGGGCAGGCGTTGATCCCTGCGAGAACCCAGCTGGGGCCCGGGGGAGGAGGTGGCGGGCAGGACGGGGCTCTGGGCCGGGCGGCTTCCTTCGCTCCAGGGCGGCCTCTACAGGCACCCGAGCGAGGAGCTTCGTCCCGCACCGCAGGCAGGAATCCGCCCTCCGGGGGTCTAAGAAGGTTCTTTTTTGTTCTCCATTGACAGGGTGAACCTGCCTGGCTGGAGTGGAAGGAAGGGGGCCTCTCCTGAGGCTGAGATGGCGCTCTCCCGTCCGCCGGGGGGCCAGCGGCTGAGTCACCTGCGCAGCATAGGCTCCTGGGCTCCGGTGCCCGGCGTCAGTCCGGTTATCCAGTAAGTGACGTCTCCACCTGAGGGAGGACGGGCCTGGTGGTCAGGGGCCCCTCCAGAGAGCGGGACGCCACTGAGAGGCCAAAGGCCCCCCCGGCCCTCCTGGGCATGCAGGGTGGGACTTCCACACTTCCTTGTCCCCGTTCCCCCCCCCCCCCATACAGCCCTTCCTCTAGGGATCGTTCAAAGTCACAAGGGCACTGAACAAAGTTTTCACACTTATGACCGTTGCAGCATCCCCACAGCCAGGGGATCAAAATTGAGCCGCTTGGCAACTGACCCGTATTTATGACCATGGCAGAGTCCCAGGGGGTCCAAAAATGGGGCAAACTCACTCAGCCAATGTTTCACTGAGCAAGATACATTTTGGGCTGAATTGTGGTCAAAGTCTGAGGACTGCCTGGGCGTAAAGGTCAGATGGTTGGTTTAATTTTCCACACCTCCTCCTCCTCCTCCTCCCCTACGTAAAGTCTCATTGCCTGTCAGTCTTTCCGATTGAATCCACGTGTGTCCATCATGATTGCTCCCTTCTTCAGTTCTCAGGAAAACGGTGGCGCAGAAGAGAAGCCTCGTTCATCCCAGTGCCCCCCCCTCTCTCTCTGTCTCTCTCTCTCTCTCTCCATCCCTCTCTGATGTCCGCACTTCCCCTGGCCTCGTGCCCGGCTGCCTCTGCCTTTGGCTGGCCTTTTGCTTCGCTGACAGCCGCCTTGGCTCAGGAGCTCTGGGGCGAGGACTCTGCCAGCCCTGTGAGAAAAAGGAGGGAGAATTGCCTTGCTGTCATCCACGGAATTCCTTTCCGGCTCCTTGTTTCCTCTCCGCTGTTTCTCCCAGAATGGGTTTTTCAAATGACAACTCAGCTAGATGTTTTGTCTCCCGTTTTTCTGCCTGCTTTTTAACATCCTGGTGAGGATTGGGCTATTCCTGAACTATCCGCGCATCTGACCTCAATGAGGCTGCCTTCTAAAGCAGGTTCTCCAAACTTGGCAACTTTTTAAGAGTTGGGGACTTTGGGGAGTTGAAGTTCACAAGTCTTAAAAAGTTGCCAAGAACTGAACCATGCAGGAAACCGACTGACACTTTACTTGTTTATTTCTCCCAAGCTTTTCCAAGGCCGTCACCCTCTTTGGCCGTAACACCCGGGTAGTGGACTGCCACCTCAACTTGCCTGCCACAGACCTCAGTTACATCTCCCGTATCCACGCGCGGATAATCCGGACAGACGGCGAATACATTCTGGTGGATTCCAGCCTGACGGGCGTGTATGTCAACGACATCCGCATCCAAGGTAGGTGTGTGTGGGCAGCGGCTTCAGAGAAGCATGAGGAGGGACAACGGCTGGGAGGGCTGCCCTGGTTGACTGTCAGCCACTAATAGTTCTTTTTATCAATGGCGGTTGTGATACCAAATCCAGCACAGTCGTGCCAAATTGTGAGTCTGTGTTGCAAGAGGAGCTTTGTGACAAAACCCCTGAACTTTAAGTATATTCTAAAAACTCTTCTAATCGATCGTTTTGTGTGCAGGCAGAGTAAATTTGCGCGAAGGAGATACAGTCACTTTTGGCCATCCGGATGGGACAAACATCCTCCTGGGAAGCTACACACGGCAGCCAAATTCTCCCTTTTATTTTCTGGTAAGACTTTTCCCTGCACAATAAGTGCACCAATTGGTCAGAAAACGATTTATGGTGGTGATTAACCATCTTATTTGCAAACAGCTTCTAACACTAAATGAGGAATGGAGGGACGCAGAGCCTAAATTGCAGCCTGACCTTGCCGTGTTTTTGATGAGCCGGCCGGTCTGGGTGGCCTTTTGTTCCTTCCTGTCAGGTCAGGATGCTACCAGCTGCTCAGGCCGTCCTTGAGCTATGACAGGAATTGGGATTTCCGTCACCAAGCGAAGCCGTCGGAAAGCGCAATATGACATGGCTGCGCCCTACATGCCGTCATCACCCAAATCCTGCTGGCCGTTAGGCAAGGACCCCACGCCAATCCAAGTCGGTCTAGATGTTGAGATGAGTGCAGAGAAGGGCCCGAAGGACGGTGAGGGGCGTGGAGGCTGAAACAAGGGAAGAACGGCTGCAGGAACCGGGCACGTCCCGTTCAGTGGGAAGAAGGAGGAAGGGTGGCCCAATCACAGTCTTCCAGCGTTCGAGGGGCTGCCCGAAGAAGAGCAGGGCTGACCTGAGAAGCTTCCTAACAGGGAGGACAGTTGAGCAGTGGAACAGCTTGCCACCAGAAGTCGTGGGGGCTTCATCACCGGAGGCTTTCAAGAAGAGCCCGGGCACCTATTTGAATGACACATGGCATGAGATCTCCCCTTCCAGCTCTGTCATCCTGTTGTCCCTCGCTTGGTCTCCCAGGGCCGAGCCTTGGTAAGGGGAGGGGCTGCCTGCTCTGTCTCCTCTTGAACTCACTCCCCACCCCGCCAGTTACCTCCCCCCACCTCTGCCCTTTGAGCACAGGGGCAGCCCTCGGCGGTGGAAGCCGTGCTGGGGCTGAAGGAGAGAGGCCCGGGGTCTTCAGCGGTCTCAGCCGGCCTCCGCTGAATCCACATTCGGATCAATTCCAACTTCATCTGGCATAATTTTTTCTTCTGCACAGTGTTTGCCCACCATCCATCTATCTATATTGTTAAATATTCTTAAAATTAATTCAGGATTCAGATTAACAGAATTGGAAGGGACCTTGTAGGTCATCTAGTCCAACCCCCCACCCAAGCAGGAGGCCCTACACCAGGGGTGTCAAACTCAATTTCATTGAGGGCTGCATCATGGCTGTGGTTGACCTGGGGGGGGTGAGGACCTGGTGGGTGTGGCCGACTGGGGGTGTGTGGTCAGCTTGACCCCACTCACTGGGTGTGGTTGACGGGCGTGGACAGCTTGAGACCACTCCCCAAACTGCTGGCCTCTTCGCACTGAGTAGACTGGTCCAAAGCCACACTGGCCCAATATTTCTCGGTCCAAATCTTCATAAAAGCCTCTCGTTAAAATATTTTGTTCCATTTTGAATCGATATTTCAATTTTCTTCTCCTTTAATGTTTGATTCCTGATTCCTTCTGGTGTCAAACATTCAAAGTCCCTTTTTATTGCGTTATCTTTCCAGCAAACCAGAACAATCAAATGTTCCCCACAGGAAGAATTGTTATATTTAATAACAAATTCTCATTTCAAAATCCATCTGGCCGTTTAGCCTATTTTTAACTTTCCAAAATCATCCCTTTGAACCTCTTTTTCCTGTTTATTCCAGTAGAATAAATCCTATTGCTCCAAATCTTTACGCTCATTTGATAAACATCTGTCGCAAAGGTGAAATACTCCCCCAAGGAGCTGCTGTGCGGAGCGCACGTGATTTATCTCATGGTCTCCGTGCTCCAAAGAGATTTTGCCAGTCTGGATTCTGCATCCAGCCCTGTTCTCCGTGTGGATGCCACCCTCTTCAAAAAGAGACCTCCAGCTGGCTAGGAATCTTCCCTAGAAGTATCATTCTTGCCTCCCAGGGGGGGGCGGGACAGCGGTGGACTAGGCTGTGTCTGAAGGAGGGAGGGTGACTTTGCAGGGAGTTCCGGTGGCCGAGCCGCAAGCCCAGACCGGCAGAGACTCCTGGATAAGGGAGGCGAAGAGATTGGCCACTTGTGCTCTGGAAAGCGGCTTCTCATGAGGAGACCGCAGGATTTGCAGCCAAGTCACGACTTCGGGCGACTGGGAACCATGGAAAAGTCATCAAACTCACAGCCGCAGGGGATGGTTTAAGGACACGGGGTGGGCTTAAAGCTGCACTTTCTTAAACCACGCCTAGATCATCGTTATTTCAAAGCTAAAAGAAACCTTCGGAACCGCAGGACAAAAAACACCCCATGAGCCTTCATTCCAGATTTTTATCTTTATGACCCGTTTGATTAGGGAAAAGACAACAAGAACATTTATCAGTGACTGAAAACCTTTTATGGACCTTTTGCTGAAAATGGGGGGAAAAACCGAATTGATCATCGTAAAGGGGTATTACAGGGGAAGAAAGGAATCATGGGAGCAACCTTGAAAAGAGAGGACATTAGATCGGTTTGTACCCCAGAAAGGAATCTCTGTAGCCGTTCAGGGTTGCTGGGCGATGGGGCCGCTGGCGCTTCTCTGGCCTGGGAGGATTTCTTGCAGGCGCCTCAGGAGCCAAAATGGCTGGTTGGTAATTGCTGCAAAGAAGACTGGAAGCTGCCACTTGTGCTTCTTTCTCTTCTCATCTTCACTCGCCACTTTTCTTTATTCTTTTCTTTTTCAAAACTCGTATCGTTTAACTCGTGAGGGGAAAAAACACTAGTAACCCTTTTTCTTTTTTTCTTTTCAGTTTGAGCATTGCGATTGCTCTCCTGGCCAGATGCGGAGCGTTTATGCAGACGGGAGAGATTTCCCCCAACCGTTGAAAGTGAGAAAGGCAAATGTGTGTTTTCCGCTAACGGCTGAATTCCTGAATCAAACGAAACCCGTTATTTCCCTTGAACACGTTGAAGAAACCACAACAATCTCCTGTAGACACAACAAATAGAGTTGTGTTGACAGGAAAGAGCCAGTTTGCTCTAGTAGTTGAGATGCCAGGCTGGAGAACAGGAGACAGTGAGTTCTAGCCCTGCCTAAGATCTTCAGGAGTCAGTGGTCATACATCTGATATAGGTGGTCCTCATTTAGTGGCCACAATTGAGACCAGCAGATCTGTTGGAACTGGGATAATTAACAAGAAGGGAGCTAATAATGTTTGCATTTACAATTAATGGAGAGGAAGGGATTCTAAGCAGGCATACAACGGCGCCTGCAGCCCCAGGCATGCAAAGCCTGGTGGATTCCCCATTGTGTGTGTGCCTGCTTGTTCTCTTGTAATCCTTTCCTCTGCAGTCTCTCTGCTCTGCAGAGAGAAAAAAACTGGGCAGGCACAGGAGAGATGGTCTACTGCAAACGCCACAAAGATGATTAGGGAACTGGAGGCTAAAACGCGTGAAGAACAGTTGCAGGAATTGGGCGTGTCTAGTCTAGTGAAAAGAAGGACTAGGGGGGACATGATGGCAGTCTTCCGATATCTCGGGGTTGCCCCAAAGAAGAGGGGGTCCCCCTGTTCCCCAAAGCACCAGAAGGCAGGAGAAGAAGCAACGGATGGAAACTCCTCAAGGAACTGAGGAGGAATTTTCTGACCCTGAGAACAGTTAACCATTGGAACAACTCGCCTCTAGGAGCTTTGAATGCTCTGGAAAGCTGGAAGTTTTCAAGAAGAGATTCGACAACCGTTTGTCCGGAATGGTGTCGGCTCTCCTGCTACTTGAGCAGAGGTTGGACTAGAACAGGGGTACCCAACCCCAAGGGCTGCAGCCCACTACTGTTCAGAACTGGGCTGCAGAAGCCGCAGGGGGGGGGGGGGTGTGCCGCGGAGGACACGCGGCCCCCTTTGTTGGGGGAGTGGGCCGTGCCACTGGTGCAAATGGGGCTGTGCACGGGCCCGTGGGTGCGGCTAACCCAACCCCCCCCCCCCCGCCCTGAAAGGTTGGAGACCCCTGGACTAGCAGAGTCTCCAAGGGGTCTCCAAGGTCCCCTTCTACCTCTGTTATCCTTTCGCAAATTCCTTCCCCCTTGACAGTAGAATTAGGATAGAACCATAGTCTAGGCGTGGACCTCCATCTCCAACGCTTCTCGAATGTTGATGGGCATTAATGCTGTCTGTTAAGTGTGGGAAGTGGAGTTCCACCCGTGTAGGACAGGGGTCTCCCGCCCTGGCAACCTTAAGCCTGGAGGACTTCATCTCCCAGAATTCCCCAGCCAGCATGCTGAGTTGGAGGCCATTTTGATTCAGGTGTCTCCAGCCTTGGAGCTGGAGTTCTGGGAGTTGACGTCCTCCAGGCTTAAAGGGGCCAAGGTTGGAGCCCCCGGTGTAGGAGGCCGGGCGGGTGGGATCCTTTCCAAACTAGCCACCTGGTGGGGCTGAGCCCGAGAGCTTCGGTTGCAGCCCGTGTAAAAGGGGCTAATTTGGCCGGCGAAGGAGAGCGTGACAAATTTGGGGACTCCTAGGTGGGAGGCCTCCCTTTGCCCTGAAGGTCCGGAAGAGGTGGAGGGCGTTCGTTGCTGATCTCTCTCTTTTCTTTTTTCCTGCAGGGTCCCGACTTGGTTTCTGCAGGAGTTTCACCTCCAGGCAACCCGAACTTGGCACTTGCGGGCAACGTTTCTCCTCCTCAGATGGCACTAGCAGGGGTGCTGCCAGGCCGGGCCCCTCTGGTAAACTCTACCACACAGCATGGCCCCCAGGATGCTCCGGCCCCACCACCAAGCCCAGCGCTTTCCTCCTCTTCCCCACGTACGTCTGAGAAGGCATCCGAGAAAAGCAGCTTTCCTTCCTCACCTTGTCCTCCATTAAGTGCTCCGAGCAGACGGGCCTCCCAAGTTCTCCGTTCCGCTTCACCAGATTACATACTTCCCGACGAGAACTCTTTTGCGGCCACTGGGTCTCCTCCTCCTCAGGAAAGTCCAGAATCCGGCGACTCCGTTTCTCTCTGCAGCAGTGAGAGTACCGTGGAGTGTGACACGCCTCCTCCGCAAGGGTGGCCTCCACACGAGGCTGCCGGAAGTGATCCCGAGGGAGGCTGCGTGCCTCCGCTCCTTCCCGGCCCCACCTGTTCAGAGGCATCCGAAGCGGCTGATCGTGATGGCTCCCCCAAAGCAGCAGAGGCCTCTGGACCCTGGGAGGAAACGCTGCAGCTCACGCCCGTCTTTCCCACGGAGACGGAAGGCGAGTCTGGTTGTGCTCAGTCTGTTTCTGGCCCAGAGTCTCCAGCTCTTAGCGAAGCGGGTGAGGAACAGACCCAGGTGGATCTTTGCCCAAGCATGGAAGAAACCGCTTGTCTGGGGGAATCGTTTGCTTCAGAGCCAGAGAGCCCAGTGGAAGAAATGGAAGTGGCTGAACTGGCCGGGAGCCGTGCTCAGGTAAGAAGGGGCTCCGTGGAGGAGCGCGAAGAGAACCTGATGGAGAAGCACCCAGCGGAGGCAGAGGGAGCGGAAAGCGGGCCAGTCGGTCCCTCTGCGGAAAGCCAGGTTTCTGAGGTGGGACACATTCAGCAACATGACTCCGCCAAGAGAACGGCTGAGATCCATTTTCCTCCTGGGGAAGAGCCGATGAGCGATTCTTCCACCCAAATCTTGAGCCAGGAGACACTGGACTCTGAGAGGAGAAGCCCACTTTTGCCTTCAAGGCATTCATCGCGTGGTGGTGTGGACCCCGCGGTGGCTTCTCCGCAAAAGGCTGCAGCCAGTGAAGCGGTGGAAATGGAACCTCCGACAGGTGAGGCCTTAGAAGGCCCGGATGGCCATCTTGGTGGTAGAGAACTTGAGCCAGCGATGGGTTCTGCGATTCCAGCAGAGGCCGAAGGCGTTTGCGAGAAGGCCAGCATGGGGGACCTTTGTGCAGAAATGGGAAGGCAGACTGATGGAGAGATGGAAGTAGCCGCAGCAGAGTCTTTCAAGGCACTGGGTGCAAGCCAGGAGCCGGGCGCCGAGGGCGCTGACTCCAAGGCCTGGGAGGCCAGGGCGATGCTGGTGCAGAAACAGCCAGAGACCCCGGTCCTTGGCGAGCAGTCCAAGGGCAGGTTCTACCAAGGAGATAAGCCCAAGGACTGGAGGGGAGCTTCCGACACAGCAGACGGAAACCTCCATTCCAAAGACCTGCCGGAGCCTCGTGAAGGAGCAGGAGGAGGGGCTCTTGGAACGGAATTGCTGCAAGCAAGGCCCCTTGTGGTGAGCGGAAACAAGGTGCTCGCAGGGGCCTCGGAAACTTCAGCTCCCGAACCTCCCGAGAATTTGGGCGAAGTGGTTTCTGAGCAAGGCCTCTTCCAGAGCACCAGGATCCTCTTTGAAGATCAAGCGGGGGAAGGGTCTGTGATGGAGGGAAAACGGGAACCTGAGACCCCCAGAAGTGCCGAGTCCAGCAACAACTCGAGTGAGGTGGCGGCTGATTCCAGGCTACAGGATGGAGCTGAGGCGAGTGGAAGCCACGATCCTTCCCTGGGAGTGACTGGTGTTCCCGTGGTTGGGCTCTCTGGAGGGGGACCACCCGGTTACAAAAGCGGCAGTGAGAGGCGACTCCAGGGTGACTCCAAGGATCCACCCAGGGAGGAAGAATCGGAGTGGAGGAGAAGCACCGTCAGCACCTCAGCAGCAGCAGCCGCCGCCGCCAACGAAGATGCAGCCGAGCAGCACCGAGAGGCTGAGGGTGGCCTGGAGAAAGACCCCACGTGCCTTGTAGGGCAGGAGGGAGCGGAGGGCTCTTCGGCTGCTGCTGCTGCGGATGCCTCCCTCGCGAGAAGCCCCAGCCCAGAGCAGTCCTTTTGGGGCTCGGCAGGTAGAAAAGGTGATTCCTCTGGAGGGGGCCTTGAAGAGGGGAGAATTCCCCACTTAGGTGACTGTTCACTTGCGGGCACACAACTACCTTCTTCGAACAGCCAACATGAAGCAGCAGAGAGATCGGTGTCTGAGAGTAGCCACCTTTCGAGTTGTCAGTATGTCACCAAGGATGAACGGTTTACAGGTCTGAGTGAAGAAGGCAGAGTGAAGACCATCATGGGAGAGGAGGAGGAGGAGGAGGAAGGAGAGGCAAGTCCTGTGGCAAACGCTCCTTCGGCTGTCACCAAGCGGGGTTTGGATCCAAGTCCCAGGCAGGTGGGGGCGTTGAGTGGGCCTTGTAGTGCCTTCTCCAGCGGTTCTTCCTGTGTGATGAATCAACGTCTTGTAAAGGCTGATCTCCAAGAACTGAAGCCTGACACTGTGGAGCCTGAGAGGCTGGAAACTTGTTTGGAAGGGGCATCCCAAGGAGCCGACGACGTTGGGGGAACATTGCTTCGTCTGGAAGACCCTCTGATCCGAGACAGAGCTTCGGAGGAACCAGAAGCCCCTGTTGAACGGATCAGCCTGCCTGTTCCAGGAGAACCTGGGCCAGATGTCCTCCTTCCTGAGGAGCGGGGTGGTTCTGCCCAGATTGCTGAGGCAGGAGGCAGCCCTGGGCTCCCCCTTCCAGGCCTTGGCCTGCTACAGCCTGGGGATGTTGCTGTCAACCTCCCGGTGGAGCCAACGGACGACTCTGATGGGGATAATGGGCTCCGTGGGCAGGTTCCTGCGCCTGAAGCGGAAAAAGGAGAGCCGGCCCAGTTCGGTCCTTCCAAGACGGGTGATCTTCACGGAGGAAGGGACGCCTCCCCGTTCGACCCAGCGGAACAGGCAGCTAATGCGACCGAGAGCAGGGAAGCCTTTAGGGAACCGACTGAGGAATCAGCCACCGGAAGACCAGCTGACCTGGCCGTGCCAGAGACCAGGGCTGGGCCACCGAAGGGCGCGGAGATGAGCCCGGAGGGCCAACCCTCCTCCCGTTGCGACCAAGGCAGTCCTGGAAAGGGGGCTGCGTCTTCCACCACAGGGACAGAGGCCGAGGAGCCCCCCCGTTCAGGAAAGAGCCGGAAAAGAGCATCCGAAGCACCGGTGGGAGCAGGTGGGGAGGAGATGGAGCCGGATCCTGTCCACCTGGCCGGTCAGCCTGAAAAGCCCCCTTTGGACTCCGCTTCAGAACCAGCAGAAGACGGCAGGGTTGCCTGGAAGGGCTTCCCCGAAGAGGCCAGTCGGGACTTGGTCCAAGGGAGCCGGCCTGTGGCTGGCAGGCTTCCGGGGCCGCCAGGCACGGTAACTGTGGCTTCACCTCTTGGAGAAGCCGTTAAAGGGCCTCTGGCAAGAGAGGCGTCCAGCAGTCCCCAGTCAGGGAAAGGTGGATATGCTCAGAAGGCCCGGATGGTGCCTGAGGACGCCAACAGGCTGCTGGCCCCAGAAAGTGCCTGCCGGCTGGGCAAGGACCCAGAGGCCTCTGCAGGGCACAGAGGAGGCTTCGGGTGCTCGGAGCCCTGCGAAGAAGAGAAGCCAAACCGCTCTCCGCCTAGGAAAAGGCCTCCAAATGGGGACTTGGATTGGGAAGGCGCTGCCTGTCACCCAAAGAAGCTCTGCCGGGAGGACTTTGCTTCTGTTCGGGGCCCTGGGAGTGACCCAGCGGCTCCTCCTGTGGCGCCTCCTCCTCCTCATCTGAAGGAGAGCGTCGAGCAATTTGGCAAAACAATAGAGAATTTCCTGGATCAGTGCAGAAACCGAGTCCCTCTGTGCTCCGACCCCACGGAACGAAGCGGAGAAGCTCTTGCTCGGATAGTGAGAAATTACTTCAAAAGCAACATTGACTCCCATGCACCTGAAAGGGCGGGGGCAGCCGAAGAAGCCCCGCCTTCAGAAACTGCAGCCGCGAAGGGGATCGACGGCCAGGCGGAAGGGAGGGGCGCAGGAGGCCCCAGGGAAAGCCCCGGCGGTGATGGGCCCGGCTCACCCAAAGGGGAGGAAGCGGAGGCTGCCCACATCTCTGAAGGTGCACCCGTGTCCCCTGGAGGCCGGCCAGCCGCGTCCGGCTCCTCCACCAAGGAGGAGGAGAGCAAAGGCTCGGGGGCCCCCGGGCAGGAAGGCTTCTACTACTTTGAGGAGGAGCCCTTCTCCATGGAGGTGGGCTCAGCGCTGGGGGACGCGGGCAGCAGCTCTCCTGCCGAGTCGCCACATGCAGCGCTGGGGGAGGGGCCTTGGGAAGAGGAGTGGGACACCCCTTCCTCCTTGGACATCACCGCCAGTTCCCAAAGCTACGAACCTTCTCCCAGTCCACACTGGAGCAATTTGGACCAAGCGCTGGACAGCTGCTCCGAAGGCTCTGGCTCCCTCTCGGAAGCCGACTGGTACTATGGCTCCGATGAACACCCGGAGATACTTCTGGACGTGGCCGTGCCGTGGCCGGAAGACAGCCCGGCTGCCGCAAGGGACCCCCGGCCGGAGTTCAGTCCGCTTGAGCAGGAGGCTCCCGGCAATCGGCTGCAGCGTGGAGATCCGGGCGGAGGAAGTGGGCCTGGTGGCTCTGCATGCCAAGAGGATCCTGGGAGCCCCCCGGAGAAGGCAGCTGAGGCCAGTCGGAGGGGGGTGCCGGCCCAAGGCAGCCCTGGAGGCTCTCCTGACCCAGGTAAGGTCTTCGCTGCCCAGCCCTGGGGTCTGGGAAGGGCGCGTCTGCCGTCCCCTCTGGTTCATTTACCCCTGAACCCGGTTCCTGTCGTCTCCCACCTCCGGCAGATGCTGCACCGGAACAGGTGAAGCCCAGAAGGCCGTCGGAAAGCACAGGGACGCCTTCACTTGCAACCATAATTGAGCACCAAACTTCGGTTGCTAAGTGAGCCAGTGCTTAAGTGGGTTTGGCCCCATCTGACGACCTTCCTTGCCAATGCCGTTAAGTGAATCACTGCAGTGGTTGAGTTAGTAGCCCGGTCGTTAAGTGAATCCGGCTTCCCCATCCACTTGGCTTGTCCGAAAGTCCCAACTGACGACCATGGGAGCCCCTGGACGCTGCAGCTGCCCTGAGTAGGAGGAGGGACTTGCCTGGGGCCCAGGGTGGGTGGTGGGACCAGGAGGAGGGTCCTGAGATGAGGGTGAGGGAGAAAAGCACTGCCACCAGTCCCTTTGTCCACTGCTATTGTCCCTTCAAACGGTCACTAAGTGAGCTGCTGTAAGTCAAGGACTGCCCTCCCGAGCAGGGAGGGGGCAGGGACAGGCGGCCCAGCAGCCGCCTTGGCCTCTCTCCGGGGGCCCTGGGGCTGCTTCCAGAGGGAGGGGGAGCCGCCCAACGGCCTTTCTGGGCAGGGCGGGGCAGAGGCCGGGCGAAGCAGCAGCTGCAGTCGGGGAGCCCCTTCCTCAGTGTGGGCTCACAGAAGGAGGAGCAGGGGTGGTTAGAAAGACCCTTTAGTGGCCCTTTCTTGACAGGTCATCTGGGAGAGATGACCGGTCACTGAGCGGCTATTCAGTTACAACAGGTCCACCCATCCCCCCCGAAAGCTACCGCTCCGGGCATTTGCCCTTGCGACCCACTGCAGCAAAGGAAGACCCCCCCCCAGCCTCCCACCCTGCCCCAAAGGGACCCCCCAGGCCTCACCCAGCTGGGCCCCCCCTCACACACGCGCACCTGTGGAAGGGCTCCGGAGCCCTCCTGCTGGGGCCCTGGGGCTGCCTCCGGTAAGCGGCCGTCCTTCTCAGCGCGATTTCGCCGGGCACTGCGCAGGCTCCGCTAAGGAATTGGCAGAAAATGACACGGGAGGCAGCCCCCTCCCCCCCCCAGCCCAGGGACCCCCGGCCTGCAGGAGGGCTCCAGGGACCTTCCACAGGTGAAGGAGGAGGAGGAGGGGGATTTCAGCCTCGGGCCCGCAGGGGTGGGAGGGAGGGGCTCGGGGGGTTTGGGGGGCAGTGGGAGAGGACTTGGGAGGCCTTTGCTCAAATTAACCGGCACATTCATTAAATATCTCACTTAACGTCTGTCACCACTTGTGACCATAATTGCTTCCCCCAGCAAAAGGCCTGCTTGGCTTCGTAGAAGGGGGGGCTTTGACGTGGAATACGTGACCCCCCTCAAACAAACCAGCAAAATCTGACTTGTCTTTCCTCTCTTTCTTAAGCTTTAAAGGTGGTCCTGGTGCCAAACGGACGCGTAGCTCAGGGAAGAACCGCTAGATTGGGAATTGGGGGGGAGGGGGCAGTTCCCTGGGCTAGCTTCCCTGCTTGCAGACATCTCATTACCAGGCTAAGCAACCTCATCCGTACAGCAAGGGGTCTAGTGGGCTGCCTGTGCCTCGCCACCCCTCCCTCCCTCGGTGGGGCATTGCTGCTTCCTCGCCCATCGGCGGCCGCTTCCTGCTCAGCTGGGTGCTGGATGGGGGGATCGTGAGGAGGAGGAGGAGGCCCTGAACCCCCCAAGAGCCCCGCAGAGTTTCAAGGAGGGGCGCCCAGCAGACCTTTGGCCCCCTGAAGACTCCAGTCCCAGAAGGCTGGGAGTTAGGAGCCCCCGAGGCGTAAAGTGGCCGTGCTTGGAGAGACCCCCTGCTTGAAAAGGGTGGGTGGGCTGGGGAGAACCTCTGGAGCCAGAAAAACGGGAGAGTAGTCAAGAAGTTCACGGCCTCCTCCCCCAAAGAGAACCCCCCTCCCCCAGGGAAAGAGGACTGGGACCCTTGGTCTTTGGGGGGGGGGGGGCTCCAGGGGCTGCTTCGTCTGTTCAGGGCTAGTCCTGGAGGGGGGGGCTGCGGGGGGATTTCCCATGGAGGAACAGCCTGGCCTTCGCTTGCTGGTCCCTTTCCAGCCGGGGGGGGGGGGGGAGACGGAGGAAGGGGAGGGAGACGCTTTGCCTTAAACCGGACTTTTCCCTCCATTTTTAAAAATATTCCCACAGGCCGTATGGAAAGTGCCCCGAGGGAGCCCTCCCCACCGCCGTCCCCGGGGGGATCCAGCAGCAAAACCTTCCTGCAGCCAAGCGTGGGGCGTTGGGACCCCCCCCTGAAAACGGAGCCGAGCGACGGAGAACCTGATGACCAAGACTGCAGGCAAAAGGAGCCCCCTCCCCCCTCGGGAAGAGCCCCGGGGGCCTCTGCACTGGCGGGGGGCAGCCCTGGGGAGGGTCCTTCCTGCCCTCCCCCTGGCCCGGCTCCTGCCGAGGGCTCCACTGGGCCCCTGGTGAAGGAAGAGCCCATGCAGGAAGACGAGCCACCGCCGCCACTGCCACCTGTGGGGGCCGCGTCCTCCCCCCTCTCCCCTCTCTGCCCCTCCCAGGCTGGCGAGAGGGGCTCCCCTCCGGGGAAGGACCTTTGCGGGCCTGAGCTGCCTGGGGTGGGGCAGGCTGGCCCCCACCAGGCCTCCCAGGAAGCCCCGGGGATCCCGGGCACATCGGGCTGCTTCCCAGGGGACCCAGGAGCTCGCGGTGCCATGCCCTGGCGGGGTGATGGGTCCCCCCTGGCACGGAGTCCCTTGGCAGACCCCGGGCTCCGCTCTCAAGGCTTCCAGGAAGCGAAGAAGCAGCCCTGGCCCCCCCTCTCGTATCCCGCATCCTCTTCTCCGCTGCCTCCCTCTGTCTGCCGGCATTCGCACGACCCCAAGACCTCGGCAGACGAGCAGCCCGAAGGACCTTGGCCCCCGGCGGACTTCGGAGGGCGAGAGCCTGGCGCCCCCTGCCAGTCGGAGGAGGCTGGGCTGGGCGAGCCTTCGGATGCAGAGTGCCTGCACGTGGCCGCCGCCTTCTCGTCTCCTGCACCCCCCGAGGCCGAGGAAAGGGCCCCCCTCCCCAGAGACCCTCCTGCTCAGACCGAGTCCCACAGCCGCTGCCTCCGTGGAAGAGCGGAGGGCCGCAGCCTGGCCGAGTGGGCGTCCTCCGAGCAAGACGTGGCCTTCCAGCTGCAGGAGTGCCAGTCGGTGCTGGCAGAAATCCTCCAGGCCCTGACTGCGGTGGAAGGCCTTGACCAGGCCCACGTGGAGAAGTGGAGGTACTTCCTCTCACTGTTTATGAAAGCCGCCTATACACCCCCACGCCCCCAGCTCACTCTCTCGGCAATAGCGGGCCCCAGACTTTCCGGCTTGGCAGACCAGTAGGGAGGGTAACAGATAACTCAGAAGGGACCTTATAGGTCATCTAGTCCAACCCGCACACACAAGCAGGAGACCCTGCACCCTTCCTGACTGATGGCTTCTTGGAAGCCTCCTGGGATGATGAAGCTCCCACAACCTCCGAAGGCAACTTCAGTTCCAGGGGTTGATGGTTCTCCCTGTCAGAAAATTCCTCCTTATTTCCAGGTTAAAGGGTGGGGGAGGGGACGGTTTTGTGGGAGTGGCAGGCGTGCAAGAGCGTACAGCTTCATTTGCACCAGCAGTGGGCGCACGCTACTCTCACGCAAATGCCCGCCCCCGTGTGCGGCCCAGTTCTAAACCTGCGCTAGAATTCCCCAGCCAGCCAGGTTCAATTCTGGGAGTTGAAGGGCACCTGCTTTAAAGCGGCTTCTAGCCAATTAAAGGGGCCACGCTGGGGAAGCTCTGAGCTGGACAGGGGAGAGAGTGAGGGGGGAGGGCGGGGGAGGCGCTGGGTGCCAGGGCATTGCTGGATGCTCCCTTGTCCTCCCCTCCTCCAAGGGACCAGATTGCTGCCCTCCAGACGGCGACCAAGATGCCCCAGACCCACATAGCCGTGGTGGGGAACACGGGGGCCGGCAAGAGCTGCTTGCTCAACGCCCTGCTGGACGAGGAGGCCATGCTGCCCACCTCGGCCATGAGAGCCTGCACCGCGGTGGTCGTGGAGATCTCCAGGGCCGCAGGGGGCAGCCCGTACGAAGCCGAGGTGGAGTTCCTCTCCCGGGAGGTAGGCGCTGCCGGGCTCCATTGGGCAGGGCCAGGCCACGGGGTGACCTGGCTGCAGAGAGGACCTCCTGGAGCCCTTTTCCTCTCGTGTTCCTCTGACCCCCCCTCCCCCCCCAGGAGTGGGAGCAGGAGCTGGCGGCCCTCCTGGAGGACATGAAAGACAAAGCCGGCATCCTGAGGAAGCGCTGCCCGGATCGCAAGACGGAAGCCGGGGCTGCCTACAGCCGGGTAAAGGCCGTCTACGGGAGAGTGGACGAGCTGGACAAGCTGGAGGACCCTCTGGGGGTGACCCAACACCTCGGGACGGTCAAGCACATTTCTGCCGAGACGGTAAGCGGAGCTGCTGCCGGGGCTCCCCTGCCCAAGTGGCGTTGGGGGGGGGGCGGCAAGGAAGAAGACGCGGGACTTTGGGCTGGACTTTGGACTTTGGTTTCTTGCCTGCTTGCGGCCGTGACTTCAGCGCCCCTCTCAGTCCAGCCGATTCTAAGGGGTTGAGAGGAAAGAGCCAAAAGGTGAAAAGACTCCATTGAAAAGGCATCCGGAGAAAAAGGCTTTTCAGCAAAGAGGTCGGGTGGCAAAAGTCACTTTCCCGTATTGACTGAAGCCCCGGAAGGCCCTCAATGGCAGCCCCAGCCAGGCTCAGGGACAGTATTCCAGACCCAAAGCGAAGGGGAGGTGGGGAATGGCTCACGGCCAGCGCCCGCTGATCTACGAAAGCCCAGAGCAGGGCAGCCCCATCCAGAGCTCAGGTGGGCTGCCCTGGGCCTGACAGCCCCCAAGCGCTTCTAGGGCGCCTCTCTGGTGGCCTGTGGGGTGGAGAGGCGCTCCTGGGGAACCACCCTCCCCCCAAGTCCCCATTGGCCTCTCCCAGCGTTTCCTAGAGAGAGAGAGAGAGGGGCGATGAAATGACACGGGGCAGGGCTGGGCCTCGGAGCACCACTTGGGGAAACAGCCCTGGGCTTCGGGGAGCTCCGCGGAAGGGTCTCGGCCCTGCAGCCGACCCTCAGCAGCGGCTCCAGAAGGATCCCAGGCTTTCTCCGAGGGAGCCAACTGGGCGGGAGGCCTGGGGCTTCCTCCTTCACCTGAGTCCCACCAGAGCCACTACGGTGGTTCCTGAGCCGTGTCCCGGCTGGGACACGCATAAAAAAAGGGTGCCGTTGTACGGAAGCGTTCGAACGGTTTTAAGCTAAATCCGGAGGCCTTCAAAAAAAGGTCTCACGTCCCGGCTGGCTGGCTGGCTTTCTAGGCTGCCGACTTCCGCGTGGAAATCGAGAAGTTCATCGATTCTCGTACCGACAACTTGCGTGAGATGAAAGGCGGGGAGTTCTGGCCCATCGTGAAGTGTGTGAGGATCCGGGTGGCCACGGCTGAGGTCCTGAGGACGGGAGCGGTGCTGGTGGACCTGCCTGGGACCCGGGACTCCAACGCGGCTCGGGACACGATGGCCCGAGAGGTAGGCGCCTTCCTCCCTCTGCTCTGGGGCCATCCGCTTCTTTGTCGCCAGAGCGCTTCAGTTCTGGGCAGAGGCTGTGGGGCCTTCCGTTCCTTGGGCAGCCTTGCAAGGGTTACGCGACAGGCAGTCCTTGACTTACCACCACAATGGAGACCAAAAGTTCCGTTGCTAAGTAAGACGTTTGCTAAGTGAGTTTTACCCCACTTACGACCACAGTTGTTAAGTAAATCAATGCAACTGTAAGCTTAGTAACACAGTTGTTCAGTGAATCTTGGTTCCTCGTTGACTTGGCTTGCCAGGAGGTCGCAAAAGGGGGATCACGTGACCCCAGGACATGTCGTAAGTACGAGTCAGTTGCCAATTGCCTGAATTTGGGTCAGGGGACCCTGTGGAATTTTGCAACAGTTGGGTTAAAAAAAAAACAGTCCTAAGCCCCCTTTTTTCAGTGCCCTCGCAACTTTGAATGATCACTAAACAGTCTGTTGTAAATGGAGGGTCGCCTGTGGCTAATTTGGGGGCGGCCGAGGCTGGAAGGCCGGGCATCCTGGAGCAACAGCTTCCCTGTTTCTCCCCACCCCCACCCCCCCAGTACCTGAAGGACTGCAGTGCCGTGTGGGTGACTGCCAGCATCACGCGAGCCGTGGACGACAAGACGGCCAAAGAGCTGCTGAGTGCCAACTTCCGCCGGCAGCTGTTTATGGACGGCCTCTATGGGAGCCTGGCCTTCGTCTGCACCAAGACGGACAGCTTCAGCATCAGTGACATCATCAGGTGGCGCCTCCCTCTTCCCCGGGCAGGGGCTCCAGCAGGGAGGGGGGGAGGGAAGACCCCCTCAGCCTTCTTTCTCCCCCCCCCCCCCGGGGCTCCCCCCCCAACCCTTCCCTCGGGGGGCGAAGCCCCCGGTGGGGGGGGGGGGGGGGGGGGGGGCCCCCCGCGCCCTGTTGCCCCCCCCCCCCCCGGGTACTTCACGTCAAACGTTGCTCTCGGGGCGTAAAGCTGCCGTTGGGGTGAGAGCAGGAAACGGGGCCTCCCGTCTACGGGGGTCTCCCCCACCCACTTCATGCTTTCTTGCGAAGGGAGCTTTTCCAACTGGACTTTGCTTGGTTTTCCCCCTTGAAAGTGTTTCACTTTTCCTCCAAGAAGCTGAACTGGATTTGGAAAGCTGAACTTTCTGAGGACTGGAGAAGCGAAACATTTTCAAGGGGGAAAAAGACCTATTTCCCCGGGGGGGGGGGGGCACCCTTCTGCGGCTGAGCCTCCGTTGCCGGCTGAGCACAGGGTGCCCTAAAAGGAGGGGGGAAGGGGGGCTGAGAAGCCCCTAAAGCAGAATTCAGCCGTTCAGCCAGGCGGCTCTCGGAAACATCCCTGCCCCCCAAACGCCGCAGGGACCTCCACTTACAAGACCAGATCCGTCCCCTGGAAGAGGAGCTGCAAGAGTTGGAGCATCAGAGAACTCAGGCAGAGGCGGAGAAGAAGCACCTTTATGGTCAGCTGCAGCCGCAACAGGTAGTCCCCGCCTGCCCCTCCGTCCGGGGTCAGCATGCAGCCGACTTGGCTCTCCGAGCTACGAATAGAAACGGGGGTTTGCTCCTCGGCCCCCAGTTCCCGGCTGGCTCTCCCTCCTGTCGCCCCTCAGGGCCCATCAAGCCGGAAGGGGTGCGGGGGGTGGGGTGAATCTCTGAGGTGGACCACGAATGCAGCTCATCTGTGTGTGTGTGTGGTGGGGGGGTTGTCTTTTACCTCCCCAAGAGAAATGCGCTTCCTGAGCCCCACCCAAGAATTCTGTGCCCAGCGACCAGCGACCCTCTTTCTGTACAGCCAGTGAGGAAGGAAAGTGCCGCCGCAGAGTCCGTCTGTCTTCAGAGACATGACATCTTGGAGAAGGAGTTCCAAGTAAGCTCCCCCTCGCCTTCCAGCCCTCAGGAGATGGACGTTAAAAGCAGCCCCCCTCCCTCCCTGTGGAGGTCTACCTCCCAGGGGATGGGCGTGCCCAGTTGCTCCCCCTGCCTTCCTGTTAGGGATACACGCTAGCAGAATCTGCACGGCAGTCAGGCAGGCAAAATATGTGAGATAAACGTTTTTGTAGCTTACACTCAGTAAAACAGATACACTGTGTTAGTTAAATAGTTTATTCCAGTAAGAGTTTTAGCATAGTCAAAAAACAGTCCATATATCATTCACTAATTCAGTCCATCTGGGGATTATTCAGTTGCAAAGTCCAGTGTCGAAAAAGAGGTCAGTAAACTTACAAATATCAGTCCAGTAATATATCTCCTCACAGTAGAGATATGAAGAAGTCAAACCTCCTTTCTTCCTTCGACGTTCAAAAACTCAGCAGCAGGGAACACGCAGTTAGCAAACCATCAATCAGGCAATCCAGCAATCGTCAGCAATCCAGCAGGTTCTCTTGCTCCCTCTTATGGCGGTTCACAACCGCACTGAAAATTACATGCTTTGCAGTTTAAAGTGACACACACTTAAACTTACTATCATAGTTTATATATATTATTTTGCCCAAACTACGTTAGGTAACCTTGTTATTCCTAACACTTCCCTCGTCCAGATCTCTTCCTTGCAGCGCGAGAAGGAGGCCAGGCTCCGGGCCATCAGCCTGATCTGCGTCCAGGCCCGGAACGAGTTTTCCAAGCAGCGGATTTTGATGGACTTCAGTGCTGGCCTGCAGGTAGGAGGGCTCCGTGCTGGAGGTCGGGAGGCTCTGCCGCCCGGCATGGTCAGCAGAGCTTTGGCGGTGCCCGTGGCCGCCCTCAGCAGCCTTGTGGAGGGAGGCGGCTTGTCCCGATCTGCGGATAAGAGCGGGCCCCGCGTGGCCTTGTGCAGGAAGTGTCCAGGAGAGCGGAGGGCGAAGAAGACGGCGAAGAAGACGGGGACGAGGGTGACTCGGCTGGAGAGCAGCAGCCTGTCAATCTGGAGGTTTTCACGGTCAGCTCGACGGAGTATCTCAAACTTGGAGGGAAGCTGCTCTGCAATGGCCAGCCTCAGGTTTTCCATGACATCAAAGACACAGGTATTCCCCGGTGTGTGTGTGTGTGTTTGTGCAGCTCTTTGTACATGATTTGCAGAAGGATTTAGGGACCAGAAATATTTCATATTTAGGGCATATTGTTACAGCAGAATCCTGTGAATCTGCCTGTTTTGCTACCATTTCAATCGATCAATCAGAATAGAGCTGGAAGAGAGAGAGACCTTGGAGGTCATCTAGTCCAGCCCCCTGCTCAAGCAGGAGACCCTGTAGCATTCCAGACAACTGGACGTCCAGTCCCTTCTCAAAAACCTCCAGGGATGGAGTACCCGCAACTTCTGGTGGCAAGCAGTTCCACTGGTTCATTGTTCTCATTGCCAGTACGTTCCTCCCTAGTTCCAGGTTTGCTTCTCTCCTTGATGAGTTACCAGCCCTTGTTTCTTGTCCTGCCTTCAGGGGCTTTGGAGAATAAGCTGAGTCCCTCCTCTTCTTTGGGGCAGCCCCTCAAATACCGGAAGGCTGCTGTCGTGTCCTCCCCCAGCCCTTTTTCTCTAGACTGGCCGATGCCCAGTTCCTGCAGCCGTTCTTCGTGTGTTTTAACACGTTTCCTTTGAGACCCCCGGGGCCTCCTCAAGTAGGTACGGAATTGCAGTGAAATAATAACAGGACAGAGGTTTACTGGTGCTCCTGCTTTGAGCCTTCAGACATCAACTAGTGTGAATTAGCACTGAGGCCTTTAAACTGCTTTTGTTTTTTATTTGGCAAATGCCCAGAATCTGCAATTGGGCAGCCAGAGAAATTCAAATAGTAAATCACCTGAACCGCGTGCGTAAGAGTCGGATATTAGTCAACGGGTTTCAGAACAGGTTTAAGAACCGTACGGACAAAAGGAAAGTGGCCTTTCAATGGGACACTAACAAAGCACCAAATATCTACTAGATTAAATGTGTCCTTGGTCCTCTCAGCGTGATCCTTTGCTCACAGACATTTCATTACCCAACTAGGTAACATCATCCGTCTGAGGGAGTGCTGGGTTTCCTCCTGTTTATGTGCCTCAGCTTGCTCTGCCAGTGTTGGTAGAGTTGTGGTTTTTCCTCCTTGGATTAGGGCATTGTTTCCTGCTTGATTGATTGTCTGGTGCTAGTCCCTGCTTATCGAGGTGCTGGGCGCTGGCAAGGACCCAATGTAATGTTTCCTACTTAGCTTTTTTATTGTCTCTGTGTAAATGTGATTTATCTGTGTGTGTTTGTTAATGGATGATTTGTCTGGACCTTTGAGGCACCAAAAAAAAAAACCCCAGTGCCTTAGGGCTTAGGAATTACCAAGGAGTAAGCTGCGCCTTCACCCACACTGGCTAGGAGAACTAGCGGGTATAAGCAAGCTCCACACTCACTAGCTTCGATGGTGGTCCATTGAAACATCTGAAAGCAACCAACATCCAGAGTTCAACCCCGAACGACAGAGAACCTCTAGAACAGGTTTCTCTACCTTGGCGAGTTTAGGGTAGGTGGAGTCCCAGAGTCATAGGTGGCTGGGGAACTCTGGGAGTTGGAGTCCAGATGTTTTAACCTTGTGAAGGTTGAGAAATTCTGTTCTAGAAGAAGTTTCTGCATCTATAACGTTACACAATAGTATGAACCAGAATATATATCATTTGTGGGAATGAGATGTTTCCACGGCGGAAACATTACCAGCAGGTTTCTCAGGACTTTCCAGAGAAAACCTCCTTCCGTTGTGCCTGTTGGGGTAATTCCCGGTTAGGAGAATGAGCGCACACAGGGAGACGTAGTGAGAGTGGTAAGGAATAACACACAACCAGCACACAGCTACACTGTAGAGTAAAATGTAGGTTTTTACTTCCAGCAACACCATTGAGCAAAGTTCAACAAGCAGTCCAAGTCATTCACGGTGAAAGCAGTCAGTTTTCAATCCAGGGATAATCCAATAACAAAGTCCAGTATCAAAAACAGTTCAGTAACAGACTTACATCAAATCAAGAATAATGATCATCAGTAACAATCAATAGGGAAATGCAGGAACACACTCTCAGCAACAACAGAACAACCCGGGTTTCTGGCTCCCTCCTATGGCCCTTTTGAGGAACCACACCCAATTCCAATTTTAGCATTCTCTTAAAGAGACAGTGTTAAAATGTCTATCCTGGTTTATATATTTTCCAACCCAACTGCTAGGTGACTTACGTTCCTAACAGTGCCGCTTGTAGATGGTTCAACGCAGGCTCCTTCCAAGAGGCTCTTGTGGCATTTGGACCCTCTCACGACTTAATAGTTTTGCTTGGCTGCCAGGAAGGTTGGCAGAAGAGCTGCGGGTAGAACCAACTCCCCTCCCTCCCTCCCTCCCTCCCGAGATTCCTGCGCTGAAGAAGTTCGCCATGGACACAGCGCTGAAGCACAGCATGGTGGCAACCGAGAAGGTCATCCGGGACGTGGCTCGTGTCCTAAGCCAAATGGTGAATTACCTCAACAGCCAGAGGACAGAGGTAGGAGCGGCACTGGGCTCCCTTGTGGGGGGAATTCGGCCGCCCAGAATAAGAGAGTTGGGAGGGACCTGCGAGGTCTTCCAGTCCACCCCGCTGCAGAAGCAGGAGGCCATTCTGGGCAAATCTGGGTGCCCAGCCCCTTCTTCAAAGCCCTCCTCCCTCGTTCCCTCGCAGGCTGATGCCCACCAGGCCCAGGTGCAGGAGATGCTGCAGCAGGCCTTGCAGGGCCTCCCTGCCCTCCTCCAGGGGGTCCTCAGGGCCAGCGCTCAGGACGTCCGGCGGGCCTTCGAGACCCTCCTGGGCAGCCTGCAGAATGGCGCTGAGAGGGCCAAGCAGCTCTCCGAGGCCATCGCCAAAGGCTGGGGCTCGCCGGTAAGTGCCTCTTTGCTCAGAGCCCCCTCCCCTTTTTCCCAGGGAGGCAGCCCCCTCCAGAAAACGAGCCCGAAGCAGCCGGCAGGGGACCCTGGGACAGGCCCTGGTTAGTTAGATGCCTTCAGGGGTGGTCCGTAGCGGATCCTGCCTAGAATGGGAGGACCGGGTCCATCTTGGGAATCTGGGACCGTTTTTCACCTGTAGAATACAATAGAGCTGGAAGGGTCCCCGGAGGTCATCTAGTCCAGCCCACTGCTCGAGCAGGAGACCCTCTGCCCCATCGGACAGGTGGCCGTCCAGGCATTCACAACTTCCTGTTTCCTTGTTCTCACGGTCAGGAAGTTTCTCCTTAGTTCTACGTTGCTTCTCTCCTTGGTTCGTTTCCATCCGTTGCTTCTTGTCCAGCCTTCCAGGTCTTCCAAGGCTGAACCCCCCCCCCCCCGTTCTTTGGAGCAGCCCCTCAAATACTGGAAGGCTTTTCACTAGACTAGCCAAACTCAAACCCTGCAGACGTTCTTCGTACGTTTTTTTTGTCTCCGGGCCTTTAAACGTTTGAGTTGCTCTTCTCTGCACTTTTTCCAAAGTCTTTTTTGTAACGTGGGGACCAAACCTGGATGCGGTATTCCAGGCGTGGCCTTCCTTAAGGCTTGAGCAAACTGAAGTAGTATATAGAAAGGCTGCTGGTGAGATGGGAAGGAGCTGCAACCTCCCTGCTATTCGTGATTTATTCATCATCAATTCATCACATTTGTATAGCCACCCACCTCACATAATGACAAAATATACAAAATACAAGCCAAGTATATAAAAACCCAGATAAACAAAACAGAAAAGCGTAGCAAAACGTGCCCAGGGCGCCTTGCAATTAGCCATGGCTAAGCCTCCAGCAGGCTGCCCAGCCAGGGGGTTTCCAGCTACGTTTTGAGAATTATGGGAAGGCCAACTGAGCCAGGGGGGGTTGATATTCCAAGTATCAATGGGGGTGGGGAGGCACGGCAGGGAAAGGCCGTGTGGATTCTCCTCCTCCTTCCCATCTCCTCCCCTTCTGCAACCACCTTTTCTAGATTGGCAGAAAACTCCGGGGCCTGTTTTTCAGATTTTTGCTGGGATCTGGGATGCGTTTTTTTCATAGGAGGGGCTGCAGGCTGCCCCCAGATCCTTTTTGCAGCTGTTCACCAAGCGGTTGGGGCTTCTCAGCCCATGGAGGGAAATCAAGGTCCACATCTGCCATGTTGTTATCATTGACGAGGGTCACTTTCAAACATTTGTATTGAGTTATAGAAGGGGTGTGATTCTACCGGGTCGCACCAGTTCTATGGAACCAGTTGTTACGATTCTGCGCAGTTCGGAGAACTGGCAAATCGCACTGTTGGCTGGCCCTGCCACTCCGCACCCTGCCCTCCTTACTTGGCATGTGTGCCATCCAACTTGCCTGCTAAGATGCTAATTTTCCTTTTTTTTTCCCCCTGACCATCAGCCGTTCCAACTGGATTAGCTAGAAAGTAGGAAATCGTTGGATATCTTGCTTTCTAGCTAATCTAAAAGCAGAGCAGAGCCTACCTTAGGGCTGAAGTTTCTATTTTTCAGTGCAGACTCAGGTAGCAGATGGCAGAAAGGTGAATCTCTGAGTGCATCTGTGATTCTGTGAGCAACTCAATCTGCCTGCCTGCTTTGCCTGATTTTGGGTTAAAAGTTGGTCTTTTTTAATAAAAAAAAAATCAATATTTACATAAATATTTACAATATTTATATACAAGCCATGCCCAGCCAGTCACATGACCACCAAGCCATACCCACAAATTAGGCCACACCCACAGAAACGGATGTTTAAGAAATTTGAATCCCACCCCTGGTTCTAAGAGTATTGTAAAATAAAAAATACAAAAGTAAATAGAAGAAATGCAAAAGTAAACGGAAGCTCTTCTGTTTACTTCTGTATCTTGTATTTTATAATACTCTATAACTAGTAAAAACGTTTGGAAGTGACGCGTGTCGGCTGCTTACGGACTTCCTGCTTCAGCCCTGACCCGTGTGATGCACGTCTGTATCAGGAGTCCAGCAACTGTGGGCTCCCCTCGGGACTCGGCCCTGAAAGTGGGGAGCCTGGAGCGGAGCTGGCGTCTCTGAGGAGGCCTCTTTGCCCCCCTCCGCAGGTGGTGGGCTACCCCCACGGGGCCTATCGGGCGATCTGCAACCACCGTGGCGTTTACACCTCTCCCAAGTACCAGTCTGTGGATTTCAACAAAGAGCTGGCCGAGCCCATCCTCCAGGTCATCTACGTGGCCTGGAACGAGGTCTTCAGGTAGGCTCCGTCCCCCAGCAGCAGCCACGCCTCCTCTGAGCCCAGGGGGCCCTTTGGCCGAGTCAGAGGGGAGAAACCGGACAGGAGGGCAAAGGTGGCCCCTCTCCAGCCATCGGGGTCCTGCCATCCCGCCCTGGAGAGCCGGCTTGGTCTCTCTCTCTCTCTCTCTCTCCCTCTCTCTCTCTCTCTCTCTTTCTCTCTCTCACACACCCACACCCAAAGTCACTGCGTCCAGGCAGTGCCTCACCTGTTGTTCCCCACCCCCCCCGTCTCCAAGCCCAATCCAGGAAGGAGAAAGAGAGGCCCCCGCCTATCTAGGGTGGCAAAATAAGGGTGGCGAATTCGGCTTCCTGCTCTTTTAAAGCTACGTGACTCGAGGCCTTCCGCTTCCTTTTATGACATGCATCAGTCACAAAAGGGATAAGTGAAATCAAAAGAGTTATTAAATGACTCCCAAGAGGATCTATAAAGTCGGTTGGCAGGCCACATGATAACAGAGTAATGGAATAGAAAGGGACCCTGGAGGTCTTCTAGTCGAACCTTTTTCTCAGGCAGGAGACAGGATACATGGCTGACCCGCCTCTTCTTAAAAGCTTTTGGGTTGGAGCCCCCACATAATGGAGAATGTTGGTCCATTGTAATCTTGAGAGAGAGAGAGAGAGAGAGAGATTGTTTCCAAGTTATATATTTGCTCCCGAGACATTGCAAACGAAAAGTAAATCTCGAATTACTGTGAAATTCCACCCAGTAAGGTGCTTAGGCAGAGAAATCAGAGGAAAGCCCCGTTGTAACTCTCTCAGGCAAAGTAAGTGGAGTTTTAGCCCAGGGCAGGAATAACCGGGCTCCCGATCTCTGCTTCTCCGTCCCCGGATATTCCCTCCATTCCTGGGGGGCCCCTTGTGCGCTACCAGCTCCTTCCCGCCAGAGCCAGGCCTGCCTTCTGCCCAGGCGGGGCTGGGTGGCGGGACCCCAGGCCCATCCCTGGGAGAGGGTCCGTGGGCTCTGGCCCCAGGAGGAGGGGGCTGCGCTGGGGGATTGCAGCCTGGCTGCTCCCAGCCCCCCCCCATCCCAGGAGGGAAGGGGACCAAACACACAGGCAAAGGGGGAGGTCCTGTAAGGCAGGCGGTCCTTGAATTATGACCATAACTGAGCCATAAGCCATGCTGGTTATTAGACCTGACCAGCCCAATTTTTCGACAATTAATTGCAGCGGTCGTTCAACCAACCCGTTGCCTGTAACGGTTTTCTTGGCTGGAATCCAGGGCTAAACGCCGGTTTCCAGCACGGAACCTGGTCCGTCCCGGTTAGGCGGCCACGTGTGTGTGTGGGGGGGGGTCAGTCATGGCCACTCCCGAGACCTGGGGCTCTTGGCTGAATCCCCCCCCTCCCCTTTCTGCCAAGTCCAGGGACGTTGTCTGTCCCACCGGAGGAGGAAGTAGGACAGGCACTCCTCAACTTACAACCATCCATTTAGTGACTTACTAAAGTTACAACGGCCCTGAAAAAGGTGACTTAGTTAAGGGCCCCTTTTCACACTTACGGCTGCTGCAGCCTCCCTCTTGGACCCGGGATCGGAATTCAGGCCCTTGGCCACCGATTTGTATTTACGGTGGTCGCAGGGTCCCGGGATCCCCCTCCTGCGGCCTCCTGGCCAGCAAGGGCAACGGGTCCACTTAACAACCGGGTGGCTCACTTAACAAGTGCAGGGATTCACTTAGCAACCGAAGCAAGGAAGGTTGTACAATGGGGCAAGGCTCACTTGACGGTCTCGCTTATCAAGGCGGATGGTGGGCTCCATTGTGGTCGTAACTCGAGGACTGCCTGGTTGGATGCAAAGGGATCCCAGCATCCTCCTCCCCCCCCCCCGATGAGGGGCTGCCCGTGGGGGAGCGGGAGGGGCTCTGGGAGGCTGGAGGCGGCTTCTGCGGCCCCCTTGGGGGCTCCCCTGCTGGGCTGATGGGGCCCTTGGCCGCTGTCCCCCTCCTGCAGCTCCTGGCTGACCAGCTGCATCGAGGGCTTCACAGCTGCCCTCCTGGACCAGTTGAGCTCCTTCTTCAGGGGCCTCAAGAAGCAGCTGCACCAGCACCGCCCGGTTGCTGAAGCCCTGCGTGCGATTCACGCCCAGCAGATGGAAGCCGCTCGAGCACGGGTGAGGCCCTTTTGCCCCCGGGGGTCCCCCAAGGGAGAGCAGAGGGGCGGAGGGTCCCCTTGCAAGACGGGGGACTCTGACGGGATTTCCCCCCCCCTCCTGTCTCCAGTTGCTCAACTTCACCCTGGATCAGATGAACTCCATCACGAGGAAGCAGCGGACGGTCTCCCGGCTCTTGATCCCGACGGTTCAGGCCGCCATGGAACCGGCCTATGCAGGTGACCCGTCTCCGGGAGGCTCCGTCCCCTGTGGGTTCCTGCCCAGGGGCTGCAAGGAGTCCCTCTTCCGGAGCTACGTTGGGTGGTGGGAGGGCGGAGCCGGCCCGGAGGAAACGCCCATTTACGGCTTCGTGCAGAGGTGGGCGACCTCGGTGCCTCTGTGGCTTGTGGACCCCAGCTGGCTCAGGTAATCCTGGGAGTTGAAGGGGGCCACCGCTGCCCACCTCTGGCCCAGTCCAAGGCATAACTCCAGCCACAACCCCACCACTGGAGACACGCGGCTCAGTTTGTGTCCCTGGGCCACCCGCCGTGTTACAGGCCCGGCTTCCCTCCTGCGTTGGGGGCCTGAGGAGGAGGAAGGACGAGAGGGAAAGAGGTGGCCCTACGAGGGAGATCCCCCCTCTCCAAGAAAGCGATCTGGTTGCTCCTCTGAGGCACAGAGTAACGTGGCCAGGGCAGCTCCCTGTTTTCTGAAGTTTGGCCATTTTCACCTGTGGGGACTTCAACTCCCAGAATTCCCCACACAGGAAGGCTTGTGCAGGAAATCCTCCACTTACGACCAACATTTATGTAGTTAAGTGAGATTTGCTCGGTGAGTTTTGGCCCACTTTGCAACTTTGCCACAGTTGTTAAGTGAACCACTAGTCAGACGGTTGTTAAGTGAACCTGGTTTCCCCAGTTGACTTTACCGGTCAAAAGGTCACAAAATGGAACCGCCTGATCCCGGGGCACTGCGACCGTCGTAAATACGAGTCAGTTGTCCAGCATTCAAATGCAAACCACGTAGAGACCATGGGGATGATGCAACGGTCATAAGTATGAAACATGGTCGTAAGTCACTTTTTCCAGTGCTGTTGTAACTTCGGACATGCACTAAGCGAACTGTTGTAAGTGGAGGACTACGTAGTGTCAGCTGGTTCCCCCGGGACGGGTTCAAGGATGCCCGAGGCACGAAGGGGAGGACCGACTCGTGCCGTCTCTTGGCAGCCTGCTCCCAACTCTCCGGCCGGGGATATTTCCAGAGGATGAAAGAGCAGATGGAGACATTTGTCCACCTGCAGAAGGACGCCATCTTCGACTCCGCCGTGGAGAAGATGTGGCGGCAGCTGGAGCTTTTCCAGGTGAGGCGGCCCCCAAACGGCCAAACGCCTGTCCGGGTCCCTCCGGGCCGATTTCCAGGCGCTGGGTTGTAAGTCGAGGACGGCCTGTGGGCTTTCCCGGGGCTGGGAGCTTGACCACAGCCCTCCCCTCGGAGCCCCTTTCCCCGCTTGCTGTTGGGGGAGCGGGGGGGGGGGCTTGGCCTGACCAGCTGCTCAGGGGGCTTCACTCCTGCTGTCCCTGCCAGCTGTCCATCCACCACAGCCTGCAGTCGGTGGCCCAGGAC
This sequence comes from Pseudonaja textilis, assembly GCF_900518735.1. The sequence continues at coordinate 599,903 of NW_020769495.1, forward strand.
CTGGCCACGTCCATCCAGATGCAGTTCGAGCCGCTGCTGAGGCCGGTCCAGAAAAACAAGGGGATCCTTCCAGGTAAGGCGGGCCTTGTTCACCTCCCCTGTTGCAAGGCGCCAAGCCGAAGATGGCGGAATGGACCTGCCCATCAAGACCCAGGAGAATTTTCAAGGAGGAAGCTCTGCCCGTGTGTCTCTTGCTTCCTTCATCTGGTTACTTGCAGCCCCTGTTTTAACCCGACAGGTTAAAACGGAGGATGGCCGTTTATTCCTCTTGGCACTTTGATCCTTTTGAATGTCACTTCTTTGATTAGCTGCCCCGCCCAGTTTTAGTCCACCCCCCGTGTGCATTTCATAAGATTCCCCTCCAGCCCTTTTTCTCCAAGCCGTGAGTGGAAATGACTCTCCCGCTGGAATCGGCCCCCCTGATTTGGGCACCCCGGGAGGAGAAGTGGGCGCCCCTTTTCTCGACGGGATGGGGCTGAGTCACCTCACCCAGCTGGGGCTGGTTGGGTTCTCTTAGGGCAGTGGTCGCCAGCCGGTGGGCCGGGGACCACTGGTGGTCCGTGAGAAAATTTTGCTGGTCCGCAGAGAAATGTCACCCCCAAAGCAATGAATCCAGGCTGCGCTTGCGTCGCTTGCATTGGGAGCCACACGAGGGAGTGAGGGGATGGGGGGAAGGGTGGAGGAGGGGGGTACTTGCCCCACGCGCCCCACGCACCTGGCCTGGCCACTGGGCTGCTTCTTTCCACTTCTTCTTCCTTCTGCTTTTGGCTGCACACAAGGAAAGCAGCCGAAGTCTCTCTTTCTCTCCCCCAAACTCCACCAGAAATGAGTATTGGGGACCCTGAAAGGCCTTCCTGCTCCAAGAGGCTGCGCCGGTAAAGACTCCTTTTCGGCAGAGTTGGGGGAGAGAAAGAAAGACGTTTGCGGCTTCTGCTGCTTTCCTTGCATGAAGCCAAAAGTCTCTCTCTCTCTCCCACTGAAAACGGAGCTAGAGACAGTCTCTTGCGATCCCAAATAAAGAACGATCAATCGGTAGGTAAACAGGGTGGGGGATTTTCCTGCAGGCTTTTTGGAGGATTTTCCCAGGGGGTCTCTGGTCTGCAGGATTTAAGATTATGAGTTTGGTGGTCCCTGAGGTCCAAGTGGTTGGTGACCCCGTCTTAGGGAAACTGGCCAAATGCCACCAGGCCCCTCGTACCGGTTCTCACCCTGGCTTTGGTGCCCCCCCTCTTCCAGAATTGCAGCGTCTCTGTGCTAAGGTGGACAAGATCTGCCAGCGCTCGGGCGTGGACTACGTGCTTCCCACGGCTCTGCAGCCAGAGGAGCAGCCTCCCAAAACAGAGGCCAAACTGCCAGGAAGTGGGGATTGCATCAGCTTTCCGGCCGCATCCATGGATGTCCGAGTCGGAGCCCTCCCTCTGCCCCACCTGGCGGCCATTCAGGTAGGTCAGCCGCTGGGGAGGGGCAGGGAGTTTGGGGGAGACGACAGCAGGGACCACCTGGGTTCTCGGCAGCCGAGGCGGCGGAATGAGTCCCGGGACTGGCAGAATCATTCCAGCATCTCTTTTTGTGTTTACAGGTATCCAGGGAGCACATCACCTTGACTCTGGCAGGTGAGTATCCTAACCCAGTGGGGGGGGGGGGGGCAGTTGGCAGACCTGCGCAGGTAGCCATGCGAGGGGTCAGTGGCTCCATTCAGGAGCCCAGGAGCTGCTTGGTTGGTTCTTTGTGGTGGCCGTGTGGGGCCTCTCGTCTCAGTGGCTGGTGGGTGAGGCACTCGGGGCCTCTGGAGAAGAGGGGAGAGGCCCGCCTTCCGTCCCTGGGGCACGGAGGTGCCAGGCTGGCCCTGACTGGCAGGTCCTTGTGCCGCTCTGCAGCCAGCTTTGGCCCAAACTGGCTGTGATGCCCCTTGGCCACTCTCTGAGGGTGGGGTGGGGGGGCTGTTGAGAGGTGCTTCCTGGCACGATGCTCTGTTTGGTAGGCATCCCCTCCGGGCAGAAGCCCCGGCAGAGCGGTCTGCTCACATGGTCCCTCTGGCGATGGGAACAGAGTCATGCCTCTGCTGGAATCTGACTCGGAGGAGGAACCGAACAGCCGACAGGGAGCGGGAGTGCGGCTCCGTTGGCTGTGGAAGAAACTGGGGAAGGGCACGGTCTGGTTGGGCAGAGCAGGGCAGAGGTAGAGCAAGGCAGAGGAAGACCCAGGCCCACCCCCTCTTCATCCTAGGGCAGGCAGGGAAGAACAGAGAAGGGAGCAACGTGGATTGTATGGCTTATGGGGGAGGAAAGGGCCCTGATCCCCTGCAGTAGCCGCAGCTGGGAACACAGCGTTTTAAAAAGGCAAGCTGCGTGCAGCAGACTGTTGGGAGCAAGCATGACTTTATCTGGGTTCCTGGCATCTTCCCAACTGTGTCTCTTTTGTTGGCCTTTCAAGTCTGCAGTTCCTTCTCCTACCCTGTCCAGTTAATTGCTGCAGCAAGTTTGTGTGGATTTTTAGTTACAGTTTGTATCTGCTTTGTTTTTGGACTTAATTTCCTCCGTTAAAGGCTGTTCCTGGGAGAGTTTTTCTCCAGTGGAGGGTACCCTGGACAATGAGGGGGGAAAAGTTGGAGATAATAAAGGGTCTCTCCTTGCTTATGTGACTGGGTTGCCTTTGGGCCACGCCCCTTTGGGTCATCACCTTGAGTTCGCCATTGGTCAGTTAGAAGCGGAGAAAGACCCTCGGGGGCTGCTGTCCAGCAACAGTAGACGGTCCTCGCTTAACAACCCTAAGCAAAGCAGCTGTTGGGCAAAACTGCGTTGCTTCACGACGGCAGTCCTCTAGGGCTGGTTGGGGTCATTAGGCGAGGACCTCACACTTTGCCCCACTGCCTCCTCGAAGGGGGCCCAGCAAGCTCCCTTTGGCAGAGGAGGCTCTGCTTCAGCCCAGCACCCCAACTTTGATCCGGTGACCGGAGGGGCACGGCGGCTAAGGGAGGGCGACCTCTGGGGGTCCTTCAGTCCAAGCACTGGCTGCAGACGATGCCCGGCCTTCCTTGGGCAAAACAAGGTGGCTTCTAGGTGCCCGATGCTGGATCCTGGCTTGGCGTTCGCTTTAAACAATAATGCACCATCAGCCTTGAACGGAAGTTTGGGGTGTGGGGGGGTGTCGGGGGGGGGGAAAAAGCACCATCCCCTGCTGACCTGAGCTGCTGCTGCTGCTGCTGCTGTCTTCCCAGGTGAGCCCACCCAGGCGTCCCTCCCCCTTGGGAGCGTTTACCGCTGCGAAGTCTGCCTGCCCCTGGGCTGCCTGTTCCTGCACGTCTCTGCAAAAGCCGCCTGGGAAGTTGGCGTCCAGTGTAGAGTCCGTTTGCCCAGCCCAGGTGAGCAGAAGCAGGAAGGGAGGGCGTTGCTGCTGGGGGAGAGGTCCGCCAGCCTCCCTTCATCGCCTGCCCTGCACGGGGGCTTCTGTGGCGCAGCCTGGCACGGACCCTCGAGGGAACCCCTTAGGCCAGGGCCCCCCAACCTTGGCCGCTTTGAGACTCAGGGGGCTTCAACTCCCAGAATTCCACAGCCGGCTTTGCTCTAACTCCGCTGGCTCTGGGAGTTGAAGCCCCCGAGTCTTGAAGCGGCCCAGGTTGGAGGGCCCGGCCTTAGGCAGCCGTTCCCCCGCGCCCCCCCCCTCCTCCAAGCAGCCCTGGTGCTCAGAGGGGCCAGGAGAACCGGGGTTTGCTCTCCTCTTCCTTCCAGGGCTGGGCAGCCAGGAGGCCCTGGTCATCCGGGAAGCGACCCAGGACGAGAGGCAGCTTCCCCAGCTCTGGGACTGCCTGGCAGCCAGGCTCAGCGCGGCCACCCGGGTGCAGGAGCTCAGCCCCCAGCAAGGAAGGGAGAAGCTGCTGTCGCTGGGAGTCCCCTACCTGGGCCAGGTGAGAGACAGGCGGCTTGGCTCAGCTTTTGGATCCGTTGCCGTGGGAATTAGGGAGGAAAAATGCCTGGGGGGGGGTGCCAATCTCTGCACCCTACATTGGGGGAAGCCCCCTCAGCTTCAGCTGTACCCCAGGGCCCTGTGGGGCAGGAAGGCAGACACCGTCCATATTTTGCCCTTCCAATACTTTTCCATCTTGTGGCCTTCGTTATCGCTGGATTATTTTTATTTCCTTATTAGAGTTTTATCCCGCCTTTTATTATTTTCCTTCAGATAACTTAAGACAGCAAACATATCTAATGCAGCTTCCTCCTATTCTCCCCAGAACAACAACCACCCTGTGAGGTGGGTTGGGCTAAGAGAGGGGCACTGGCCCAGGTCACTCAGCCGGCTTTCATGCCCAAGGCAGGACTAGAACTCGCATCTCCTGATTTTTAACCTGCTCCAATTCATGGCTTGGTCCCCGTTTTCCTTCCCAGCAGAGCTTGGAAAGTGCGGACCCTGCCGGACCCCAGGGGTCTTCTGCTCCTGAGCCCGTCGCAGCCGTTGGCACGGCTGGGCAGCAGCCACGCCCCCTCCTCCTTCCCTGGCACCCCCATGGCAGAAAGCGGGCCGGGGAGGCAGTCCTGCCGCAGCTGGAGAAGAAGTCCAAGGTCCTCCCTGGGGAGCCTGCCGGCTACGCTTGGCTGCCGTAAGTTCTTGTGTTTGGGGCTGAATTTGGAACAGGTTTGGCCTCCCGCAAAGGCCGGAGCCAGCAGGCCAGGCCCCGATGCTAGCACAGCTTCAGTGAGAGGGCGCTCCCCGGCCACGGAGGACGGTCACGGGGGGGTCAACCTCCATGTTCAGCTGGGGAATGCGGGGCTTGGGGATGTCTCTCCTGGCAGCGGCAGCAGCAACTGTCCAGAATCCTCCAAACCGCATAAAAGGACCACTTTTATAAACCCTTCGTACGGCCACACCTGGGGTCCCGCATCCAGGTTGGGCCCCCACGTTGCAAAAAAGAGGTTGAGGCTTTGGAGCACCTGAGAGGATCGGAGGCCTGGAGGGTAAAACCTTGGAAGAACGGCTGCAGGGTTTGGGGTCGGCCAGGGATGGGGGGGACCGGGGGGAGAGACATGAGAGCAGGATTCCAGAATTTGAGGGGCTGCCCCAAAGAAGGGGGGGGGGCTTACTTTCCAAAGCCCCAGACAAGGCAAGAAGCAACGGGCGGAAACTCATCCAGGAGAGGAGCAAGAGGTTGTGGGTGCTCCCTCACTGGAGACTTTCACCTGTGGAGCGCCCCCTGTCTGAAACGGCGCAGGGTCTCCTGCTTGAGCAGGGGCTGGACTAGAAGGCCTTCAAGGTCCCTTCCGGCTCTCTTATTCTGGTGGCAATTGAAGGCCAAACTTCCCACGTGATCCCGGAGGGGCTCAGAGCCGCTCTCCCCTTTCGCTCATCGGGGCCCAGCCACCGCCTGCTCTGCCGTGGGTCGGAGGGCCCCCCCTCCCGAGCCGTTTCCTGGGCCCAGATTGGCCACAAGGGACCAGGAGTGTTTATTAGTCGTTTATTGTGAAAGTTATCCCCCCCCCCCCCGAATCTTACATCCAACACAGAAACATTAAAAGACATTAAAATCACCCATTATAAAACAGCAGATAAAATCCTGCCCAAGGTGGCAAAGGACGGAGGAGTGAAGCATGTTGGTGGGTCAGTGGGAGCCAGGAAGCGCTGGGAGGGGCTGGGCTGGGCTGGGCTGGCTACCCCTGCTCCCTTCTGCCCTTCTCCAGGTGCAGCCAGAGTGCAGGTGTGAAGCCCACGTCCTACTCCGCAGCCCTCCTGGGGAGCCACAGCCCAGAAGGAGCCTTCCGTCCAGGCAGCCCGCCGTGTCCGGTCAGTATTCATGGGAGGCCCAAAAGCCGCCCTTGGAAAGAGGCAGCTTCCCCGAGCCCTGGGGTCGCCTGGGGCGGGGTGGGTGGGAGTCCACTTCAGGAGACTTCCCTTTCTGCATCCCCTTGACCAGGGCGCCCCAAACTTGGCCACTTTAAGACTGGTGGACTTCAACTCCCAGAATTCTCCAGCCAGCCGTGCTATGCTAGGCTAGGCTATGCTGGCTGGAGAATTCTGGGAGTTGGAAGTCCACCAGACTTAAAGCGGCCAAGTTTGGGGCGCCCTTGACGGGAGGGAGCCTCCCCTTGGCTGCTTCCTGTCCCTCCGGCCAGCGTCCATCTTAATGGTGAGGAACGTGAGCTGAGCAATAATGAAGCCCCCAGACCCTCCTCTCCTTAGAGGGGAAATGAGAGCTGGGCAGGCTGGCAGAAAGGACCATGCAGGACACCCCTGTTGCTGGGAGGGTTTGGAAAACGGGCTCGGCTGCAATTGGGAAACAATTTAAAACAATTAAATTAATTCAAAACAAAGGAAGCTGTAATTGGGAGACAATGAATAGAAACTAATCAAAGAGGGAACCAACTTCCAAAAAACGTCCCAGCAGTGAGAACAGTTCACCCGTGGAACCGCTCGCCTGAGGACGTTACGGAGGCTTTCAGGAAAAGGCTGGGCAGCCCCCTGGCCGGAATGGTCGAGGGCCCGGGGGGGGGGGGGGGGCAAACGTCACGGCTGCGTCACGTGTCGGGATGCTTTTTCCCCTTTGCTAAACGGGGCGTGGCGCACCTGGCCTGCAGGGCGGGAGTTTGCCAGTCGTGGTCTGGGGCCTCCTGTGTCCGTCCGCAGCGGGTTGGGCTGGAAGGCGGGTGGATGGACTTGAAGGGGGGAAACTCTTGAAGCTGATGCATTTCTGGAAAAGCGGAGGAAATAAATGGGGGCGGGGGTGACTGGAGTTTGGCATCTCTTTTGCTAACCTCCCCCGCCCCAGCTCTCGTCCGCTCCTTTCTTGATTGTGGCGAGATTGGGGGAGAACTGACCTTCAACGCAGGCTGGCTGGTTGCGGGGGGCGCGTTGGGGGAAACCCCCCCCCCAAGAGAAATGCGTCGGACTGCTGGGGCCAACGAGTGCCAAGTGGCATCTGCCTGGCAAGCCAGGGAGGGTGGCCAAAGGCTGAGGGCGGTTCGGGGAGCCCAGCCTGGCCGGCAGGGTCCACCATTGGGGGTGAGGGGGCTGTTGGAGGGAGCAGCCGGCTGGGAGGGGGCGGAAGCAGCCGGACAGAGGAGCTTTGACCGGAAGGGTTGGGCCGGTGGCTCTCTTGGTTCTTCAAACTCTGGTGCTGATCTCACATTTTTAGATGGCCGAGACCCCTGGCGGTGAGCCACTGGCGGTGCCCTGTGCTGCAGGTACAGTAGCTTTTGAGGAGCTGTTAGCTCTGCCTGGCCCGAAATCCCCCGCCGAGCAGCTGCCTTTGGGGAATCGGCCGCTCTTCTTCCTGGCCTGAGGAGAAGGCCCCCCCAGAGTGCAGAGAGGGGGGTGGCCGCAGGCTTGGCCTCCCCAGGCCCTGGACGAGGCGGCTGGGCAGGACAGGCTCCTCCGCCTCCCAGGCCACCCCCCCCCGTTCTGTTTGTGGGGGAGGAAGAGAGTTTCGTGAGGAGGGAGACGGGCCAGCTGGAGCTCTTGGTTCTGGAACTGGCCACCTGGGCAGGCAGGCAGGAGGCCTAACCTTCCCTTCTCCTAACCACGCCAGGCCTCCTCTGGGCCGGAGCCCACCAGGGAGGATGCAGGAAGCCTCCAAGCGTCACCGTGAAGGAAGAAGAGGCGGATCTCCCACCTGAGAAGACTCGGCCCCGTTTGCTTTGAGACGGAGCTCTTCGGGACAGCGTGGCCTTCGTTCCTCTCCTCCTCTTCCTCTTTCCTCTTCGGAGCTTCGGCCTTGAAATGCAGCTCTTGAAGGAGGGCGCCAAAGTCGGGGGACCATCCCCATCGCCGGGAGCTTAACGGGGCAGAGCTAGAAACGGGTGGCATTGGGGGCGGAATCGCCTGGCGATGGTTACAAGCAAGGGAAGAGGCCTTCGAAGCCCCCCCGCCCCCCTCCTGCCCACAGCTGCTGAAGGAGGAGGGGAAACACTAACCATCGCTGGGCAGCCTTCTGCGGAATAGTCCGTTCCATGGAATTCTCTACACTTCTGGGAATTCTCTAGGCAAAGCTGGCTGGGGAATTCTGGGAGTTGAAGTCAACGAGGCTTAAAGTGGCCAAGGCTGGAGACCCCTGGCCCAGATTAGACTATGGAATATCCTGTTCAGTAAGTTACATACAAGTGGACTTCCAATCCCCGGAATTCTCCAGCCAGCGGGCATTGAAGTCCCATGTCTTCAAGTTGACCACGTGCCTTAATCTGCGGTGGTTGAGAAGCATTAAATGCAGATTGTATTTACAGTTGGAAAAGTTCCTCTGAACTTTAAACTACAAATAAGAAACCATTTTTTTTTCCTGTAAGCAATTAGGGAAGCTTTTTTTTTTTCCTTTTGGGCTTTTGGGCTTACAGTATTCAGTGGCCTCCAGTGGATTTCTGTTTCAGTGTTCATCTTTATTAGGATTACTTTGCACAATTACTATTTAAAAAAAAAACACCAAAAGGTTGTTTCTAAAACTCAAGACAAGGACTGTCAACTTGTAAATGGTATATAAATAATAGGATAATAAAACAACTCACTGGATTAAAAGGCTATTTCATGAGCTGGGCTGGGCAATCCTGAGCAGAACCGGAGGGTACGGAGTCTGCTAAGTAACACGGGGACTGTTGGTAAAGCTTTTGATAATCCACCAGGTGACCTTCAACCCCTTCCAGGCCAGCATGCTAGCTTCACAATCTCTTTCATACAGCCAGGAATACAATGTTTTGCTGGGCCATCGATTCCCTCCTGGTGCCATTTGGCACCAATTCAGCTTCCTGTGGAAGTTTTCCTCAAGGGGCATCTTCAGCCCTTTGCATTTAATGGGCGTATATCGCATTTGGGAAGGAACGCGAATGAATGGAAGTCAACATTGAATGGGTGGTCTTGCCTTGAAGCAGCCTCCCAGCGGCCAAGGAAGTCTTGGCTGGACGAGCAGAGGTTGCTGCCAGGGCTCTCCAGCCTTGGCCACTTTAAGCCTGGCGGACTTCAACTCCCAGAATTCCCCAGCCAGGTCGGAGAGGCCTGTTTCAGCGGGAGCGGGGCGGACTCCTCTGGGAATCCACCCGGGAAAGCGGGCAGGAGGAGCCTCCGAGGAACTCCCGCCGAGGATGCGGCCGGACTCCAACTCCCGAGAGGCGCTGCTCCAGAAGGCCGCTTCCCATTGGCTCCGGCGCTCTTCGGGCCCGCTCGCGCTCCAGCCCCGGGCGCGGATTGGCGGAGCCGGGCGATCGCGGAAGCGGCGGCGGCGGCCGCCGCGCAGCATGGACGAGCGGCAGGCGCAGGAGCTGCTGGGCTTCCTCCGGCCCGAGGCCCGCGGGGACCTGAAGGGCCGCGCGCTGCGCTTCGTGCTGGGGCTGACGGGGGGCGCCGAGGGCCGCCGCCTCCTGCTGGCCCGGCCGGACCTCCTGGCGGCGCTGCTGGCGCTGACCGGCGAGCCGAGGCCGGAGCTGGCCGAGCCGGCCTTCCACGCGCTGCTCAACCTGGCGGCGGAGCCGGGGGCGGGCGGGGCGCTGCGGGCGGGGCTGCCGGACCTGCTGCGCCGCCTGCTCGACCCCGCCTTCCCGCTGCCCGGCCTGGCCTGCGCGCTCCTGGCCAACTGCTCGCGCGAGGAGGGGCCCTGCCGGGAGCTGCTGGCCGAGCTGCGGCGGCGGGGCGGCGGGGTCGCGGGGCTGGGGCCGCTGCTGGAGGCCTTCTGCACCCAGGACCCGCGGCCGGGGGCGCCCTGGCACCAGCTGGGCGCGCTGCTGGGCAACCTGAGCCAGCTGCCGGAGGTCCGCGACGCCCTGCTGGAGCGCTCCGGGTGAGGGGCCGGGAGGGCGGGGGCCGGGGCGGCCGGGGGCCCCGGACCCGCCAGGCACGGCGCTGAGCGGCTCTTCCCGCAGGGGCGCCGTGCGGAGGCTGCTGCCCTTCATGCAAGACGCGGGCTCGGCGGCCCGGCGGCGCGGCGTGGCCGGGACGCTGCGGAACTGCTGCTTCGACCCCCGTGAGTGTCGCCGGCCCCGCTTCGGCTCGGGGGGGGGGGGGGGGGGCGCCGGTCCGGCCGCGGGGTCACGGGCGTCTTCTGCCTTCCAGGGCACCACGAGTGGCTGCTGAGCGAGCAAGTGGACCTCCTGCCCTTCCTTCTCCTGCCCTTGGCCGGCCCCGAGGAGTTCCCGGAGGACGAGATGGAAAGTGGGTGCCTCCCGCGGGAGGGGGGGGGGGGTGCAGGAACAGGGACGCTTGGGGGGTCTGCCTGGACTGAGCCCCCCCTCCCTCCCTGAACCCCCCCAGGGCTGCCCCTGGATCTGCAGTACTTGCCGGCTGAGAAGCAGCGGGAGCCGGAAGCTGACATCCGGCAGATGCTCCTGGAGACCCTTCTGCTGGTAGGTGGGCAGGTCGGGTGAGGGGAGGGTCCCTGGGGGCTGCTCTGGGCCCCGGAAACTGCCAAGTGGGCCCTGGAAGCGGCTTCCTCTGGGCCACAGGGCCCCCTCGGATTACCACCCAGATGTCTGGAGGAATCAAGTCTGCCCCCAGTGTGTCCCATTCTGCACATGGTGCGCCGCTCCCTTGGCCCCCTGGCCGGCTTGCTTGCTTGCCTGCATCAGCTGTACTGTGGGGTTGGATGGCAAAGGGGAGGCCTGGAAGACCCAGGCTGGTTCCTACCCCCCACCCCACCAAGCCAGGCTGCTGTATTCCCTTTCTGACCCCTGGGCAAGACATCCCGAGGTTTTCTCCCCCAACAAAGGCCTCCTTTCACCCTCCCGGAGACGCGGGATGCACTCCAGGCCAACGGCTTCCCCGTAGGAGGCCCCGCAGCTAGTGACCCCCCCCCCCCCACTTGACAGCTCACAGCCACCAAACCGGGGCGGCTCCTGGTGCGAGAGAAGGGCACCTACTTTGTCCTGCGAGAGTTGCACAGGTGGGAAGAGGACCGTGGGGTCCGCGCTGCCTGTGAAAAGCTGATCCAGGTGAGTGGGGAGCCAAGTGGGCCTCTGGACCCTCCCCTCATGGGGGGAGGTGGGGGGGAATTGGGGCCTCAGCCGGCTTGCCCTGAACAGGTCCTGATTGGGGATGAGCCCGAGGCTGGGATGGAAAACCTGCTGGAGGTGAAGATCCCCTCAGAGGTGGAGGAGCAGCTGCAGCGCCTGGACCAGCAGCAGCAGGAGGAGGAGGAGGAGGAGGAGGAGGCCTTGCTGGGAAGACTTGTATGAAAGTGGAAGGAGCCCCCCCCCCCCCCCCCCCCCAGCGGTGAGCGAGAAAGAACTTCCTTCTTTGTGGCTGGTCTTGGCGTTTGGGCACCAAAATCCCAGCCCCTCCTTGGCTGCCAAAGGTGCTCCTTGGCACAGCCTCGAGACTGAGGGTCCCCTGAAGGCCATTACCCTGCAGCCTGGGCAAGCGAGAGCTGGCATCCCTCCGGCCCCAGGAAGAGGGGAGGGAAAGTGGGGGGCTGGGGCTCCCCTCAATAAAGGCTGCGGGGCACTTTTCCTCCTGCCTCGGACCTCCTGCCTCGCTCAGGGAAGTGGGCAACTGCCCCAGGTGCTTCTAGCTACCCCTGGTCCCGTGTTGTAGGGGCACAGGAGGTGAGGGAGCTTGGGTGGGCACTCTCTCTGATCTGCAGGGGAGGGGGGCGGGTCTCCTGGCTGCCCGCTCTGCTTGAGGGGGGGAGGCAGCCCCTCTGCTCTCCGGAAGGGGCAGGAGTACCAGTTGCCATTGAAACCGGGCACAGGGTAAAGGGGGGCAAGGTGGGGACCCTGACTGCTTTCAGGGCAGGAATCCAGCCAGCCGAGACCTTTGCTGTTGGCCCCCTGCTGGAGACTCCCCACCCCCCCGCCCCCCCCAGGGCCAGGGTGGGGAGGGTGGACCCAGCAGGGGAAGGTCTCTGGCGCTTGGGAGACAGAAGGCCAGGCACAGCTTTCCTGGGTGGTTCTGCGGGGTGTGTGTGTGTGTGTGTCAGTTTGGGCCCATGAAGGGATACTTGGGCTCCAGAAGCCCTGGATTGGGGGGAGGGGCATGCTTGGAGCAGGCTGGCTTAGATGGGACCCCCAAACCATGAGGGGGGGGTATGAGGGAAAGCCCCATCCCCTTTTGTGAAAGCAGGGGTGGGGGGCGCAGCAGGCGAAGAGATGGGACAGCCAGCTTGAAGTTGGGGGCTGGAGCCGGAGCTCCGGGTGGGGGGGGGGGGGAACGAAGGACCCCCGCCGTCCGCTCTGCCTAGGAAGAGCCGCGAGGGAGGGAGGGAGAGAGGGCCGGGCGGCGGCTGGGCTCCAGCGGGGGAGGAACGGGCGTCAGACAGCAGCAGCCGCACACAAAGCAACGGTACACGGATGTATATGCAGAAACAGCGGAGAAGCGCGCGTGCCGACGGGCGAAGAGCGGCGCCGGGGCGCGGCCAGCCGCCTCTCAGGTCCGGGGCCGCCGCGGGGCGCGCGCATCGCAGCAGGCAGCAGCCCGGGGCGACTCTGAATAAGCTTTAATGGGCTCGTCCGGCGGCGGCGGGGGCGGTCCCGGGCGCTGGGCCGGGCCGGGCGGCCGTGGCTGCTGCTCTCGGGCCGGGCGTCGGGCGGGCGCGTCACGGGCAGGGCGTCATGCTGTAGAGGGAGTGCACTTGCTTGGAGAGGCTGGCCGAGGCGCTGCCCAGGCCGGCGGCGCGGGCGGGCGCCTTCTCCCCGAGCCGCTTGCTGGTCACGTAGGCGCTGGCCGAGAAGCCCGAGCCGGGCTTGCGGAAGTTGGGCAGGTGGTGGAAGGGCTGCAGGGTGGTCAGCAGGCTGGGCCGGTAGAGCGAGAGGCGCGGCGGGCGCTCCGTCTTGCGCGGCGAGGGCAGCTGCAGCACGCAATTGGCCGGCGTGACCGGTGGGCTCTTCTTCTCGGCCTTGGCCCGGACCGGGAAGGCTCCCGCGGCCGAGGAGGCGCGCGCCGGCGGCAGGACCTTGCTCTCCTTGCCCGGGCCCTCCGCGCTCTTGGCGGGGCTCTCGAGGTCCGGCAGCTGGGCCGACGGGCCGCCAACCTCGCCTGCAACGAGACGGAGGGGAGGGGCGACCGGTCACGGCCCGGGAGCGCTGCCGGCCCCGTCGGGGGGTGGGCCTGGGAAGCCCGGCCCTCCCGCCCCCGACCGGCGCTGGAAGGAGGCCCCCTTTGCCCAGCGGGACCCGCCGCTCCGGACGCCCCTCTGGTACCTGATGCCGCCTGAGGCTTTTCTTGGCCCACGGAGCACTCCGGATGGACTCCCATGGAGCTCATCACCCGGTGGAAGATGGCGGAGGTAGCCGGGAGCATCCAGCGGTGGGTGGCCACCTGCTGCAACCCCAGGCGGGCCGCCGGCTTCAGCTGCAACAGGCCCTCAATGAGATTCTGGCATTCTGGAGAGAGGGAGAGGCAGCGGGGAGGGAGAGGGAGGAGACTGCTAATCCTGGGCGATATTACAGAGTTGGAAGGGACCTTGGAGGTCATCTAGTCCAACCCCCCCCCCCAAGCAAGAGACCCTACACCATCTCTGACAGAGGGCAGTCCAGTCTCTTCTTGAAGGCTTCCAAGGATGATGAAGCTCCTACAACGTCCGTTCACTGCTCTCCCTGTCAGGAGGTTCCTCTGCTCAGAACGGCAGGCTGGCCTGGGCTCAGCTGGCGCTTCCTGCACACCTTCCCAGCAGCTGGAATTCAGGGCTAGATTCTCCGCCCTCCAGGTCATGGTTGTCCCAGGGGGGCTTTTCCAAAAGGCAACTGGACTCTCTCAGTTTTTCCCTTTGAAAACTTTCTGTTTCTTAGAAGCAAAACACTTTCAAAGGGAAAAAAGAAAAAAGAAACCAGAGAAAGTCCATCTGCCTTTTGGAAAAGCCCCTCTGGGCCTGGAGCTCAGGACCCCCCAGTGCAGCTGCTTGGAGCTTTCTTCTTGTGCCTCTCCACCGCGACGTCCCACTGGCAGAACCTGCTCCAAAGCACAGACCAAGCCAAGCCCTCTCCCCCCACCCCGTGGCAGTCAGGGGTCTCGGGGGCTGTGGGGCTCTGCTCCGTGCCCCCCACCTCTCTGGGGGAGCTGTTGCTAACTGTCAGCAGACGGGGGGGAGCAGGGACCCCGCTGGGGGAGGAAGAGCACTTGCCGCAGGATCTCCCTGCTCCCACCAAATGTACTGACCAGCAGGGGCTGTGGCAGGACCGGCCAGAGCCAGTCTGACCCTCTGGCCCTGCAGCCCCCTCCTTGGGGGGAATCCCTGGGCTTTGCAGGCCCCCAGCAGACCAGAGCCCTGCCCCTCTGCCTCAGGGCCAGCTTCCGCCTCTCCCCGGGGCTTTTATGGGGTTGCCAAGGACCAGCGTCACTTATGGGTCTTAGCCCAAACCCACCTCTGGCAGCAGCGGGAAGAGCCAGCGGGAGGCGCCCTGTCCTCCGCCAACGCTGCTGTGCCTGGGCACGGGTTGTGGGCCCAGGCAGAGTCCGTCCCCGTTCGCTGGGTGGGGCAGATGGGGACGACGGGGGCGGGGCGGGACGTCCCTCGTACCTGGCGAGATGGGCTGCCGGAAGGCCAGGCCTTGCTTGATGACGTGGATCATCTTGTGTGGCTGGCGCTCCTTGAAGGGGAGCTTCCCTGTCACCATGGCGTAGAGGATGACCCCGCTGCACGAGAGGATGCGGTCAGGAGGGGCCCCTGGGTCAGCCCAGGCCCTGGTCACGCCGGGCCCCACCCCCGCTGTGCTTACAGGCTCCACAGGTCAGCCAGCTCCCCATTGTACTTCTTGCTCATGAGGATTTCGGGGGCAGTGTAGGCCACAGAGCCACAGAAGGTGCTCATTAGTGAATTCTTCAAGGAGTAGCGGTTGGCAAAGCCAAAATCTGCAAGGAGGGAGAGACGTCAGCCCTGAGCCCAGCCCCCCCCCCCCCCCCCCCCAAAGCAGGTAAATTTCCCCCCAGGTATAAGAGCGGCAGACTCGGACAGGGGTGCCAAACTCCCATCGTCACGTGATGCATTGCGGCTTCCCCCCCCTTCGCTACACCGGGCTTGGGCGTGGCCAGCGTGTGATGCATCCGGCGAGTTTGGCACCCCTGGACAAGGAGAAACGAGGGCGCATGGCAGGGTGCAGCGCAATCAAGCGCCAGTGGAAGAGAGGCGTGGGCGAAACACGAGCGTTACAGAACGACGGAGGGGGAAGGGACCTTGGAGATCTTCTAGTCCAACTCCTTACTCAAATAGGAGACCCTGTACCACTTCCCGACAAATGGCTGTCCAACCTCTTCTTGAAATCCCCCCGTGATGGATCCCCCATAACCTCCGGGGGGGGGGGGCAATTTCTCCTTGGCTCTAGGTTGCTTCTTCCCTTGGTTAGTTTCCATCTCATGTTTCTTCTGCCTTCGGGGGCTTTGGGGCTCCCCAGCCTTGGCCACTTTAAGCCTGGAGGATTTCAACTCCCAGAATTCTCCCAGCCAGCTTTGCTGCAAAGACCTCCAGGCTTAAAGGGGCCAAGGTTGGAGACCCCTGCTTTAGGGAATAGACTGACCCCCTCCTCTTTGGGGACCCCCTCAGATACTGAGATGATAACTCTTGAGATGTTAACCTGGACCGGGGAGGAGGTGAGGGTGCCTCTACGTGCCCCAAGTCCACAGCCCTTCACAGACTAATTAACTTCCTTTGGGACTGGATCGTGTCTTGCAAACGGCCCGCGGGAGAGAGAGACCAGCCTGCTGAGAGGAGAAACTGGCTGGCAGAGAGCTGCCACTGAGGCGGGAAAACCGTTCTGCACTTAAAGACAACCGCAGCTTGATGTAGGGAGCCCGGATCATTTGGGCTCATCTGGGGAGGGCGCCAGGTTGACCCCTGGGGCTGCTCTGCGCTGTTCTGCAATCCTGCCTCAACCCTTATGCTACCGTTGGCAGGAGGAGGCCACCCCATTCTCCTCTCTTCCAGGAAGGAAACTCACCGGTCAGTTTAATGAAGCCACGTTCATCCAATAAAATGTTCTCACACTTCAAATCTCTGTAGGAGAGAGAAGAAGAGTCCCATTTGTCGACCAGCACGGGTGCATCTTCACTTGCTTATTCAGCCAGAACAGGGGACGGTTTCGCCCAGTGTGCTGTCCAGCCAGTGTATGGGAATTGGATAGTTAGGTAGTAATTGCGAGCTGTCTCCTTAAGGGAATGCATCATGATAAACGTAGTTAAAGGCATCCTGGGAAATGTAGTTCATGTCACGTGGCCACATCTGTAATCCTGATTGGTCACTGGTTTGACCCTCGATGGGTTGGGGGAGTTTCCCTCACTTTTGCCTGAACTCCCTAACTCATGGCAGTTGCTTTCTATCGCTACGAGATGGGTTAGGAGATCACCATCTTTTACTACAAGGCAGATATGCAAAGGATTGGTCATTAGAGAAGAACTTCATCACAAATGTGAGTTATGAGGATACCTGATGAACCAATAAATGTACTTTGTTATGGACGTCTTGTTGAGTTTATCTATCTGCATCTGCACAGCTTATAAATCCACTACTGTGCAGAAGACAGAAAACCCAGGATTTGCCCCCCCACCTGCCTAGCTTCGCCACCATTGTAAAAATAATCATATAACACAGGGGTTATGGGGTGACTTGGCTTATGACCATCGTGGCTTGCGACCAGAATTCTGGGCTTATATATTCTTATATATAATTTGCTGCATTTTATAATGGGCCCTTTATAATATATATATATTATAATATGTAGTATGTAATATAATAATATGTAACACTGCGGCTGCTCCTGCTACTACTTTCCACGCTTTCCAAATGCGAGTCCCAGGAGAGAACAAACAGCAAACCACACTCAGGGGCATCCAAGCCCACCTAAACCTAGGTCGCTGCTGGTGGAGCCATGCCCTGCCTTGGTGCCCCATTTCCCGGCTCGGCGGTCCTGCTCGGGCGGCACTTTAAAAGCCCTCCTCCTCGCGTATGTGCCCAACGAGCCGCTCACCACGATGGCGGCTCCCAGCACCCGAGCAACTTCCCAGCAACTTGCGGCTTGCTTTTTCCTCTCAGGCGCTTGCACCTGGCCCCAAGCCGCGCAGCGGAGGGGAAGCCCGGAGCGCCGCCGGGTCGCATCCTCCAAGAAGCCCGCCCGCCCGCTGGGCGGAACCCTTCCCGCTCCTCGGCAGGAAGACTCTCCCACCTGCAAACTTTGCCTTTGCAAAGTTTAAGCCTGGAAGCCCCGAAACCCGAGCAACTTCCCAGCAACTTTCGGCTTCCTTTTAACTCGCGGGCGCTCGTGCCTGGCCCCGAGCTGCACAGCAGAGGGGAAGCCCAGAGTGCCGCCGGGTTGCCGCCTCCAAGCAGCCTGCTCGCCTGTCGGGCTTCCCCTCCGCCGCGTGGCTCAGGGCCAGGCGTGAGCGCCTGAGAGGAAAAAGCAAGCCACAAGTTGCTGGGAAGTTTCTCAGGTGCTGGGAGCTGCCGTCGTGGTGAGCGGCTTGTCGGGCACGTACGCGAGGAGGAGGGCTTTTAAAGTGCCGCCCGAGCAGGACCGCCGAGCCGGGAAACGGGGCACCAAGGCAGGGCAAGGCTCCACCAGCAGCGGCCTAGCTTTAGGTGGCTCCAAGCAGCCCACCCGCCAGGTGGAACCCTTCCTGCTCCTCGCCGGGAAGACGCTCCTGCCTGCAAACTTTGCCTTTGCAAAGTTTAAGCCTGGAAGCCCCGAAGAAAAAAGGGGGATCGGCGGGGACTCACCTTCGGAGAGGTCGCACTCGAAGGTGATTTCGAACTCCCAGCTGAGGTCTTTGCAAAGTTCTTCTTTTCTTTCCTACCCTGAGAGCACTCCACACTGTTTTGCAGCTTTGGGGGCCACGCGGCGCAGGGCAATACGCCACGCCCACTGATTTTTTTTCAGGGGCGGGCCGGATTGGACAGACCAACGGGCCGGATGTGGCCCGCGGGCCGTAGTTTGCCCACCCCTGCTGTAGTCCTATCCCTTGACTCTACCTCTTCTGTAAAGTCAGATTCACCACAGAGTTCTCTTGTTTCTTTTTAAAACAATTCAAACTTGGCTACTTAAGTCCTCTTTGGCGTAAAGCGATGCTTCTAGCTGTCCTGAATTTCTGTGCTTTTTAAAACATTTCTGATAGTGATCTCCAAGACATAATTCAACCAATACTAGACTTCCACTAATGCAGAGTTTGCCTCCCCGTCAGAATGGCTAAAGTTCTCCATTTATCGGTAACTTTATCTCCACCTGGCAATTACATGAAACAATTCGGAGAAAAGGCGGCCTGTTAGGCACCACCTGCCCTCCTGGATGCTCTTCCTGCTTCTGTGGGATGGTTTTTTGCGTGGAGATTTCCAGGCCACCAGCTGATGCGCTGGGACCTGTTTGCTCCCCCCCCCCCCCCCCCCCCGTTAGAGGGAGAGGATGATCTCACCCCTCTGTGGCTTCTCAAAGAGTCCTGCTCTCGATTGTAGCCCTGAGCAACCATCACTGTGTTGCCTGCGGTTGCTTCTTGCTCTGTGTTTCCTGCCCCCGACCCCCCGCCTGGCTCTGGTTCCTGGGAGCGGATGCCAACCGGTCCTGACCAGCTCCTGCTGCTGTTTCTGGAGAGGCTTCTGGCCTCGTAGGACACCTGGCACATGCCACCATCTCCCCCGCCCTGCCATGGCATCTCTTCCTTGGGCCCGCCCGCTTGTCTCACCTGTGGACAATGCCAACATTGTGACAATGGGCGACAGCGCTGACAATCTGTCGGAAAAGCCTCCGTGCCTCCTCCTCCTCCAGGCCTGGGTACTCCCTGCGGTCAGAGGTGGCGTTGATGTGCTCCAGGAGGTCCCCCCGGGAGGCCAACTCCAGCACCAGGTAGGTGCGCTTGCTATTCCGATACATCTCATAGAGCTGGATCTGCAAGGCAGCCGAGCTTTGAGTCAGCCTGCACCTTAAGACTTGTGGACTTCAACTCCCGGAGTCCCTGCTCCAAAGCAGCGCCCTCCAAACTTGGCAACGTTAAGACTTGGGAACTACAACCAGGGGTGGGATTCAAATTTTTGAACAACCGGTTCTGTGGGCGTGGCTAGGTGGGCGTGGCAATGTGACTGGGTGGGTGTGGCCTCTCTCCCCCCCCCCCATGTTTTTTTTTGCTTCCTGGGCCTCAGGAAAGCCTCGGGAGGGGGCGTTTTGGCTTCCAGGAAGCTTCCCTGGGGCCCAAGAAGGCAGGAAACGGAGCCCGGGAGGGGTGCAGCGCCACCACCGCACGCGCCCCTTTTGGCCTCCTGGGCCTCAGGGAAGCCGCCTGGGCCAAGCAGTAAGACAGCCAGGCGGAGTCCGGCGCAGCTGATCGTTGCAACAGCTGATCATCGGGGGGGGGGGAAGAAATACCTTAAGGAGTGACTGGGTGGGGGAGGGGTGGGCAGGGTGGGGAGGGGGCAGCCAGGGTCACGATTTGCCGGTTCTCTGCGTAGAATCGTAACAGCTCCGTAGAATCCCCCTCCTGGAATCCCGCAAGCCAGCATGCTGTGGGCGTTGTAGTCCACCCAACCCGAAAGCCCCCGGAGTTGAGATGCGTTGCTACAGAGCAGCGGCTTCTCCGGGGCTTTTTCGGAAAACGCCTCCGTGCTGCGAATCAGATCCCCTCTTGGGTTGCACACGATGCCCCTCAGACACACTTTGGACCACTTGGGATGCTTCCCTCGGAGGAGGCCCATCGGGGTTGGGGGTTCCCCTGCTGGGACTCACCACATTTAGGTGCTTGTAAGTCACATTCAGAGAGTAGATTTCTCTTGGAAGGAACTTCTTTGTGTATTCCACAGGTGCCTCTGCTGTTGAAATTATCTTGATAGCCACCTGCGGGGAGAGAGAGCAGAGCATGAAGGAGGCGCTGGGAAAGGTCCTCGGCCGTGGAGGGGTCAGCAGGGCCCCCCTGACCAGGGCACGTGAGCATCGTATTGGGTTTGGCGGCCCCAGAACAAAGCATCCGGAGCCACAGAACAAGAGAAGAAACGAGGCACCAAAATGGAACGCTATCAGTTTCAATAGTAAATCGAATTACCCAAATATTTAGTCTGTTTAAAAGCTTTTAAAAACACCAGGGAGCGGGAGGGTCTCTGGCAGAGCAGCTTGCTTGCGGCCTCTCTCTTCCAACGGACCTGCAGCTTTTGCACAGAACTGGAGGAAGGGGGCAAAGCCGTCCCGGGTGGAGCAAAGGACATGCAGGAAGGGGCCAGTGGAAGAGAGCGACCCCCATCTGCTGCGCACAAGCAGCACACGTGTGTGTGTGTGTGTGTGTGTGTGTGTGGTTTCAAAGGTGCTTCTCCAAAAGGCCTGTGCACTTTAACTCCCAGAATGCAAAAGGCAACAGAGGCGGCTCCTGCACAGCTGGGTGTCATCACGGGTGTCATCAGCAAATGGAGGAGCCCAAGGCCGTTCGACATGGATGTTCAATAGGATGGGGGTCAAGCCTGAGGCTCCCCATGGGCCACCTGGAACCCCCAAACCAGAAGGACCCCTGAAGAAAGAAAGGGGGCAGCTGGAACATTGGGAGTCATCCTGGAACCGCTGCCCTCCACCCCCCTAAGCCTCGGATGATTCGGGGGGTGGGGCGGGGGGTGCGGGTCTGGCCTGGACTTTCCGAAAGGCTCCAAATAATCCATTTCCCTCGTCCTCCGGGGCTCCTTGCAATTGAGGGTTCGAAAAGGCAAGAGATGCAGCCGGGCCCATATATGGAGGGTGGCCCAGAACCATCTCAGCCCCCCCCCCCCCCCGGATGGCAACCCTTACGGTTATTTATTCTCCATTTACATTTGTCGGCCACTCCGTTCCAGCGGACTCTGGGCAACCAATCAGCGGGACAGATGAAACGAGGATGAACCTGGGGAGGCGGCCAGCTGGCCAAGCTCAGGTCAGGGCCCGAGAGACTGGACAGAGGACCAGCTCCAAGAAAGCTGGGACGGAACCCCCTGCAGGAGGATTTGGGTGAGAGGACCTCATCATCAGACGCCGGAAACGACAGAAAACCATTCGGAGTAGCAGATGGTCCATTCCGGGGCATTTCCCCCTCTGACCTGGTCCAAGGGAGCCGCTGCCCCCACTACGGCCAAAGCCTAAAATGGTGCCTCCTTGAGCCAGCGGGACAGGTGGGAAAGCCCAGCACAGCGTCCGGGATGCCTTTCACCTTAATGACCCGCCTTGACCGAAGGGCTGGGAGAAGGATCTGGAGATGCGGAGATCTCGGTCCGGAAAGCACTTGGTTCAAGGGGGCCTTTGGGGAAGGGGGATCTTGAAGAGGGAGGGGGAGCCACAGGGAGGACGGGGGAGCTCTAACCAAGAACGATGGGAGGCGGCACCAGCAGCAGCACCTTCATTGGCTGAATGGCCGGAAACTCTTCCGTCAGGCTGAATAAGTGCCACTGAGTTGTGTTGACTGTCAGTGGCTCACGGAGAGACCCCCGGGAGGATCCGTCCCAACCGAGTTCTTTGGGAGGTCCAACAGTGCCCCCCCTCCCCCCCCCCGACTTATGAGTCCACCCAGCCAGCCAGCCTCCTCCTGGTTGTCCCACGCTTCTCTTTCCATTATTGCATAACTTTCTCAGGTCGAAGCTGCCTTCCAGGTCAACTACCGAGAGGCGGAGGGTGAGGTGGCAGTGGGGCATAAGGAGGGCAGCCCCCCCCCCCCCCCGGGGGCTCACCATAGAGTGCCGCTTATTCCGGAGGTCTGAAGCCAGCTTGTAGTTCTGCATCATTTTCTCCTGGGTGGCGTAACCCAGATAGACTTTGGAGAAAGCCCCCGACCCGATTTTTTTGGAGGAGAGGAGGTAGCCATTCTCCTTGCTTTCCCGGACCTGCTCCAAGAACGTCCTCCGGTCGGCCTCGCGCTTCGAGAAGCTCTTCATGGCCCCGAACTGGCCCAGGAGGGGGCGCCCTGGCGGCCGGGCGGAGGGGGCTGCTGGGGGAGGGGCTGCCGCGG
Organism: Pseudonaja textilis; assembly: GCF_900518735.1. The sequence continues at coordinate 621,716 of NW_020769495.1, forward strand.
GGCTGGGGGAGAGGCCGGCAGAAGTGCAGTTCAGACAAACACATCAGCTCTGCAAGGGGGGCAAGCGCAGCGTGTGGGTCCTTCCTAGCACGGCGCCTTTCTCATCTTCCGGGTGGGTGCCGCCACTGGCCAAGCACAAGGAGTGGCAGTCCAAGGGGTTCCTTGTTGCTCTGGACAGAGGAGTTTCCACAGTGACCAGCTGGCCCGGGCATTCCGGAGGCAGCCTTCTAGAACCCAGGCACAACAAGCGGTTGCAGAACTCCGGATCTCAGGTGGGGGGCCCACAGCTGGCCTGGACCTCCAAGCCCACCCCTGCTGGCAGCCTAAGGGCCCTTGGCAGAGGCCTCAGGAGCCCTTCTCAGGCAGAGCTTCACAGAGGCCAGGTGAGTCCCAGGCGGGATTTATTCCTCTGGCTAAGCTGGGGTGGGGTCTCTCTGGTCCCAGGGTTGAAACCACCAGGGCGAGCAGATTCAGGCACAGCGGTTGGCTTGAACGCCGGGATCCTGTACGGTCTGCAATCCCGGCCCCATATGAGCTTCTCAAGCAATCTGGACGGAGAAACGCGCCCATCCCGTGTCTGGTGGCTATTTCCCCCTTCCGTTCTGGGTCTCAGAGACAGCGTGGCCAGTCCCTGCCGTTCTCTGGGCAGGGTTTTCCAGAAGGGGTTGCCCTTGCCTCCTTCCTAGGGCTGAGAGCGAGTGACTGGCCACTCACTTGGCTTTGTAGTGTCCCTACGGCAGGACTAGAACTCACCACCTGCCAGTTCCTAGCCCAATGCCTTCACCATTGCACCACCCTGCTCTCGTGGCTGGCTTGGCCGAGGCCAAAGGTTGGCACGGATGGCTGCCGAGGGGCACCGGGGCTCTGCGCTCCTCGAGGGTGCCTCTTCTTCCTTGGAGAGGACAAACCTTAGCGGGATTAGGTAATCTGCTTGGCAAAAGCAGGAGAATCTACCAGGAATCCCATCGGAAGGTGGGAAGGGATCTGGCACTTGAGAAGAGGAGAAGGCGGTTTAGAAAGAGAGCCCGGAAAAGCGGGTGAAACAAACAGGAAGCGAGTTAACAGGGACAGCTGTCAAGTTCTGCACCTGGGCAGAAAACAGGAACGTAGAATTGTGCAACCTGGCTGGCTGGGCGCACATGAAAGATGCTCAACACGAAACACACACACACACACACACACACACACAACACACACACACACCGGGCGATGCAACGGTTAAAAGGCGATGCTGCTGGTGTGCAGTCTGGATGATGGGATGTGATCACTATGCCCCCCTTGCGGTAGGGGCCCAGCCCCCCTCCCCCCAGCAGAGGATGGCAACTTGGGATGGGGAGGGGGCTGGAAAGAGGGTCCTCGCTGGAGGCACATTGAGAGGGGGTGGTCTTTGGGGGACCTCAGAAGGGAAGACATTGCCCCGGGGGACCAGGGGCCACAGAGCAGTTCAGGTAAGAGAGTCCCTAAAGGTAGAGGTCCCTTCCAAGCCCAATGTGATCCATCGCCTGGAGGCTGGGAGCTACAGAGCAGGGCCGAGACTTAGGGCAGGTGGTGGCTGCGGCCCTCAGCGCTTGGTTGCCAGAGAGCAAAAGGTGGGGGGAGTTTGTGTGGGGTTTTGACACCTGCTCCCTTGCAAGCCCCCCCCCCCCAAAAGTCAATGACAGCTGGAAGGTGCTTTGGCAAGAGGCTGGACTAGGTGACTCTGCATACCTGGCGGGGGCGGGGAGGGGGGAATACACATCACTTCTACAACAGGCCAATAGCCCTGCTGGATCATGCTGGTTAAGAACTTTGAAAAGCATCCAGGCCCAAAAAAGCCAACATGCCAGGACGGGGCAGAGCTGAAATCAAAGGGCGGGTGAAGTTGTGAACCCCCGTTCATAACCGTCCACTCTGGGACGCGGTCCGGGAGGTGTCCAGGCTGGTTCAGCCAATATCGGCTCGGGCGGGAGTTTCTGGGGAGGGGGTCGCACGGTCCCCCTCGGCAACCCGGTCCGTCCAGAGAGTTTCGCAGAGCAAACTGGCCACGCGGAACGGGGAGGGGAGGCCGGTGGGGGACGCAGCGCAGGGGGGAATTCCCCTTCGGCTCTTTTGGGCAGGTTCAAGGCAACCCTCGACCTTCCCCCCCCCCCCCCCCCCCGTTACGTTAACTGAACCGCTGAAGGTCTGCGGGCCCCGGGGAGCCCCGACCCGCTGCCGACCGAGCGCCGTCGCGCTTCGCCGGCCGGGGAATGAAGGGCCGCGGGTCGCCCCCCGCCCCCCGCCCCCCGCCCAGGCCCCGAAGGCGGCGACCGAGGCGAGCGCTTGGAGCCCCCTCCGGGCGCCTCCTCAGCCGGGGCTCTAGAGCGGCGGCAGCTCCTGGTCCTCGGGCCGAGAAGCGGGAAGCCCCGGGCGGGTGGGGCGCGGAGGGTCCAAGGGCGCCGGGAACGAGGGCTCCCCCGCCGCCGCCGCCTTTCCGCAGAGGCCGCTCGGCATTTCCCCTCCGCAGCTCCGCAGCGACCAGGCCGGCGGGAGGCGGGCGGGGCCCGGGCCGCTCGGGCTGGGGGACGGCGAGCGCCTGCCGGGAGCCCCGTTTCCTTCAGGCGGCCGGGCTCTCCGGGCAGTCGGGCCGAGGCTCCTTGGCGGGCAGGTCGCCGCCGCGTTCGGGCTGGAAGCCTCCCGCCGCCCCTCCCCTCGGCCCGACTGCCCGGAGAGCCCGGCCGCCTTCGGAGGACCAGCGCAGCCCCGCCCGCCCGCCCGGCCGCTTCGGTTCCCGGCGGGCAGGAGGGCCGCTCATCCCGGGGCCGAAGAGCAGCTGGCCGGGCGGGGGAGCCCCATGCTCAGCCTCGGCTTGGCGCAACGGAAGCGCCGCCAGTGGAGCCTCCGCCGGGAGAGCCGCGCCTCCCCGCCTCCTCCTCCTCGGGCGAATAAACCCCAAGAGCCGCCCGGAGCTCTGGCCGCGGCGTGACGGGGCCACCGCCGGGCTGAGGGGGCGACCGGCGCCGGCTCCCGTCCCGCCAGGCAGCCAAGGGCGGCTCCCCCTCGCTCAGTTTTCCCCGCCGGGACGGGAGGCCACGAGGGGATCCCGGTAGACTCGGCAGCGCAGCGGCTGAGCCCGCCCCCCCCCGAGAGCGCGGAGGGGAGGGGCAGGGGGCGGGGCCTCGTCACGAGATACTAGTCAGTGTAGCTCCGAGGGGCGGGGGCGAGTTGGCGCACGCGCGATAGCGACGGACTGCCGCTGCAAGTCAACGGGGCTGGCGCCCCAAAGCCGTCGCTTCTGCAACTGGGCGCCCCTCGGCCGTTCGGACGCCCGTCTCCCTCCCCGGGGCGCCCGCGCTCTTGCGGGGGGTAAGTCTAGGAGGCCGGGGGGCGGGGCGGGGAAGGGCGGGGCCTCCCCAGGTGAGGGCGTGGCCTTGAATACCCGGAAGCGCCTCTCCCGCCCCCCGCGCCCCCCCGCCGCTGCCCTGGCCCGGAGGGTCCGCCCGCCCGCCCGCCGGCTGAGCGCCGCTTCTCTCCCCCCGCAGGAGGCGCCGGGCTGCCCAGGAGACAAGCCGCGTCCCGCCCAGAAGCCGCGGCGCGGAGGATGAGCCGGGCGCCGGGCGGCCCCGCGACACTCACCGGGAGCTGGGAGGGCGGCGAAGGGCGCCCTTGAGGCTTCTAGCCGGGCCCGCCCTTGGCGTCCCCGGAGCGCCTCGGCCGGAGCCCGCGCTTTGCCCAGCAGGACCCGGAGCGGCAGCTGCCAAGCCGGAGCCGGGACCATGGCCGCCGAGTCCCGCGTGAAAAGTAAGTGGGGTGGGGCGGGGCGGGGGCGTCTGGCCTGCAAAAGGGGCTCCAGCTTGGCTGGCTGGGGAATTCTGGGAGTCCTCCAGGCTTAAAGTGGGCAAGGTTGGAGAGCCCGGCTTTGAGTCTAGGCCATGGATGGACTTCGGGTCCCAGAATTCCCCCCCATCCCCCGGCATGCTGGGGGTTGAAGCCCCCCTTCCTTTCCGCTGCTTTCCTGCCCCCACCTGCCCCCCCAAGGGCTTTGCCCTCCTGACTGGAACGGCTCAGGGGCAGCTTTGGGCCTTTGCCCTTGCGTGACCCCCCCTCCCCTTTATTGTGGGGCTTTGATATAGACCCGGGTGGGGGGGGGTCCAACCTTGGCAACTGTAAGCATTGCTGGGGAATTCTGGGAGTTGAAATGCACAACTCTTGAAGTTACCAAGTTTGGAAACCCCTGATATAAACACAAGGTAAACATAAAAGTAGGTAAAGAGAACTTAGATAGGAAAAGTGCAAAAAGGCAATTAAAGAAATGCTGTAAATGGGGAAAAAAAGATAGAGAAGTGACTTTCAGGCTCCTCTGCATCCGTTACAACAAGCGTCACTCTTCCTCCGTATACAAGGTTACATCACTGGGATTCCGTCTGTCTCATATTCAGCCTTTTTTAAAAATAGGCATTTCCAGAAATCGCCTTTTCACTTTTTCCTGTATGCAGGGGTTCCAGTCTCTGTCGCTGGCATGGCTCTTAATGACTCTCCTTCTTCCCCTGGAGGGTGGCAGGGCCCGGCGGGGTCTCGGAAGCGGGTCCCCCCCCCGTCTCCTGTGGGCAGGAAGGGGCCTCTCGCACTGGCTGGCTGCTCTGCCCACTTGCCATCTTAACGGAAAAAGTGGCACGGAGCTGGGGCGCCGCACTTCACACCTGGCCGACTAGGAGGGCAGCTGGGGGAGGTGAATTCACGCTTGCCTGGAGTAGCTGCTCAAGAGATCCCCACCGCTTGTAACTGCCCTCTGTTGCATAGAGGAAGGGGAATTGCCTCATGGTTACTCCAGCCGTGTCCTCATTCTCTTTCCGGCGTGCTTAACTATTGCACAGGGTGACTAAGTGTGCAAAGCCTCCGTGTCCTTGGGAGTCGAGCAGGGCCCACAGCTTCCCCTGGGACACTGGGGGTCCTGACCAAGGCCCCTTCCCTGGAGCCCACCTTTCCTTCCGGCCTCTACTGGGCTGTTCCCGAGTGGACGGCAAACTGGGAGCCCCCAGCAGAGCAGAGGCTGGGAAAGGCTGCCCAGAGTCACCTGGCCAGGAAGGTGGGCTTCCGAGGGATTGGATACATGACAGGTAGAAGCAGGCGCTGCCTTTGCTTACAGCAATAAGTGGATAAGCCAAAGGAAGGTTTGGCTTCTCTAAAACGGGAGTGTGAGCTAAGCTCTCAGCCTGACGGAATAATGTATGTTTTGGTCAATGACGGGACCCGTGGGGGCCTCCTCTGGACGGCCGGCCGTCTTTCCTAGCTCTGACTGCCTCTACGGACTGAAAAGGCAGACTGAGCACCTTCCTGTGGTTTCACACAAGGTTCCCGTTCTCCCTTTTTCTTTGGCCGTTACAGGAAATTCTCTCTATTCTAAAAATATTGGGACGGGCCTTTCCGTATTGCGTGCAACTGATCAGGTTTGCTGTGAAGTTGCGCCCAGCCCGGTTTTGGCACAAAGCAGCCCCCTGTATGAAGCGTTTAGCCGAGGCTTTTCCCTTCTGGGACGGGATCGGGTCCAGCCTCCTGGAGAAGAGTCTTCCAGGCCGTAGGGGAGTTGTCTCGGAGGAGCTTTTCTCAGGCCACTGGACTGTTTTTTCCCCTTGGAAAACAGTTCCTGGAGCAGCCAGCTAACCTGGAGTGGCTCCTCCTCCCTGGCCGGCTGGGGTAGAAGTGGAGGAACTGGGTGGCTTTCGGGAATTGAAACACATCGGAAGCAGCACCGTCTCTGATTTGCAAGGCTGGGTTTCCAAAAGGAGGAGCTCTGGTCAGTCCCAAGTGCTGGCTGGCGTGGCTGAAAGGCCTGTGAGGAGAGCCAGAGCTTGGGGGGCCCCCTTGAGCCCCGTCTGGATCTCGAGGGGGGCTCCCTCCAGGTGCCACGCGGAGGAGGAGGAGGAGGCGCTTCCGGCCATTGGCAGGCGGGAGGGATGCGGAGGGAGCCCCTCTGCCAGGCAGCCTAGGGGGAGCCACAGGAGGTGGGTGTCCCTGGTCTTGCTGTTCATTCTTTCCAAAATCTGTTTCGGATGCTGTTGAGGTCGCAGAATGCCGATTCTTCCGTCTGGGCAGCTGCGGCCTCGGGGTTTCCTGAAGGGTGAGGATTCGGGGTTGCCGTAGTTTCAACTGGGGAGCTATGAGCATCCCAGACCAAGTTAATTGAAAAGCAATAGGGGATTTCTGGAAGTTTGGCCCTCCGTCACCAAGAGACGCACAGAGATAAATCACATTTGCACACCATTCAAACAAGGGATTTTTTTTTAAAAAAAGAAGGCCATAGAAAGACCACCCGAATACACCTTCTCCAGCAGTGCCTATGGAGATTGTCCCAGTCCTGAAGCTTCCTGGATGAGAAAAACATTTTCAATGGGGAAAATACAGGACAGTCCCAGTGCCTTCTGGGAAAAGCACCTCTGGGACTTCCCCAACACCCAGATAAGCAGGGATTCACACCAAACAAACAATCGAGCAGAAAACGGTGCCCTAATGCAGGAGCTACCAAGGAGACAACCGACACCGGCAGGACAAGGCCCTAAATAAACAGGGAGCAAATCCCACTTCTAGCCCTGATTATTTGCACAATACTCTCAAAATCAAGATGAACCATCTTCTTCGTTTAGAGTTGGTCACGCGCTGAATACTATATCCAGTAACAGACAGAGATTCCTGGGAGACAAGACAGCCACGTTCAAGCCATCATGCAGAAAAGGAGGGAGAATTTCCCGTCCAGGTTTAGACTTCAGTTGGTCATCAGGCAGGCAACAGATGCTCTCCAAGGGTCTTGGGTTCCCTTCTTTAGCAGGGCTCTCCCCCGTTGGGGCAACTTTAGGATTTGTGGACCTCAACTCCCCAAATTCCTCAGCCAGCCAAGGTTGGAGACCCGACACTCAAATTTCAGTCACATGCAGGCTCTTACCACATTTCCTTCTCCAGACTAAACCTCCCTGGTTCCTTTCCTGGGCTTCCTCTCCACTTCCTGGTCAGCCTGGTTGCCTTTCCTGGGCTTCTTTTGCCTTCTCTGAATCCTCCTTAGATAGCAGGGCCCGTAATTCTTGGAAAGGGGATCTGACCAATGCAGGACACCCTTCCCAGAGGGGAGGCAGGCAGGCAGGCAGGAGGAAGCAACTCGCCAGAGGACCATTTACCAATTCTATTTATTTAAAATAAGTAAAAATACTTTAATTTTTGCCATGCACATTTCATTTCTCTCCCTCTTTTTGCATCCTTCAGCGATTCTATTCCACGATTTCTTTGATGTTAGCGCAGCTCTTCTTGTCCTGCAGCGAGTTGGCCGTGGCAAATGGCCAGAGTCTCAGAGGAGGCAGGAACTGCGCCAGAGCCGGCATCTCAAGGGCCAAACTTCCAGAAATCCCCTATTGCTTTTCAATTAACTTGGTCTGGGATGCTCATAGCTCCCCAGTTGAAACTACGATTGAGTCTGTCCACGTTTTACGGAATTGGGGAGGTTTCATTGTGTCTCCTGACCGCAAGTCGGGGTTCCTGATCATCTGCCAGTCGCCTGCCTGCCTGTCCCCCACAATGGCTTGAGCAGCCCTTCCCCTGTAGGCGGGAGAGGACTCCTCTTTCTGACTTCCTGGGCTGCCGGGTGCATTGCTTGAGATGTTCTGGAGGGGAGCAGATCCCGCACTTTAGACCCATTGGGTTGGAAGGGATCCTGGGGGGGGGGGGGGGGGTTCCAGCCCAACCTGCTCCCAAGGCAGGAGCCCTCAGGCCACCCCAGGCAAACGGGGGTCCAATCTCCGGTGAAAACCTCCGGTGATGGAGCACCCCAACTCCAGGAGGCCAGCTGCCCATTTGCTTCTTCAGTCTCACTGTTGGTTTTGGCTGCTTCTCCGTCTGCCTCTTGGGCAGAGACAGAGCGGCGGAGGGGCTGCTCCGGCTGAGGCTGGAGGGGCTGGTGAAGAGCCCCAGCTGGACGCCCTTGACTGCCCCGAGGGCCCCGAGGACCTGCAGATGGCAACAGCCTCCGCCTCCTCCTCCTCCTCCTCCTCCTCCTGGGCTGGGGTGTCCTTGGCATTTGGATTTGAAAAGGGGGTTGTCCGGACCCCCTTTTTCAGTGAACAGCTTAAACTGGCTTCCTGTACCATGGAACATAGAGTAACAGAATCGGAAGGGACCTTGGAGGTCTTCTAGTCCAGCCCCCTGTTCAAGTAGGAGACCCCATACAATTTCCAGTCTCCTCCTAAAACCTTCCAGTGTTGGAGCCTCCACGCCTTCTGGAGGGAAGCCCTTCTTCCACCGGTTAATGGTGCTCACTTTGTCAGGAAATTCCTCCTGAGTGCCAGGTTGCTTCTCTCCTGGATGAGTTTCCACCCGTAGCTTCTTGCCCCGCCTCTTCAGGGGCTCTGCAGAATAGCTGGGCTGCCTCTTTTGGGGGGCGGCCCCTGAGATGCTGGGAGGCTGCTGTCATGGCCCCGCTAGTCCTTCTTCTTTTCCGTAGACTGGACATCGCCAGGTCCTCGTTCTTCCTCGGTTTCAGCCTCCAGGCCCTCGGGATCCTAGCTGCCCTGCCCTCTTTCCAGAGTCTCCACGTCTTTTGGACGTTCTGGTTCTCTGAGTAGCCCTTGGAGCATCTCCCTTGGGCCAGCGGTTGGTGTGGGTGGCCCAGAAACGGAGGCCCTTTCCTCTTGGTCCAGAGCCGTGGAGGGCCAAACCGACCCCTGGACTTCCTCGCCACGCTTGGCCCAGGAGGGGGCAGCCGGTGGCAGCCGGGCCAGAGGGCGCTGGGCGGGAGGCTGAAGCCGCTCTTTCCCTCTTCCAGGGCTGGCCACGACCCTGATGGAGGCCACGGGCGACAAGGATCCCCTCGTCCAGGAGCAGATCTTCAGCGCCCTCTGTGCTTTGGGCCAGGCGGAGCCCGAGGAGGTCTTGAACGCTTGCGAGGAGCACCTGCGGCAGCACGAGAAGGTGGGGCCCCCAGCGGGCGGCTGGTGCTGCTGGGACCTTCGGCCGGGAGGGGCGGAAGGCTCCTCCGGGCTGGCGGGCGACGTAGCTCCAGGGAGCCGGTGCCAGGCGCAGGTTGGGGCTGCCTCACCTCTGCCCGCCCCCCCTTCCCTTCTTCCCAGCTGGCCCACCCCCACCGGGTCATCCTCCTGAGGGCCATGGAGGCCGTGGTGAAGAGCAGCCTGGCTCAGCTGGACAAGAGCACGGCCAAGGTCGTCATCTTCTTGGCCTCCAGCGAGATGACCAAGTCTAAGGTCAGCCTGGGGGCTGCCTGGGGTGGGGGGCAGGTAGCTGAAGGACCTGGAGGCCCGGAGGGGGAGGGGCAGGGCCTGTCAGGGGGTCCTGGGCCTCTTTTGGGCCTCCTGGCCTGGGTCGCTGCTTCCCTGGGGGAGGACGGGGGACGTGAGGGGGAGCTTCGGGCCGAGCGCTGCTGGTCTTGGGCCTAGGAGGCTTTCCCAGAGTGGCAGCAGGCCGCCAGCACCGTCCTGGTCGCCGTGGGGAGGCGCTTCATCAACCAGGTCATGGAGGAGATGCTGACCAAGTTCCAGCCAGGGGTCTTGCCCCACTGCTTCGTGGTGCTGACCTTCGCCAACCTCTCGGTCACCAACGGTGGGTGTGCCCCCTTTGCCCTCGCGGGGGGGAGGCCCTGCGGCCGGGGAGGGGGGCCTGTGGGCCTCTGGTGGGCTCAGCGCTAAAGAAGGGAAGCGAAGAGGCAGCCCAGCCCTCTGCCCCCCGCATGGCCAGCTCATCCCGGGGTCCCTCGGCAGAGGGTCCCAAGCTCCTTGGGCCTCGTGGCGCAGCTCCTCCTCCAGGCTCTGCCCATGAAGGGACGGGGGCGGGGGTGGGGCAGTTTGAGGCCCACTCCTCGGGGTTTTTTTGCATTTTCAGTGATTTAGAGGGATCTGAGCCTCTTAAAATGCCTGCCGGGAGCTCCCTGGAGGTTTGAGGAGGGAGGGATGTAGAAACGATTGGAAATGAATTTAACCAAAAAACAAAACAAAGCGCACTTTGGAGAAGAGTCACACGATGGGAGATGCCTTAGAGGTTCAGCTCCATAAAGCTCCCGCGAAGGAGGGAGCCTTAGATGCCCTTCTTTGTACCCCTTCAAGCTGTCGGTTCAAATGATGCTCCGTCTGTAGAACGTCTGAAGGCCACGGGGGGGGCGGGGGGGGGGGGGCGAGGGGGGGGGGGGGGGGGGGCCCCGCGGGGGGGGGGGGTGTTTTGGTTTGAACCCTCTCCGTCTTCCCCCCCTCCAAGTGTTCGGGATGGTCCCCTTCCTCAACTCCATCCTGGGGACGATGCTGCCCATGCTCCCCATGGCCAGGCAGGACAACATGAAGTCCGTCTTCTGCTACGGTAAGTAAGAGAGGCGTTTAATAACGGCGGCTAGGACTGTCTGTGCGCAAAACTGGAAAAATGGCGTTATACTGTCTGGGGAAAGTGCGATAAAGGAAGTATTAGAGTTTGCGGAGATGGACAGGCTGACCATGGAAATAAAAGATAGAGGAGAAACCGAAGATATTTGATTTGGAACGCACGGCATCATTGATGAAGTAGTAGATATAAAGATATTACAGAGGAACAATATGTATAAAGGAGGGTGTGTGTGCGTGTGTGCGTGTGTGTGATTAAAATGTACGTAAAGCATAAGTATACCCGTACCAAAAAGTTGCAAAGAATGAAAATGGCGTTATAAAATGAGGGAAAATGTTTAATAAAACTAACATTACAAAAAGAAGAAGCGAGAAAGGCAGCCAGGTCTCCTTGCTGGACGTGGGGCTTCGGCCCTCTTGGCGGGGCTGCCTGGGCCCAGCAGTGGCGCAGAGCAGCGGATGGAGGCCAGGTCTCCCCGTTGGTCAGGATTTGGGTCCTGCCTTCCTTCGCGCTTATGCGCCAAACAGTCGAGGGAGCCCATTTCACCTGTTCGATCTTCCGTGCTCTCCCTCCCCATTTTCTGCCTCTTTCGCTTGTCTCGGTCCCAGACTAGTAAAACTGGCTGCCCACCGGACAGAACCGCTTTTTTTTGCGGGGGGGGGGACTCCCATTTGGGACCTCCTGGGCTCTGGAGGGGCGTGGAAAGGGCTTTTAGCCCAACAGCCGCACCCCAAATCATCGGGGGGGGAGGCCGGAACATCCCAGGGCTTCTGGGTCATGGGGGCTGATTCTGGCCGCTGCCCTTTGGGCTCTTCTGCTGAGAGGCGCCTGCAGAGAACCCCCCCTCTTCTCTCCCTGGGGGAGTGTCCTCCTTCCTTGCCCCTCCCCCCTCCCCTCTGGACTCTGGGAGGAGGGCAGGAAAGGACCCCAACTGTGAGGGATGGACGGTTGAGGGAACGAGGCCCCGGGAGCCCCCCGGACAGAAGCTTGGGGACCACGAGAGCCGCCTGCTGATCCTCGGAGGGCTGCCCCAGAGACGAGGGGGTTGGCCTCTCCCCCAAAGGCCCCCCAGGGCAGGGCAAGAGGCCCCAGGTGGGAGCTGGGGGTGCTTAAGAAGAGGTCGCATGGCCCTTGGACTGGGATGGCAGGGTGTCGGGGGGGTGGACTAGGAGACCTCCAGGGCCCCTTCCAGCCCTAGGAGCCCGGCGTATCGTCCCTTGCGCAGCGCTGCAGTACTTCAGTGAGAGCATCCTGGAGTACCTGGCCAACCTGGACAAGGCGCCGGACCCGACGGTGAGGCGAGACACCTTCTCCAGTGAAGTCTTCAGTGCCTATGAGGTCCTCTTCAACTGCTGGCTGCCGAGCAGGGAGGCCAAGGTGCCAAGGGGAGGGGGGAGGAGCGGGAGGAGGTGGAGGGCCGGCTGGCGGAGGGGTGGGCTTGGGCCGGAGGGCTACAGATGGGGGCGCATCCCGGAGAGGAGCCGCCGGGGGTGACCGTCCCTCCTGCCTCCACAGGTGAGGCTGGCCGTGGTGGAGGCCCTGGGGCCCATGAGCCACCTGATGCCCAGTGAGAAGCTGGAGGAGCAGCTGCCCCGCCTGATCCCGGGCATCCTGGCCCTCTACCGGAAGCCGGCAGAGGCCTACTACCTCTCCAAGGTGGGCTGGCGGGCAGGGCGACCCCCGGGCGGGGCTGGCTTGGACCGAGGGGGGGCCTGAGGGGGAGAGGGGGAGTCCTCGGCCCTTGAAGGGCGCATCTCCCTTGGCCCTTCATGTGCCCCACGGCCCTCGCAGTATTGACCGCCTGGCCGGAGTTTGGGGGCTGCGGTGCAGAGCGGGCAAAGGCCGGTTTTCAGGACCCCGAGTGGAAGGGGGGTGGCTGCCTGTGGGTCCCCCCCTTCACGTGGGGTGGGGGGGAGGCGCCCTCCATGGGCCCAAAGAGGACAGCCGTGTCCTCCAGCACCTTTACGGCATTGGCAGGGGTTCTCTCCCTGGGACCCTCTCCAGGCAGTCCTCGACTTACGGCAGTTCCTTTAGCCCCTGTTCACAGCCTTGCAGCAGCCCTGAAAGACCGGACCATTTTCCCCCCCCCTGTGGTCCTGCCCCCCCCCCCCCCAAATCCGGGCACTTGGCAGCCGGCTTGGGCTTCAGACGGCCGGTTCTGACCTTGGGGAAGGCAGTGTCACGAACTGAACAAGTGCAGTGATTCGCTTGACGACCGTGGCCAGAACGGTCGTAGATCTGGGCCAAGTGGCTCCCTTGAGCCCCGTCTCACTTGCTGACGGACCTGGCTAGGCTCCCTTGTGGCTGCCGAGGCCCGGAGGCTCCACCCGAGGCTTCCGGAGTGAAGCAGGTTCTGCAAGAGGAATCAGGACCCGAAACCTGCCAGTTTCTGCAGGCTCAGAATCCAGGAAGAGGAAACCGCTGACTCGAGGGGGGGGGGGGG
>NW_020769496.1:9903-40618 GCF_900518735.1 Pseudonaja textilis
TCTTTCCCTCTCCCCTTCTCTTCCTTCCTCCCCCTTTCTCTCCCTCCTTTCTCCTCCTCCCTCTCTCCCTCTCTCCTTCTCTCTCTCTCTCCCTCCCCCTCTATCTTGTATCTTATAGAGGGCGCGCATAAGCGCACCAGCGTGCCTACCGTCCCTGTCCTGTTCTTCCTCTTTCTTATATGCATCCATTTCATGTATTCAAAACTATGTTTATACTTTTACCTGTCACCTTGTAAGCGATTGACAAATCAATTAGATCAAAATAAATAAATAGCTGCCTGCCTCCCCCTCTCTCCATCATCCATCCATCCATCCATCCGTCCATCTATTTTACTGGAGTGGCTGCTGGATTGATGGCACTCTCCAGCACACACGCACGCACACACACCGCCACACACACGCACACATACTGCTCTCCACCCATCCATCCATCCTTTTTAATTACCAGATTGATGTGTTTATTCTTGTTGTGATCCTTGGTAATTATTTACTTTATTGCCCCCTTGTTTCCCTTCTGTTTCGTGCCTTTCTGGGCGCCCCCTCCCCTTCTTATGAGAGTAGAGTGGCCCCCACGTCAAGGTAGGCGCCCAATAAGTGTATCAAGTAAGGAAATAAAGCCGGGTTTCCCCCAAAACGTCGTTGGGTGGACAATTCAGGGAGCCCCTGCCTGGCCTGGTGCCTGGGCCCTGCGCACGGGGTCCCTTTGGCCCCAGACCGCAAGAGATTCGGCCTTGCAAAGGGTAGATCTGCCAGGCAAGGGTTTCCTTGTGGGGGGGGGAAGTGATCCAGTCTCCTGCCCCCAAACCAAGTAACCCATGCATTGGCCAGCTTGGAGAAGGAGGAGGAGGAGGAGAAGGAGGAGGAGGAGGAGGAGGAACTGTGGGCGCTTCCATCACTGGAGGCTTTTCGGGGGAGGCTGGGCAGCCGCTGGTCCAGAATGGGGTGGGGTCTCCTTGTGCAGGGGCTGGACCAGAGAACTGGATCACAGGGCAGGGTCTCCCTCAGAGGATGGGCCGGAGGGGGCTCTGGCTGCCCATCCAAGGGGCAGCCTGCCTGGTTTTCTTTTCGTTTGGCTTCCGTTCTGGGCTGTTAAATCTCCCAGGAAATGGACGCTGGTGCAGAGCTCCAGGTCCTTGGCTTGCAGCAGTTCGCTTAGTGACCATTGGTTGCCGTGTCCCCTGAGGTCACCTGATCCCCTTTTCCGACCTTCCGAGAAGCAAAGCCAACGGGGGGGGGGGAGAAGGGGAGCCAGATTCCCTTAACAACGGGGGCAAAGGAAGGTTGCAGAGTGGGGCGAAACCCATTTCACTAACCACGATCTCGCTTCCCAGCGGAAATCGTGGTCTCCATTGCGGCCGTAAGCCGAGGACCCCTTTCTCCTTGAAGGTTGGAGCCAGGGGTGGGATTCCAAAATCCCAGCAACCGGGGGCGTGGCCATGGTGGGTGTGGCCTGCTGGAACTTTCCCATTTCCCAGAGTCAGGAGGATTCCCTCGGGCCTCTGAGAGGGAGGAAACGGGCTGCCCCCGGCTCCGGAGGCCTTCCGGGAGCAGGAAACAGGCCCGTTTCTGGACTTCCGGAATTTGGGGGGGGGGGCGTTTTTCCCCCTCCCAGAGCCTCCACGCAGCCCCTGCACGGCATCCAAAACGGGCCGTGGGAGGCTCCTGGGAGGGGAGGGGTGAGTGGGGTCAGCCGTTTGGTTCAACATCCAGTTTGGCAAACCAGATGTCAATTTAGCTCCCCCCCTGGACCGGACGGGCTGAATCCCACCCCTGGTTGGAGCCCCGGAGAAGGCAAGAGGGAGAGGAAGAGGCCCTGGGCTCCTCACCACCAAGCTGCCTCCAGCGGCACAGAGAGGAGGAGGAGGAGAAGGAGGGAGCCGCCGCCCTCCCCCCCACCGCCCCCCGGAAGGAAAGCGAAGCCCCTCGGTCTCCAAGGAGATGGCAGATTGTCAGAAAGCGAAGCGGGAGGGAAGCTTCGGCGCCTGAGCACTCTTGGGCCTCCGAGAGAAACTGCCTAGCAACATGCCGCGCCTGGATCTGCAGGCTCCGGCCGAGCATCCGCGGTTCCCTCCAGAAAGGCGGGGGGGGGATGCAGCCTCAGGCGGGCTCCGGGCTTTCCTTTAGCAAGGGGGGGGATGCAGGTGGCCCCCCACTTGCGACCGTTCCGAGTTACAGCGGCCCCAGAAAAGAAAAGCGGCTTAACGACCGTTTTCCAGCACTTACGACCATGGCAGCGTCCATGTGGACCGCGTTCGGACACTCGGCAACTGACTCGTGTTTATGACGGTTGCTGTATCCAGAGGCCGTGTGATCTCCTTTGGCGACCTTCTAGCGGGTATCCCATGACCCCCGCAGCCGTCATAAATGCGAGCCAGTTACCCAGTGGCCGTGAGGATGCTGCGAGGGTCGTAAGGGTGAAGAACAGCCTTCGGTCACTATGCCTCAGTGCCCTTGTGATTTTGAATGGCCCCTGAATGAACGGTTGTAACTCAGGGACTTGCCTAGTCTGCAACGAATTCCTTATAATCTCTCACTACTTCTTGAATTTCCTCTTTTTTTCCTCTCTCCCGCATCAGCCAATCTAATTTTCTGGCTCTCTTCCTTTTCCCCCCCCAACCTAATTTAAAGGCATTTGAACTCTTCCTCTTCGCGGTTTCCGTTCCCTTTTTCCGGCTCCGCAGATTTTCACGCCCAGCGTTTTTCCCTTCCGGGTCCGGAAGAAAACGTTCCGCCTCTTAACTTGGCTTAGTGTCCCGCCTGCGATGTCTCTTCGCGGCTTGGGCTGCTCCTCCTCTCTGACCCGCTGGGAACTGGAAGGCTGGAGGTTCGAAACCACCTCTAGGTCACCCTGAGGTCCTACAGCCCTTTTTGATCTCCCCTTGGCCTCTTTTTCACCAGACCCCTTTCTTTTCTAGTTCTGTCGTCAAATGTGTCTGTTTGGGACATTTCCCATTGGGGGTCCTCAACTGACAACCGGTCGCTTTGTGAGCTGACTTACACTTCAGCAGGTACTTAGGACTCAGATTCAAAGACACGACAGCCGCCTCTCCGGTGGCCTTGGGGTCACCTTTGGGCTGTTCGTGCGGTCAGGGGACCATGGTTTACACCGTTTTTTTTTGCCAGAAAACAGGAGACAATGGATTTGCTTAACAACTTCAGAACTGCTTAATGGCCACCACAAAATCAGATCACCTGATGACCTGCTTAGCAGCCGATGTGTCTTAGTTCCATAACTCTGGGCTCCGTTATGGTTGTAGGTTGGGGGCTGCCTCCATTCTAAAATACAGGTAATAAAGTGATGGTTTCCTAAATTGGGGTCCCACCTTTAGGAATAAATTTAGAACTGACTGCCCCCCCCCCCCCCCCCCCCCAAGGTCCGCTCATTTGGAGCAGGGGGTCTATTTATTCCTCGGTTCCTTCATTCGTTCCATTTTTGCAGCCGCCCATCTCAGTCAAGGCCTGAAAATGATTTCTTTTCAGGTCATGGAAGTCAGGTAGGTAAATAACAATGGTTTCCCAGAACCCTTGATGAGAGACAGAGCTCCGGTGATAAAAATGGGCCACTCGCTTATATTTATATTGATTTAGCTGTCGGTATCTGATGGAACCTCCCCCCACGATTCTAGGGAACACAGTTTGAAAAATCTGGATTTAGAACAGCCAGGAAATTGGTTTGGCTATCATGCCAGGCGTGCATCTCCCCGGTCTTTGCGATTGAAGTGCCCCTTTGCCTGCCCTAAAACCTCCTTTATTTCGCCGTCCTCGGCGTCGCTTCAAATCGCGGTAGGCGGCAAATCTCTTTAATAAATAGATCTCCGTGGTTTGTTCAAGGGAGCGACATCCCCAGGTACGAACAGAACAGAACGAAAGAGTTGGAAGGGCTGCAGAATAGAATGAGCTGGAAGGGACCTCGGAGGTCCTCTAGCCCAGCCCTCTACTCGAACAGGGACTCCGTATCCTCTCAGACAAGTGGCTGTCCAGTCTCTTCTTCAAAGCCTCCAGTGATGGAGCAGCCACAACTCACTGTCAGTAAGTCACCCCTTAATTCCAGGTTGCTTCTCTCCTTGATGAGTTTCCAGCCGTTGTTTCTGAGTTGGAGGGGGCCTCGGAGGTCCTCTATTCCAACCCCTGAAGGGACGACCAGGTAATCATGACTGAGCCCCTGAGGGCAGGACCAGAGGGAAAGGATGGAAACTAACCAAGGATGGAAGCACCCTGGAACGAAGGAGGAATTTCCGGACCGTGAGAACGAGCAATCAGTGGAACAACTCCGCCCCATAAATTGTGGGCACTCCGACCCTGGAGAGGCCTTTAAGAAGAGACTGGGCAGGGTCTCCCGCTTGGGCAAGGGGGCTGGACCTCCAAGGGCCCTTTTGTCCTCCTCTTGAGCCCTTTCCTGCCTCCCTCCACCCTGTGAGGGTCCCGCTACAGCCGTCCTATCTCTGTTCCCACGGGCAACGGAGTCTTCCTAGCTGCCCGTCTTCCCACCTCTGGCACCGAAGCCCTGGAGGTGGTTGGCACCAGCCCTTCCAGTGCCTTTTTTGCCTCCCGGCAATCATGTTTGCCATCCTTCCACTTGCAGCCTTGGCCCCCTGCCCAGCCCCTGGGAAGGGCCAGAAATCGCTCCGGAAACAATTGGCCAGTGGAGAGATTTCGTTTCAGCCCAATCTCCGGCCCCTTGGATGAAGGCTGCAGATCCCAGAGTCCTCCTTGGGCCATTCTGCCTCTTATTTGTTGGCGGGGGGGGGGGGTGGGGGCTTCCCACCCCACCCCCCCCCCCCCCCCCGAGGCTGGAGGGGTGGATGGCGGGGGTGGAAGCAGGGCAGGAGGGCTGGGTGGGCGAGTGAATCGCCTTGATTAAGCCTGATTTGGTCTCCTCCTCAGCTGCTGCTCTGGCCCCCTCCTCTCCTGCATAACTGGCTTGCTTTGAGGGAGCAGAGAAAGAAAGAAAGGGAGGAAGGAAGGAAAGAAAGGAAGGAAGAAAGGAAGAGAAGGAAAAGAAAGAGAGAAAGAAAGAAAGAAAGAAAGAAACCAGTCCGCAGAAAAACGGTCCCTTTGTGCGGAGGGTCCGGCGGGAGGGGAGGGGAGGGGGAGGGTCAGGGGCCCTCGCTCACCCCCCACTGCTGGGGTCCTGCAGGAACCCACAAGCCCAGAGAGAAGCGACCGAGGACCAAGGGGGCCTTTCCCAGCCGTGAGAACAGGGGAGCTGCTTCCCTGCAGAGGCTGTGGGGGCTCCGTCACGGGAGGCTTTTAAGGAAGAGGCTGGGCGACCCCTGGTCTGGAATGGTCTAGGCGGGTCTCCTGCTTGAGCAGGGGGTTGGACTAGAAGACCTCCAAGGTCCCCTCCGATACTCTGTTGAAGGGGACAGGAGATGACCTCCCTCTCCCTTGGAAGCTCTGCTGGACGGGACAGTTGATGTCCAGCTGCCTGGGAAAGATCTGGGTGGCTGGGCCAGCCTCTGCTCCCCCCCCGCCCCCCATCCAACCCTGCCCTTTGGGTAAGACTCGCTGGTCTTGGCGGGTGGGGGGGGGCAGGGGAGGAGGCCGAGTTGGCCCTGGGGTGCTTGGCTCCCTCCCTTCGGCTGTGCCAGCTGCTGCTTCGCAGGGCCTCCCTCTGCAGGCGGGGGAGGGGCCCATGAAGGAGGCCCGAATGCAGCTTGGATGGTGGCTGCACCGAGTTGGCCTCCCCCAGCCCCCCCCCCCCACACACATTCTGGATGGAAAGGGGATAATTGCAGGGGGTTTTCCGGGCCCCCCCCCCCCCCAAAAAAGGCCTTTGATCTTGCATATATCAGACTGAGAAGGGGAAAGCGGGAGGCCAAGTCCTTCGACCGCCAGGGAACGTCTTTGAGTCCGGCTGTTCTCGGCACTGACACACAACCACATGGGGGGGGGAGGGGGGGTTGCACCAGCACAGCCTGTTTCTGCCCCACTGGAGAGAGCGGAGGAATCTGGGCAACCTCTTATTAGGGTGGAGGTCGTGGAGGTCAACGCCTCGATCGGCACCGAGGTGTCCAGAGGGATGTCCGACCTCCACCAGAACAGGTCCAGTGCAGAACAAACTCACCCTCCACTCTGGATTTCATCTTCGGAAATTTTTCTTGCGTTTTGGCATTGATTGATTCATTCATTCATACGACTTTTATCCCACCGTTATGCTTTTCCTATGTAATTCACTATGATGGACGTACAGATTAACAGTTGAGTTGGAAGGGACCTCGTAGGTCATCTAGTCCAACCCCCCCACCCAAGCAGGAGACCCTACACCATTTCTGAAAGATGGCAGTCCAGTCTCTTCTTGATGGTCTCAAGTGATGAAGGCAACTTCTATTCCATGGGTTGATGGTTCTCACTGTCAGAAAGTTTCTCCTTATTTCCAGGTTGAAAAATCTCTCCTTGTTCAGTTTCCATCCATTATTCCTTCTCTGGCCTTCAAAGGTGCTTTAAAATAAAATGAAAATAGCTTGACCCCCTTCCTCCTCTCTGGGGCAGCCCCTCAAATATTGGAAGATGCTCTCCTGTCTCCCCTGGTCCTTCTCTTCCCTAGACCAGCCAGGACCAGTTCCTGCAAGTGTTCTTCAAATGTTTTAGCCTCCAGTCCCCTCACCATCCTGGTTGCTCTTCTCTGCACTTTTTTCTAGAGCCTCAACGTCTTTTTTACAGGATGGGGACCCAAAGTGGATGCAGTATATACCTAACATTTCCCCCTCCCTGTTTTCCCTAGAACGACATCCCCATGAGGTGAGTTAGGCTGAGGGAGAGGCATTGGCCCAAAGCCACCCGGGTGGCTTTTGCACTTAAAACCTGAATTACGACTCCCAATCTCCTGGGGATTGGCCCCAAATCCTAGGATGGCCCTTATGGCAGCTGCCGCGCACTGCTGGCTCATGTTGAAGCGATTGTCCACGAGGACTCCAAGATCCCCCTCCCAGTTACTGTTCCTTCTGTTCTCTCGTCTGCTGCTCCCATAGAAATATTGAGGTACCAGAACAAAGTTCGTGGTGTCTCTCCTTAACGTGAACAGGAGCTGTTAATGATTATATTATGACAGCCATTTTTTAACCCACTATCAGACAGTTGACATGCCATCTAGCCTACCTTTAATCAGCGTGCTAATGGACATATCAAATGTTTTGCCAGAGTCAAGTTATATTATGACTTTTTGAATACCCACAATCTATTAAGGAATTGATCCAATCCCATAGCGAGCATCTTCCGCGGCTAAATCTTTTGGGACAAATCATTGCTGATTTCTGGAGACGGCTGCCTTGTTCTCAAGGGCCTCGCAAAAGCATCTCCTTACAATTTGCTCCAGAAGGTCCCTCGGTATCCGACTTAACACTGGCTGGATTTTAGCTGCTAGATCTTTTTTGCTCTGGGGACCAAGGAACGAAGCATTCCAACCCTGTGTCTATTTCCGTACTCTTTGCAGTTTTCAAGTGGAAGGCATCTTTTCGGTTGAAGAAGACCGAACCAAAATAATTGAATAACTCTTTTGATACGGGAGAGCTCTTTGCTCTTTTCATGCAGCGCCAGCTGGTATCCTGTTCCTTTCATTCCCCTTTTCTTTTCAGCGTATTGATAGAAGCTCGTTTGGTTGTTGTTATAGCAAACTTCTAACCTCAGGGTGAAACTTCTCAAGTTGGAAGCTGCTGATGGTTAGCCCTAAAGGCTGGGCATCGGGCCTCAAAGAAAGGCCATCCTTACAGGAACAGGGTAGCAGAGCTGGAGGCCTTCTGCCCAGCCCCCTGCCCAAACAGCGGAACCTACCCCATTTCAGACAAGTGGCCGTCCAGCCTCTTCTTAAAAACTTGTAGCATTGGAGCACCCACAATTTCTGAAGGCGAGCTGTCCCACTGGTTTCTAACCGTTGGGAAATTTCTCATTAGTTCTGGGTTGCTTGACCACTTTCCATCCATTGCTTGTTATCCTGCCCTCGGGGGCTTTGGAGAATAACTCAACAATCCCTTCTTCTCTGTTGCACCCCTCAAATATTGGAAGATGCTCTCGTTGTCGCTCTATTCCTTCTTTTCATTAAACTACACACACACAATTCCTGCAGTCCTTCTTTGTGTGTTTTCGCCTCCGGCTCCTTAATCATCTTTGTTGCTCTTTCTGGAGTTTCAACGCCTTTTTTTTTTTTCTATCGTGGCAACCGAAACGAGATGCAGTATTCCAAGTGTGGTGTAACTAAGGCATTATAAAACAGTACTAAGATGTCGTGTGATCTTGATTCTGTCCCTCTGTCAATGCAGCCCAGGATTGCCCTGGCATTTACCCCGGTGCTTCATGTCCTTTGCATGCCAGCTGGGGGGTTTCTGGGAGCCCCTCCAAAGGGCAGTCCCATTTCATGAAAGACCCTGGCCCCAAAGGTGTTTGGGAACGGAGGAAATACCTATCGGCATTCCGATGTCGAGAGATATCCGGGCCTTGGAGTACGGGGTGGAGGCCCTGGATGTGTTTATCATCTTAAGTTTCTACTATTTATGGATGTTTTGAACGCTCCCTGGGGAGGATTTGTGGTAGAGTCTTCCAGGGTTGAAGCTTCCAAGATTCTAAACGGGGCTGTCCAACCTTGGCAATTTTAAGACTTGTAGTCTTCAACTCCCAGAATTCCCCAGGCAGCCTTGCAAAACCCCAGAATCCTCTGCACACTGTCCACCCTTGGCCCTGGCCAGAACCTGGACGGTGCCTTGATCTCAAGTGTGGTGGGATTCTACCCGTTTCCCTGCCAGTTCGATGATTGCACACTTTGCGTGTACGCACACCTAATGCACACACGCATGCACAGCTTTCCAAACACCAGCTGAGGCTTTGCAGCACCAATCAGTTGAGAGGATAAAGAACAGAAAAGCCCAGGGCTGGGTGGGAGGGTGGGAGGGCCGATCCTGCACTTTTCCCTCCTTTCTCCTCTCAGCTGATCATCAGTGCGTTTTTTTACTACCAGTTCGGCCAAACCCGTAACAAACTTTGCTACCGGTTCAGCTGAACCAGGCCGAACCGGTAGCATTTCTCCACTGGTTGAGGGAGTGGGAGCCCACCAGACCAGACCAGGCCCTTGTGGGGCTGGGAAGCAGACTCACCCAGAGGCCGAGAGGCTGGAGCCGCAATGGGGCAGCATGCTCCCTTCAGAGGTCAATGCCCGTACCCTGATTCACACACGCCTGCGGTGATGGGCTAACAGGAAACGGATTCTCCCTGTCTTTTATCAGTTGTTGGGATTTTGGGGTGCAGTTGAATCAGAAAGTGCCTTTTGGGGGCGAAATGGAATTGGTTAGAGGAAGCATCGTATAACTTGGCACGAGTTAGGGGTCTGGGTGATATCAAAGCACTGGCAGGAGACGTTAGTTTACAAAACTGCCAACAAAAATGGATGCAGATGTTCATAGGAAGGAAAATCCATAAGTTTTGACGAGCGGTTCTCTCAGCAGGCCTGTGGGCGGGACAAGGGAAGCGAGAGGGCCATGGGGGGGGTCTCCAGTGGGCACCTGGAATGGTGGGATCGTGTCAAAGAGGGAGGGGCAGCCCTCCTTCAGCCCTCCGTGTTCATGCTTAACATCAGTGGATCTGACTCTCCTCCCCCCCCCATTCTCCCCTCCCCCTGCAGTGCTCAGCATCGGAGAAGGGGGCTTCTGGGAAGGAACCGTGAAAGGACGGACAGGCTGGTTCCCGGCAGAATGCGTCGAGGAAGTGCAGATGCGGCAGTTCGATGCCCGACTAGGTAAGACCCTTTCGGGGGGGGGGGGGGGGAGATCGAAGAGGGGCGGCCAGGACCAAGGTGCCCATTGGGGGCTGTTGGCTTCCCTTAGCCCCATAGAGCCACGAGGCAGGACAAGCTGAGGGCTCGGCTGTTTGGTGGTCCTGCCGTGCCTAGAAGGGCCTTTGGAGGACAGTGAGAGGGCTGCTTTCATAAGATGGTCTACAAGCTACTGGACCTCATGATGGCACCAGCTGCTTTATGGGTCTTCAGCAACTGATCTAATGCCCTTATCCAGAGGTCTCCAAACTTGGCAACTTTAAGAACTGTGGACATTCTGGGAGTTGAAGTCCACACTTCTTAAAGTTGTCAAGTTTGGGGGGGCCCTGCCCTTAGCGGAGGAAACGTTATTGCTCCTCATCCTGATGGACAACATCTTCTCCACATCTTCCCTCTTAAATCTCTTCCCCCGTAGCTCTCCCCAGTTCCTTAGCAACACACCTCTGGGGAAGATTGGTGCCATTGGGGTGTTTCTGGTACGTTGAAAGAAACAAGAAAGCAAGGTGTCTTTTGGGGTCCGGGGGAGTCTACTGAATCAAGGAACCTCTGCTCTCCGGAAAAGGCTAAGAGGTGCCAGTGCCCAAGCTGGTCAACCTTGCAGGGTTGCAAGCTAGAAAGGTGAAGCAGGTGTTGTGCAGGCTCCCGGCTCTGTGGGTCCTGAGTGTGTTGCATCTGTTACATCTGTGTGAGAGGCAAAGAGAAAGCGGATCCCTCGTGCACTTCCAGGCGGTTTCTTAGGACCAGCTGGCTCTCGGTTGTGACTTTTTCAGGTGACCTAGACTTTCTCTCGGAAGGTGGAAGCCTCTTCCAAAGGCGGCTGCTACCGGGAGACCATGAATTGCCCTGTACTTGAGGGGAACCACCCCATGTAGGGTTCTGGGTTGGCCAAGAGGTGGCCACGGGGCCGGAAAAGCAGGTTCCAGCGTTGGGGGCGCTAGAACCAGGGCAAAGCGTGACGCTCTGGATGGGTATCAGTGGAGGTGAGGCGGTGTTTTCATGGACTGCAAAGCTGCTTTGTATGCAGGGAGTCCCTTGCAACGGTTGTCTCGAGCACCGCCGTAAATCCTGGGGAGTCGGAGGGTTTTCTTTGGGGATGCTGAACTGAGGCGGGGAAAAGATTCCGTGGACATTTGGTCCTGGGCTGGCTGCAGGAGAAATCTGACTCCTTGGGGACCGTTTGGGGTGGAATTTAGGATATTCAGGAGGCAGAGCAACCTTTACAGTCTGCCCTAGAGGAGAGGAGGTGACCTTGGAGAAGGCCACACCACGATCGTCAGGAAGGCGCCCACAAAGTCAGGAGCGGGTGAGGAACAAACTCAAGGCTGCCCCGTCTGGATCAGGATCAGGATGTCGAGATTCTCTTGTTATACTTCGTAACCCTGGAGTTCTGTTTCCTGACGTGGCCTACCTTGAAGGGCTGGTAGCACCAGTCTTTGGAAGATGGGCTTCCCACACACTTCGTGGCCCGTCAACCTACCAGCTGGGCCGTTCTCCTTTCCACCAGCCCCCTAGATCCCACCTTGGTGTATATTCATATTTCTCTCCAGAAGCTTAGGATCCCGTTTTTCCTCTGTCAAGAGAAGTCCCACAGGTGAGCATCCGTGTCTGACAGGACTTGAACCTGGGACACCTTTGTGAGAGCCCCGCCCTTCTCTGTGGAGCCCCTCCCCCAGCTCCCTTTTAGCTTGGGATGATCAACGGTTTTTGCCCCAGGGGGCTGCTTGAGGTGCTTCCAAGCTGCTGCAGGTGGCTGGTCGTGTGGGGGTGAAGAAGGCTGGGGGTGTGGGGGTGGCAGAACACCTGTAGCTCAGGTGGAGGAAGAAGGTGGGGATTCCTTCTCCGAGCTTGTGGGATGGTTTGCTAACGCTTCGTTACCAGGCCAGGCAACATCTGCAGCGGAGTTTAGGGGATGTCCGTGTTCTTCCACTGACCAGGACCTCATGTGGTCAGTAGGTCTTGTGATGGAGGGAATCCCGTCAGGGGAGGGTCTTGTGGTGGGTCCTGTGACCGGACCCATCATAAGCGACCCGGTCCACTCATGAAAGAGCCAAGTCAGCAACTTCCTTGCCTTCTGCCTGTATTACAGGAATCTTCCCCAGACTGCTTGCCTTCCCTTGTGAACCACCAGAGAAGGTTCCACGGGACTGGGGGGGGGGGGGGGGGGACGGTCAGGCTTAGGCCTCTTGTGGCTATGCAGGGACTCAAGGCTACTTCCCCACTTGACCCCACTTCCCTGCCTCCACCTGGAGCTCCCTCCGTTCTTACTCTTGCACTACCTGCTCTGGTTTTGTGTAAGGGGACAGCTGAGCAGGACGTTGAGGTCACCTAGTTTGGGTCATGAAATGTCTCTAAGAAAACACCCAAGCTCAGAGAGCACCAAGGAGCCCACAGTTCTCCCCCTCCTCCTTCTCCCCCTCCCTGCAAACCCCCCTCCCCTCTGGCACCGATAATGTTCCCTAGTTGGGTCACGAAACGACTGCAAGGAAACCACCGAGAACACCATCAGAGAGCACCAAGGACCCCACAGTCCTCCTCCTCCCTTTCCCTTTCTCCTTCTCCTTCCTTCCTTCCTTCCTTCCTTCCTTCCTTTCTTTCTTTCTTTCTTTCTTTCTTTCTTCTTCTTTATCCTCCATTGCTCCTCGACCTTCCGCCATTTCTCCTTCCCCTCCTCCGCTCCTTTCCCTCCTTCTCCTTCTCTTCCATCCCTTCTCCTCCCCTCCCTGTTCCTCCTCCCCCTCCTCCTCCATAAACTCCCCTCCCTTCTAGCACTGATCGTGTTCCCTAGTTGGGTCACGAAACACCTGCAAGAAAGCCCCCCAGGCTCAGAGAGCACCAGGGACCCCCCCCCCCATATCAACCCCGAGCTACAAATGTTCTCCCTCTGTTGGTGCTGAGGGAGCATCGAGCAGTGGAAGCTCCCATCGACTCACGGCACATTTTGGCACCCGGCCTGCCTTTCCTTTCAGCCCCCAGGCCTCCTTCCTTCCTCCCAGGAGCCCCCTCTTTCCTGGGCACAAACAGTTTCGGCATGTTCTGGCACCCCCCTGTAGCTCTGCCCTGCTGGATTGTTGTTCTCAGTGTGGCAGGGTGCGTGTGGGCAGGATTCCTCCTCCTCCTCCTCCTCCTCCTCCTCCACTGCCTCCTGCCACCATCAAGCCATGGGGGGAAGGGGGGGGGGCTGCATCAGCTCCCGTCTCCAAGCTGCCTTCTTCCTGCCACGGTGGGAACGTGGTGCCCGTGTTTTGCTAGCACTCGCTGAGCGCAGCCGGGGACCCCCTGCGGTTCCGCCTTCAGCCGTCCTCCTCCTCCCGCGGGGACCGTCCTGGCTCAACACATCTGTTAGCTGCCCCCGAGGAGGGAAGGTGGCTGGCAGGGGAATTCTGGGAGCGGAAGTCCACTCCAAGTTGCTAAGGTGGACTGACGCTCTGGTGAACCATAGTCTTCGTGATAGTGACCCTTATAAGGCATGACCGGAAGGGCAGCTTGGCTGGACTTTCGCAGAGCTTTCCGTGAAGAGCCCCGAGAGGGTCTCGCCCAGAAGGCAAAGGAGACACAGGGCTGGCCGGACATTCATGGCCAGGGAGCTTGTGGCAAAAGGCCCAGCATCCACTGGGAAGGACGCGCTCGCGACACGCCGCGTGTCTCTGTGGTAGGCCCTGTGCTGTGCAACACACGCCTGATGAGGAATTAGGAAACGGGGTTATTAAAGTCTGCAGGTGTCACACAAATATTGGAGGCAGGAGACTCTTGTAGAGGAACAACCACATGGCCCAGGTGGGTCTTCAGAGGCCAAAACCCTGGGGAGAGACCAGCAGGATGAACTTCAACCTGGACAGACGCCACGTAGTTCGTGTGGGTTGGAAAAATCAAAACACAAGATTGAGGGGGGATAAACTAAGCGGCAGTAAATTCAGAAGAGATTAGGATCCCTAGTGGCGCAGTGGTTAGAGTGCAGCCTCGCAGGCTGACTCTTCCGACAGCCAGGAGTTCAATCCTGACTGACTCGAGGTCGACTCCGCCTTCCGTCCTTCCGAGGTGGGTCAAAGGAGGACCCAGATTTCTGGGGACAATGATGCTGATTCTGTTGGCTCTCTTGGTGGATCACAAACAGACCAGCAGGCAACAGTTTGACCCACAAATGAAAATGCAACCTTAGGCTGCATCAAAAGAAGAAGAATTGTGCGTTGGTCAGGCCCCGCCTAGAATAGTTCAGCAAATTCTGGAAACCACAATTTTGGATGGACTTTAGCAAAGTGGAATGTGACCTTTGTTAGAAGCCGGAAAGGAAAAATGCATAAGACTGCTGTGGTTCGCCAGAAGCAGGTGTGGACGGCTGAGGTCTCGGAGAGTGAGGACTCAGGTGAGGGACTTGCGTGGGAGGCAGGGATGGGGCCAGGACCATCGGTGCTGCCTTTGGAGATGGTGGAGGCTGGCAGCAGCGATGAAGAGGACCCCGAGGAGCCTGTGCCAAGTGTGTGTGCCCACAGGGCTGCTCGAAGGAAAGAGCAGCTGCAGCCGCACAGGCAACTCGGGAGTAAGGCTGCAAAGTGATGGCCCCTCCCTGAGGAGATAAAAGCCAGCTGAGAAGCCAGAGTTCTGTGCAGGAAGCAAAGAAGTTTTTGCACTCAAGCCTTGTGGACGTTCAGACTATCTTGGTTGGTGTTTGGAGACTCTTTGTGTTTGAAGTATTTCTTAGTAGCTTTATCTAGTGTTCTTGGCAGCCTTGCACCACCTTGTTATCAGAGACAATTAGTTTAAAACAGCCTTTAAACCGGGAAGGAACGGAATTCGTAAAGAATCATGAAAAGGTTTTGCTGTTACCTCCGTCTGGTGTTTGTTTCCTTGGATCAAGGTTTGGGTCAAAACAAAGAAAGAGGTCTCCAAACTTGGCAACTTTAAGACTCATGGACTTCTGGGAATTGAAGTCCACAAGTCTTAAAGTTGCCAAGTTGGGGATCCCTCTTGTAAGAAGACACAATAATGAAGAGCAATTGTACAGGGAGAGTTGGGCATCAATGCTCAGAAAAGACAACATGAAACCAAGTGTTGACATTACAAGAAAGAAGATTTTAATTGGACATCAGAGACATTGAGAGCCATTCAGTGAGGGAATATGTTGTCTCAGGACAGGGTGGGCGAGTGCTGGAGTTGTCGCTTCCTGCCTGGATGGGGATTGGGCAGATGACCTTCATGACCCCCCCAGCCCTTCCGTTCTACTATTCTATGAATAGAGTTGGATTACAGAAAATTGGGTGTCAATTTGAACATTGATTGCTGAATGCGATGAGCAGAGTACGACGCAGGGAAAGCTGGCAAGAAAATAAGCAGAATATCGAACAGGGAGTGAAAGGAAGAGGTGCCAGATTTCTTGATTGCTTTATGGGTGGGAGATGTTTAAAGGAAAGTTTGCAGGGGCATTCAGGGTGCCCAGGCTGGGCAGAGGGACGAGCGTGGGCATTGGCGTTCACCTGAAGCGGCGTTATTGTCTGAGAGACAGAGAGCCCTGTGGATGGTCTGATAGGCTGGGTTATGCAATGAGGAATATGGATTTCGAAATGAGTGTGACAGAGATAAAAGTGGCTGCATTTGACAGAGAAAATGGATTGAACAATTACGGGTTCTATGTAAATGGCAAAAAAGAAAAAACCCAACAACCTCAGAACAAGCAAAATATCTGTACCTTGGCAGAAGGTCTGCTAAGGCTGGGGAAATGGCGGGAGAAAGCTAGGCAAATACCGCTAGAAAAATAATAGGCAATACTGTGCGATCCACGGAGAGGAATATTGGGGAAGCAAAAACCGCAGCTGCCCTTGGGAGCATCCTTGGAAGACGGGACTCGGTGGCCATTCGAGTTGGGCATGTCCAGAGAAGTGGGGATCACGGGGCTCTTCGGACGTGTCTGTGATGGAAACAAGAGGAGGCCAGTTCTCCCATCGCGTCTCACTCTAGGGCAGGGCGGTCAAACTCAGTTTCATTGAGGGGCCGCCTCAGGGTTTGCTTTTGACCTTGGGAGGGCCGGACGGTTTGGCCAGGGGGGGAGAGCAGCTCAACGTCACTCGTGTCAAGGGCACCTGTGGCTCCCAAGCTCCGTTTTCGCCTGCGAGGGCCTCCTGCAGCCTTCTGCCAGCAGAACCGGAGCTCGGGAGGGCTGCCCGTGGCCCTCCGGGACTCTGTTTTCCCTGGTAGAGGCACCGCAGGCCGGTCCTTTGCTGTTTCCAGATCCCCTTTCCCCTTGAGTTTGACGCCCCTGCTCTCGGGGAGGATGTTTCTTAGTTGAGGGAGCCAGCGTTGTCTGAAGACGTTTTCCATGGTCACGTGGCCAGCATGACTCTAAGCCCAAACTCATGCACTTAGTACTAGCCATAGCTCTTAGCCTTCGATGCTGCTTCAGTGCTTTACAGCCGTCTCTGAGTGGTTAACAGAGGCTTACATCTTGCTGGCTTTTTATTATAAGGTTCTAGCAACATCTTGTAGATCTGAAGCTGCTTCCCCCTCACCCCCCCCACTTTTATTTTCGTGAGAACTAGGCCGGCTCTCTGAGATGCTTACTTGGGTTACAGTTCTCACCCAGACTCAGGTTCCTTTTATCTATGTATCGTCTCAGTTGCATCTATTCCTCCTGTCTGTCAAGGCCTGTCAGAGTGGCAGAGCTGGGGCCAGAGTCCAAAGAGGGATCAGCCTCGAATCCCTCCGTAGTTACAAATGAACTACGCCCAACCCACTTTGAATGCGCTTATTTAACTTCTAGCTCACTTAGAAGAGTCTCGTGCGTAGGCTTTTAGAAAAACAGATCCATGGAATTGGAGCTTAAGACATGCAGAGACACGCAAAGTCCGTGACAGAGAAAGACTCGGTGATCCATCGTGACTGCCCTTTCTTGTTTTTGTTTGTTTTTATTTATTTCTTGTTTTATTCTTATTTTTATTTATTTATTATTTTTTGTCAGGTGATAGATACGTGTTTATCCCAAGTATGTTAAACTCAGTTCCTGATGACAGACTTAGCACCGTGAGGGTGAACCTACGGCGTGCATGCTGGAAGTGACCTGCAGAGCCATCTCTCCGGGCACGCCAGCCGTCGCCCGTTGCTCTGCTGAGTTCTGCTGTGCACATGCATGCCAGCCAGCGTGAGAGCGCCAGAAACCGCAAGAGCAGCTCCCTGGCGCGCATTCACATGCTGGCCACCATGTCGTGGTGAGCATGGACCTCTGAAGTGTGTGCAGACGTGGTGAGAGGGGGCCGAGGGGAGAAGAGCTCTTCTGCCAGGGCGAAGGCTGAAAGGATGGGGACAATTCCACTGATGAGCTGGCAAGGCTGCCGGTGCCCTCACCAGTCCTGCCTTTGGCCCACTCAATTACGGTGGCTGCTGCCACCTCTCCCTTTCTCTCAAAAGTAGGAACATATATAATCGTTGAAGGCGTCATGGGAAACGGGGGGGGGTGTGTGTGTCAGTCATTGACTAATTACTCCAAAGCCTCCCTGATTATCCGCATTTTCAAAGCTTCCGGCGGCAATCAGAAGTGCATTTGGAAAGAAGGCCTCCTCGCGTGGGAGGTTCTGGCGGAGCCAACCACTCTCCCCGCCCACACCGGAGCTCCCCAAACTGGCCAACTTTAAGGCTGGCGGACTTCAACCCCCCAGCGTAGCCGGCTGGAGAGTTCTGGGAGTTGCAGTCCACCCGGCCCAGAACATCTGTGGCTTATGGGACAAGGAATCTTTGGTACTCTTGTGCAGGCCAGACGCCCCTTCACAGAATAAAGGGACACGTTTTGCAGAAGACTCCATGGGGCTCTTCTCACCAGACTCCGGGGTTTTAGGTGGGGCAGGATCCGCGGTCGGATTCCAATGGTTTTACCCCCGGTTCGGTGGGCGTGGCTTGCTGGGCGGGCTTTTCTTTCTCCTCTCAGCTGGTTGTGGGAGGCTTTCTTTCTTTTTCTTTTCTTTTTTTGCTACCCATTCAGTCAAACCGGGCCGAACCAGTAGCCTACCACCTGTTCTGACCCAAACCTGGTTCCAAGGAAACCAACACGAAACGGAGGTAACAGCAAAACCTTTTAAAGATTCTTTTTGAATTCCGTTCCTTCCCGGTTAAAAGACTGCTTCAAACTAATTGTCTCTGATAAGAACGAGCCTTGCCAAGGTGGTGCAAGGCTGCCAAGAACACGAGATAAAGTGGCCAAGAAATATTCCAAACACAAATAGTCTCCAAACACAAACTAAGAGATTCTGAACGTCCACAAGGCTTGAGGGCAAAAACTTCTTTGCTTCCTGCAAAGAACTCCGGTTTCTCAGCTGGCTTTTATCCCTTAAGGGAGGGGCCATCACCTTGCAGCCCTTACTCCCGAGTCGCCCGTGCTGCTGCAGCTGCTCTTTCCTTCTATGCACATGCACTTGGCACAGGCTCCTCGGGGTCCTCTTCCTCACTGCTGCCAGCCTCCACAAGCTCCGAAGGCCGCACTCCACTCCCTGATGGTCCTGGCCCCATCCCTGAATCACAGGCAGGCCCCTCATCTGAGTCCTCGCTCTCCGAGACCTCAGCTGTGCACACCTGCTGCCGGTGAACCACAACACCACCGCTGAGCAGAATGAAGCCTCCCCTTCCTTCTACAGAAGTCCCAAGTGTAGGGAGACAAATTCCAGTTTTATTCTTAGGACCAAAGACCAGACGACGTGGAAGCTGGCATGCTCACCCCCAAAAAAGGGAGATTGGGGGAGAGAGAAACTTTAAAAATGGTGAGGACTTTAAAACAGAGGTCACAGATTGACTTCTGTGTGAATCTGGTGGGCGACAGATGGCCCTGTGTAAATCTGAAGTCTCCAGGATATGGCCAAGTAGTCAGGATGGCTGCCTCCACAGTGAGGTAGTAGGTGTTAGCTGTGTTATGCACCACACCATAAAAAAGACGGAGAGGTTCGATTGCAGTCATGCCCGCCCCCCCCCCCCCCCCATTGCCTTCTGGCTGTGCCCTGCAGACGGAGGGAGCAGACAGAAAGCAAAGTTGCCTTGTGGTGTTAGAATAACTGAATGACAGAGTTGGAAGGGACCTTGGAGGTCCTCTAGTCCAGCCCCCTGCTCAAGCAGGAGACCCTAGACCACTCCAGACCAATGGCTGTCCAGTCGCTTCTTTAAAACTCCCAGTGATGAAGCACCTACAATGTCTGGTGTCAAGCTGTTCCACTGGCTCATTGTCCTCCCTGTTGGGCAGTTTCTCCTGAATTCCAGGCGGCTTCTCTCCTGGATGAGTTCCCATCGGTTACTTCTTGTCCTGCTGCCTTCAGGGGCTTTGAGGGTAGGTGGGCCTCCTCAACCGCTCCTGCTGGCTTGCTCTCCTCCCTTGCTGCAGCCCAGGGCGACTTTCAGCCAATCCTGGATCACCTTGAAGAGTTCAGCAGGATCCAGCGTGCTTAGGGGATCCTCGGCTAGACTGGGAAATTAAATAACATGCTGGAATACAGCAAAATGCTTTTGCGTGGTTGCCAAAAAGCCTCCCGGGAAGAGGCTTCATTCAAACGCCAAATGAGATCAGAAAGGTCACAGGGGTTCACGCGTGTTGGATAATATATGTTTTTGGGTGCTTGTAAAGTCAAGACACGGTGGCTCAGGGGCTGAGATGTTGAGCTTGTCTCTCAGAAGGTTGGCGGTTTGGTGGTTCGAATCCCTAGCACCACGTCATGGAGTGAGCTCCCGTCACTTGTCCCGGCAGCTTCTGCCAACTGAGCAGTTCGAAAGCGTGAAAAAAATGCAAGTAGAAGAATAGGGACCCCTTTGGTGGGAAGGGAACCGCAGCACTCTGCGCGTCTTATCCATGTTGAGTCATGCCGGCCACAGGACCACGGAGACGTCTTGGGACAGCGCTGGCTCTTCTTGGGCTTTGCAACGGAGATGAGCAGCGCCCCCTAGAGCCGGAAATGACTAGCACAGTGGTGACTAACCTTTTGGGACTCCTGTGCCAAAAATTGTGCACATGCTTGCACGCTTGTGCTCACGTGCCAGTACCCAGAAGGCAATATACGTGCCCCCCCGTGCCCCCTACACATGCATGCGCAATTCCACCCCCGACGCCCCCTTACCTGCACTGTGCCTCACAGCTGATTTTTGGGCCGGTTTGAGGCCTTTTGGGGGCCTCCCAAAGGCTCGAGGAAGGCTTCTGCAGGCTTCTACAAGCTTGGTAGGCCGAAATCTAGCCCCGTTTCATTACTTCCTGTTTTTACCAGAAGTGACGAAACGGGGCTAGTTTTCGGCCTCCCAAGTTTGTAGAAGCCTGCGGAAGCCTTCCTCCAGCCTTTGGAAGGCCCAAAAAGGCCTCAAACCGGCCCGAAAATCAGCTGTGAGGCGCGCACATGCGCAGTTTGCCTGCAGCTCACATGCCAGCACAAATGGCTCTGCGGGCCATAGGTTCCCCATCCCGGGCCTAGCACGTATGTGCCAGGAGGGAAACCTTTGCCTTTCCCCTAAAGTTAAGACTTGGGTCACCTGGCTCACTCAAAATAGGCTAAACGTCTTTTTTCAACAGTTTCCTCTAAGTACTTTCTCCTAAAGCACAACCTAGATTGGTAAACTACAGTGGCAGCATTAGGACTCTGAACGCCTTCTGAGGTTGAAGGGATGAATTCTAAATGCAGAAGAAGTTAAGATTTAGGAGGTGCTATAAACCCACACGATGAGTCAGGGGTGTTTTCCATTAGAGCCCAATTAAATTCTATCCCAAAAATTTACTTTTGCAATACAAGGTTATTCTCAGCCGTTTTCCTTCCAGGCAGAGAAATCCAATAAGCAGCCCCCAATGTCCGTGGAGGGGGGGGCAACCTTGGGGAAGGGGCTGCCCATAGAGATCTGGGCAGAGACCCCGCCCAGCAGAGGCTGTGACCCCTGCCCAGAGAGTCATCTCCAGAGGCCCCCATTGCAAGCGAGGTCCTCCCCGCTCCAGCCCCAGGAGCTTTTCCCGCCGCACCCTCTGTACCTTCGTGGGTGCCCCCCTCCCCAGCCTGGCTCCCCCACGGCCCCACCCGAGAGCGCAGCCTCTGGGCTTCTCCCCTGTCGACTTCCATCCAGGGGAAGGGAGGTTTTGCAGAGCTGGGGGGTGGGGGGCCCCCCCGGTTGGTTTTGAGCAGAGGAGCTCCCACTATTTGTCTTCCTAATTGCTTCCATTAAGCGCTTTTAATACGTTTTGCCCGTTGTGAGAAGAAGGTCATTACCCGGCCTGTTCTGGGGGAGGGGAAGCGGGGGGGGGGGGGGGGGGGGAACGGGGGCGGAAGGCAAGGGCCCGGGGGGGGGGGGGGGGGGGGGGGGGGCGGCTAATTGGTGATTTAAAGTGGCGCAGGCCCCGTGTCGGCAGGTGGCTTGGCCAAACATTGTCCTGCAGGTACAGAGCAACGCCATCTCCACCCGGCAGCCACCCATTGTTCTTAGAAGAGGGTAGAATCACAGAGTTGAAAGGGACCCCGGAGGTCCTCTAGTCCAACCCCCTTCTCAAGCAGGGGATCCATTCCAGACCAACGGCTCCACTGACGGAGCCCCCACAACCTCTGGAGGCAAAAGGGGCTCCGCTTGTTCTCACCCCTGCAGGACTAGATGGCCAAGGCGGTTCTTCCTGGTGGGAAGGAGAGCCATCGGGGCAGCAGCCTCCCTGGCCAGGCTCCGGGGGGCTGAAGGGGGAGGGGGCCACTTCTTCTCCGAAGCCCCCGAAGGCAGGACAAGAAGCAACGGGTGGAAACGAATCAAGGAGGGAAGCGGCCCTGGGACTCAAGAGGAACCTCCGGACTGGGAGGACAGTGAGCCAGTGGAAGCCCCCCCCCTCCAGAAGTTGTGGGGGCTCCATCACTGAAGAAGAAACTGGACAGCCGTTTGTCTGAAATGGTGTAGAGGCTCCTGCTTGAGCAGGGGGGTGGACTGGACGGCCTCTAAAGTGCCTTCCAACTCTGCGGCTCGGTCATTCTGTTAAGGTCCCCCTCTAGGCAGGCACATCTACCCTGTTGCAATGGGACTTGCCTCCTGCAGGTCCAAGCAGCCCCCTTCCTGCCCCGTTGACTGGGGGGGCTTGTCCCCGAGGCCCCCTTCTTCACCCCAATCTCTCGAGGGGAACAGCGGTCACCGGCCTGGCTGCTGAATCCTTGTGGCGGCTGCATTCGGCCTCGGGATCCGGGGCCTGTTTATTTCCTGACTTATTCGCCACTCACGTTTATCCGGGGCTTGATTAGCAACGAACAGGTGCTTTTAAAAATAAACTGGGGTTTTTTATAGCGTCTGATTTAAGGGCACCCCAGATTTTTTACCCCCCCTTGCAAAACAGGATTCTTGGCAACTGAAAAAAAAAATGAGCAGAAACGTTTCATTTATTGGGTGGCTCAGCGTCAAGAGGAGCGAGAGTTTTGGCTGGCGTAGCAAGTGAAGAGTCCTGGTTGCTTCCTCTCTCCCTTTTAAGCTGCGGCATCTTGGGTTCGGTTCGTTTTTGCTTTGTTTGTATTAATGAAAACGGTGCATCAGCCGCATCGCAGCCACGTCTGAGAAATGGGTTGGGGTGAGGTAACACCCCCCCCCAAGCAGAGATCCCCCACCCCCAGCCCTGAGCTTTCGGCCTGCCCCGGCTTGGTCTGGAGGCGGCCCTTTCGCTGAGGGAGGGGCCCTTGCCCTTTTGGGAGGAAGGTTCTGGGGAGGGGGCATGTGAGGTCCACTCCCCTTCACGCTCCTCACCCCTGAACCTCCAGGAGCCAGCAGCCCACCAATTTGGAGCTTTGGGGACCAGTGCCAGGACTGGATGCAACTGGAGGATCACGGCAGGGTCTCTGGGCTGCCTCTGGAAACGTTGGTTGCTACCAAATTCAGCAGTTGGGGCTACTCAGTGGTCATAGAGAGGGAGAAGGTAGGTAGGTAGGTAGGTAGGTAGGTGAGAGAGAGAGAAATGATATAGACAGATGATAGATATGGAGGATGGATGGATGGATGGATGGATGGATGGATGGATGGATGGATGGATGGATAGAGAAACAAGATAGATAGACAAACAGGCAGGCAGACAGACAGATGAGATAGACATAGACAAATGATAGATATAGATATGGATAGAGATAAAAAGATAAGATAGACAGACAAATGAGATAGATGAGATAGACAACGCAGTGGCTCAATGGCTAAGACACTGAGCTTGTCGATCAGAGAGGTCGGCGGTTTGAATCCCCGGCGCTGCGTCACGGAGTGAGCTCCCGTTCCTTGTCCCAGTTTCTGCCAACCTAGCAGCTCGAAAGCATGTAAAAAATGCAAGTAGAAAAATAGGGACCCCTTTGGTGGGAAGGGAACAGCGTTCCTCCGTGGGCCTCCGAAGGCATTGAGTCATGCCGGTCACAGGACCACGGAGACGTCTTCGGACAGCGCTGGCTCTTGGGCTTTGTCATGGCGATGAACAGCGCCCCCTAGAGCCAGAAACGACTAGCACGGATGTGCCAGGAGGGGAATCTTTCCCTCTGAGGAGGTTGGGGTGGACTTGTGCATCCTCAGTGGATTTAGGCCTCCCGGCTGCTTGGAACTGAAGCCAGCCCTGAGCTCCGTAGGAGACCCCCTTTCCCAGGCCTTCCTCAGCGGGGCTGGAGAACAGACCCCCCCCCTCCTCCTGCGCCTTCCAGGGCAGCTTGGGGCCTCCCTGTCCTCTGCCTGCAGACCCGGCCCTCCTGGGGAGCTTTGTCCTGACCAGGTCCTCCACAGGGCTGGACGCTGAAGGACCTTCCGTGATTCTGCCGTTGGCTGCTCTGAATAGGGGGTGGGGGGGTGTTAGCTGACCGGATAGGCCTGGGGGGTTTGGGGGAATAATCAGAGGGAAGCAAGCCAAAGAGCAGCCTTGGGGCGGATGGGAAGGCTGAGCCCCAGAGGAACCGGCTCCTTTTGGGTTGACGGTGTCCAGTGACCAAGCCAGGGCCACTCTTGGCAGGCTGCCTGCCCCGTTGCGGGTGACAAGGCAGCGCTTGAGAAATGAGGCATTTAACCAGGGTTAGCCACCTGGGGGGGGGGGGGGGGGGGAGTACACAGCCTTCCTAAGAAGGAAGCTGGGAAGCCGGGTCTTAACGGATGCTTCCAGGTGGCCCCTTTTTCCTTTTGTTGACTCTCCCCATTCTGTAAATCTGTCGTTGGAATTGATCTTGGTCTGGGGCTGGTACCAATCCTGGTTTGTTTGCCGGGGCAGCACCTTCCTCCCTTTTGCGCACCCTGAGCCCCCTCACCCACCCCTTTCTCTCCAGAGGGACTCTTCCTCCTCCTCCTCCTCCCTCCTACGTCCTCCCATCCATCAGCCCCGATGCCTGCTACCTGCTTGACAGCTCCATTAAGGGCCATCTCAGAGCGGCTAAATTTAGAAGCCAGGAGAAGAATGAGCCTCCTGGCTGTGGACAGGCCATCAATCCTGGTCCCATCACAAAACAATGTCCTTTTCTCTGGTCTGGAATGAGACCCACCAGAGGGTTTCCAAACAGGGACCATCTGGGAAGGGAGGGGTAGCAAGAGGTGAAGGTTCCTTGCACCCCAAATATTAATTCCATTCCCCCCCACACACACACACACCGTTTGGGTTCCACATCTTCAAGATGGGTTGAGGTCTCAGCTCCTCGCTTCGTCCACCAGCAGCAGGACCTGGTGGAAGAGTTGAGCAAGAGGGGTCTTCTCGCGCCTGGGTGGAGGTTTCTTCATCTCTTGGTCCCACCATCGAAGGAGCTGCTGGTCGGTGGGGGCTTCTCCTGGCTCCAAGAACCTCGGATCTGTGGCCTCCCTAAGAGATGGTTAGAAAAACCTCCCCCAGGGGAGCGGAATGGATCCTCTGGGGAAACCCCTGCAATATTTGTGTGCTGGCGAAGGAATGTGGGTGCCCGTGTGAGGAGGCAGCTGGGGGGCCCTTCCGTGGCTTCTTCGCTGTGGGCGCTAGGAGCCACGTGCCTCCGTCCTGGGGGGTGGGGGGGTCCAGGCTGCCCGGCCCCCCAACTCTGCCTCCTTTCAGGCTTCCTTCCCGCTGACTTAATTACTGGGCGATCTCTGGGTGCGTGGCCGGCTGGCTGGCTGTTCTCCTAAGTCCTCCTTAACTGCCATTCCTGGGAAGTCCACAAATCAATTACAAACATTTAGAAAGATAATTAAAAACTGCGCAGAATACAGCACAATATGCAACCGTGAAAATGGCAATAAATCCAGCATAAAAAGCCCTGCCATAAACCCAGTGAAAAAAGCTCTGGGCATTTGGAGGCCCAGGACAGCTGGCGTTGGCCTGGGGCTCCCTTTGCTGGGAAGGGGAGCTCGGAGACCCTGCTGGGTTGGGGGCTGGCCGGACCCTCTCTGGGGGGAGTTGCCTGCGGTGATGCGCTGAGCCGGAGCTCACCAAGACATTTGAGGCTGAGGCAGAACGCGGAGCACCGAGGAGCTAAGCAAAGCTTGCCATGATTCAGCGGGCTGGACTAGAAGACCTCCAAGGTGCCTTCCGGCTCTATTCCAACTGATTTAACAGATAATCAGAGTTGGAAGGGACCTTATAGGTCATCTAGTCCAACACCCCCCCCCGCCGCCCAAGCGGGAGACCCTACACCAGGGGTGTCCAACCTTTCACCTTCCCTGGGCCACATTAGAAGATGAAAATTTGGTTTGGGCCGCACATAAAATAAAATAACAGTAATGATACCTGATCATCCAAAAAAACCGTAGAAAACATAGTTAACATATGAAATGGAAATGAAGTTAGTGAGATGTTTTTATTATTTATTATTAATTATTTATTAAAAATTATTTATTTTTTATCACGGTTTATCACAGTTTACTTTCCGGCCAAATTTTGTGGCGGGGGGGAGAAAGCTCGCCCGCCTTGCGCCTACCTCTCCTCCTGCAAATGGCCTGGGTGGATGAGGCAGGACTGGAAGGCAGAAGCAGCAGCGGTGGCAGCAGAAGCGGCGGCGGGGGCAGAAGCGGTGGCGGGGGCAGAAGCGGTGGCGGGGGCAGAAGCGGCGGGGGCAGAAGCAGCAGCAGTGGCGGGGGCAGAAGCAGCAGCGGCGCCTGCCTCTCCTCCTCCTCCTCGCTGGCTCTGGCACAAAGGTTGGGGTGGGCACTGGGCCGCATTACGAGGCGATCTGGGCCGCATGCGGGCCGCGGGTTGGACAAGCCTGCCCTACACCATTTCTGACAAATGGCAGTCCAATCGCTTCTTGATGGTCTCAAGTGATGAAGCTCCCACAACTTCCAAGGGCAGCTTCTGTTCCATCGGTTGGTTGTTCTCACTGTCAGAAAGTTTCTACTTGTTTCCAGGTTGAATCTCTCCTTGATCAGTTTCCATCCATCATTCCTCGTCTGGCCTTGGAAAATAGCTTGACCTCCTCCTCTAAGGTCACTAAGAGTCAACCATGACTCGAAGGCGCATAATCAGATCAACTCAACTCAAAGAAATGTTAGTTTATGCGCTGTTCATATCCGGTACAGTTTTGCTAGCATTGTTAGCTGTGGCTCATAGCAGATGATAAGCTTGCTCCATTCAGTAGCACCAAAGGTAATTTTAATTTATTAATTGGCATCCTGCATCCTGAACGTATCTAATACTCCCTCCTCCTCCTCCTCCTCCTCCTCCTCCCATTTTCCTCCCTGTGAGGTGGGCCAGGCTGAAAGAGAGTGACTTGACCAAAGTCACACCCGGCTGGCTTCGATGCTTAAGGCAGGACTACAACTCACTGTCTCCTGGTTTAGCCACTACTAGACCCCGGATCTCCATCCTTTGGGCTTGCTGGCCCACGTGGAGTGAAGAGGAATCGTCTTGGGCCACCTATAAAACATAGTTCATGTATATCAATCCCATAATAATGTTAAAATGGTGGCAGTCTTCCAGCGATTGAGGGGTTGGCCCATAGAAGAGGAGGTCGGCCTGTTTTCGAAAGCATCAGAAGGGAAGACAAGAAACGATGGACGGAAACTAATCAAGGAGAGGAGGAACCTCGAATTGAGGAGAAATTCCCTAAAAATGAGAACAATCGGGGGGGGGGGAATGGCTTCCCTCCAGAAATTGTGGGTGCTCCATGACTGAAGGTTTGCAAGAAGAGACTGGACAACCACTTATCTGGAATGGTTGAGGGTCTTCCGCTTGAACGTGGGGTTGGACTAGAAGATCTCCGAGGTGCCTTCTCACTCTGTTTGTTTGAACCGCAGGCTGTGGGTTGATGTCTGCACCCGACCCAACGGGCTCCAGAACAGCCGGGTCCTCCCAGGTGTTCGGGGGTGGCCTTTCTGTTCTGGGGCCCCCATTCGGGCCTTTCCGGGGCTCCAAACCTGCCACGAGGCTCTCGGAGGAGGCAGACAGAGAAAGAGGCCGTGGGAGCCGGTCCTTGAATTACGGTCACTGGTTCAGTGACTGCTGCATAAAGAGCCTTACTCTTGGTCCCCGAAGTTATGACCGTTGCAGCACCTCCTGGTTGTCTGGTCAAAATGTGGGGGCTTGGCACTGCACTTATGACCCCCCCCCAACACACACACACCTCACCCCCATTTCTGCCCTTTTGGTGGCACTTCCGGGCAGCAGCTGCAACCAGAGCAGAAGCCGGGGGCCTCCAGCGGTCTCGGTCCCAGGCCCAGAGGCGAGACAGGGAGATCCGATGGAGGCCACGCCGTTCTTTGCTTACGCCCCACGGACAGGATCTTGCCCGACTAAAGCGGCCACCCTCTAGCCTGCTAGATCCGCCCTGAGAGGTTCTCGGGTGTGGCTACCCGGAACCTCTTCCTCCTCCCCCATCCCGCTCATCTCTGGGGCGGGGGGAGACCCTAATTTGTCCCTCTCCTCCCCCCCACTGCGGCTGCTTCCACCGCCCCCCCCAGCCTCTCCTTCACCCCCAGCACTGCCACCAAGGAGTGCTGCCTCGGGCCCCATGGGGCACAGCCCCCATCGCCCCGCCCTCCACAGTCCCTGCCCTGCCCAGATGACCTTGGCCGCCTTCCTAGGCACCTCCAGCCGGGCCCCGTGCAAGGCAGCCGCTGGCCACGCTGGCCTCCGCGTATCGGGGGCCCTCCTTGCGGTGCTTCGGGCTGCCGTTCCTCCTTTTCCCTGGAAGCCCCAGCAATGGGGGGGGGGGACCCATGGGGCTTGCCTGGTCTGGCCCAGTTCTGCACACGTTTACTGTCTGTGGTGCCGAGCAGGGAAGGCTCTTCCCCGTCCTTTAGTGTCTTGGACTCCAGACCTGCCTCTCCCAAATTTCTCCCCTTTCCCCCTCCTCTGCTGGCAAGTGGCGGGCCCCCCCCCCCCCCCGTGGCACAGGTGGCTGTGTTTTAAACACCTGGTTCGTTGTGTGAGGCCCGTGTGGACCGGATGCCGGTTTCCCTTTGAGCAGCCCATCCATGTTCCTCCTTTGATTCCTCTCCGCAGGCGCCGGCGATGATTGTCCGCCTGTCCTTTCAGCCCCAAAAGGCTCCTTGAAGCTTACAGATCCGTGCGCTGCAGGCGCATTCGTGTGGGTTGAGCGTTTTGTAAGGCGAGCACAATAGACGCGCAGCCCTGTCGCTCGGGCTGGAACGACGGGGCCCTTGGCGCTTTCTCCGAGCTCGGCTGCTCTGCTCAGTGCAGAGGCTTCATTATCTGCCAAGGCAAGCGCCCCCCCTCCCCCCTCCCTCCCTCCCTCCCTCGCTTCCTCGGCTGAGGTTCGCTCGCTTGTCAAAGAATGAAACATCTGCCAGCCAGCAGCCGAGCTCGGAGAGCATCAAGGACTCCACAATGAGGAGAACGGGGGCCTTTCTCCGCCCGCTGTAAGATTTGTTAGCCCAGCTGGTGTTTCGTCATCCCTGCCAGCAACTGCCGCCATCGCGCCACGCAACATCTGTATCAGGGAATGGGAGCAGGCTCCCTGCCCAGACAGGACCAAGGAGATGGCCTCCCTCTCGTGGTCAGCTCCCCTGCGGGCTCTGGGACCTCAAGCCTCGGCCCTCCGTCTGTCCGCCCTGCCAGGAGTTCAGGCATGGAGCCAGCCAGCTGATCTGCCGCAGCCTGGCAGGCGGCCACCCTGGACTCCTCATTCAGGCACAGTGGTTAGCCAGCAGGCTGACTCTGCCCACTGCTAGCAGTTTGATCCTGACCCGCTCAAGGTTGACTCAGCCTCCCTTCCTTCCAAGGTGGGTCAAATGAGGACCCAGATGGTTGGGGGGGGCAAGAGGCTGAGTCTGTAAAGCGCTTAGAGAGGGCCGGGAAACACCATGAAGCGGCGTCTAGGTTTAAGTACTATTGGGCTAAGTAGGGAGAGAGGGAGGGAGAGAGGAAGGAAGAAATGAAGGAAAGGGAAGGAAGGAAGGAAGGAAGGAAGGAAGGAAGGAAGGAAGGAAGGAAGGAAGGAAGGAAGGAAGGAAGGAAGGGAGAGGGGAAGGAAGGAAGGAAAGGAAAGGAAAGAAGGAAGGAAGGGAGGGAGGGAGGGAGGAAGAAAGGAAGGAAAGGGAAGGAAGGAAGGAAGGAAGGAAGGAAGGAAGGAAGGAAGGAAGGAAGGAAGGAAGGGAGAGAGGAAGGAAGAAAGGAAGGGAAGGGAAGGAAGGAAGGAAGGGAGAGGAAGGAAGAAAGGAAGGAAAGGAAGGAAGGAAGGAAGGGAGAGAAGAAGGAAGAAAAGAAGGAAAGGGAAGGAAGGAAGGAAGGAAGGAAGGAAGGAAGGAAGGAAGGAAGGGCAGGCTGTGGTGGCACAGTGGTTAGAATGCAGGATTGCAGACTAATTCTGCCCACTGCCAGCAGTTTGATCCTGACCTGCTCAAGGCTGACTCAGCCTCCCTTCCTTCCAAGGTGGGTCAAATGAGGACCCAGATGGTTGGGGGGGGGGAACAAAAGGCTGAGTCTGCAAACCCCTCAGGGCTGTAAAGCACGGAAGTGGTACCTAAGTCTAAGTGCTCGTGCTATTCACCACCTCGCAGCTGCACCGGGGTTGCCCTGGGCTTGCTGGGGTCATGACCCTGAGGCCTTCCTTTGGGCGGTTCCCCACCTTAGAGCATAGAATAACAGAGTTGGAAGGGACCTTAGAGGTCTTCTAGTCCTCTAAGGGACCTTAGAGGTCTTCTAGTCCAGGAGAGCCTTGCTCAGAATCCTTGTGGGTCTGAATTTCTACCCCCCCCGCCCCCAATCGATGCAATGCCTGTGGACTTTCAGGGCTTCCTGGCGGGAGAGAGTAAGGGAGACCCGGAACTGGTGATCGGTGTCCAAGGAAGGGCTGAGGGGTCCGTAGGCCTGTCCGAAAAGCTGGCAGGAAAAGCTCTGCGCGGTGGGTCGGTTTTTATCAGGGTGCCTGGAGGGGAATCGTTGCCCAGGCTCCTCTCCAAAGTCTCCCCGATCCCTCGGATGAGCCTCCGGCTGCCGGGTGTGGCGGATTCTCTGCAGCGGGAGGTTGCCACGCAAAGGCTGCGGAGGGACCCAGGGGAGGAAGACTTTGGGAGGTGGGGGGCAGGACGGGGGGGCTGTGACTCAGTGCTTCCAAGCAGGACGGGCAGGTTGCCACTCGGGGTCCTGCAGCCCCACAGCTGCCCGCTGCCTCTGCTGCTGCCGCCGCCTCCCAGCACAGCGTCCGCCTGGGCTCAGCTGCCGCTCTGCCGTGGGGAAAGTGCCCCCTCTGCTGGCCATGAGGAGGCACTGCAGCTCCACACTGGGCTGGTTGTTTCTGGGGGAAGAATGGGGTCTGGGGAGCAATTGCAGCAGCCACATCTGGCCATCCGGACAGGGTCCCCATAGACATCCATTCATCTACCTGTCAATCATCTATATCATCTCTCTATATATCATCTATCATCCATCTATACTTA
The DNA here is from genome assembly GCF_900518735.1 of Pseudonaja textilis. The sequence goes on from NW_020769496.1 coordinate 40,415, forward strand.
TTATCCATCCATCCATCTATCGATATCATCTATTTAATATCTATATAATTTCTCCATCTTCTATCTATCTATTATCATCCATATCAACTATCATCATCAATCTATATCATCCATCCATCTATCCATCTATCTGTCTATCTTCTATTATCTATCTATCATCTATCTATCTATCTTTTATTTATCTATTATCTATCTATCTTCTAT
>NW_020769496.1:56941-78417 GCF_900518735.1 Pseudonaja textilis
TGGTGTAGGGTCTCCCACTTGGGTGGGGGGTTGGACTAGATGACCTACTAGGTCCCTTCCAACTCTGATTGTCTGTTCAATCTGTTAAGAACTGGAACTGGAGGGGATAACTGAGGCCTGCTATCATGTCAACTACCCAGTCCTTCTCTTTGTTAGGCTAGACGTAGCCGTCGTAGCTCTTTAGCCTCCAGGCGCCTCCTTCTCGTCGTTGCTCTTCTCTGCACTATTTCTGTGTTTTTGCTTCCATCCTTCCTTGACCTCCTTGTGGAGGTGGAAAGGATCCTCTCTCCGTCGTGGGGGGAACGTTCATCCTTGACGTGGGAAGCGAGTGAAGCCGTTGTGATCTCTTCCAATGGCTGCTTTGAGTTCTGCCTGGACTGTGCCGACTGATGGAGTCCCAGAAATGCAACAAAAAAACCAAAAAAAACCCCTTCACCCCATTCAATCCACAGTTACAGACCTGGACTTTAAAATCTGATTTTATTTATTTAAAAAAAAAATATGTGGCTGCCCACCTTATAACTAACTCTGGCTGCTCTCGACCAATTATGAAAGGCTCAAAGGAAAACCCAACACGTAGAAACCTCAAATCTCCAAAAGTTTTATGAATTACGGTTGCTTAAGCATTGAATTGGGGGGGGAGGGGCTGCATGGGTGCACACCCACTTGCCATGGAGGGGGGGGGCACAGGAGGTGATAATTGCCTCTTCAAGAATAGCACATCTCAAACCAGAGCCCTGGTCACCTTTCTTCTCTTTGGCCAGCTCTGCGCCATCCGACCTTCCATCCTCCGTCACCCCAGGTGACCTGGCGGGTTGCCGGGTCAAATGTGACTGGCTGCCCTGGCAGATCATTTTCTTACCTCTGACTGCTGTTCCAGAGTGGAGTTCCTCATCTCTTCCGCTTGGTTGTTCCTGGACACATACAGCCGTTCTTCTGCAGCAGAGCTCTCCAAACTTGGCCCCTTTAAGACTGGTGGACTTCAACTCCCAGAATTCCTGAGCTAACATGACTGGAGGAGGAGGAATTCTGGGAGTTGAAGTCCACAAGTCTCTTAAAGCTGTTATGTTTGAAGACCCTTGCTTTAAGATATGGGGACTTCAACTCCCAGAATCCACCCATCTTAAAGCAGGCAACCTGGAGGATTCTGGGAGTTGAAGTCCACAAGTCTTAAAGCCGCAAAGTTTGGAGAGCTCTGTTCTGTAGGGTCAAACTTTGACCATCTTCTCCATCTATATCAGGACACTACAACTTTGGCAACTTTTAAGACTGGTGGGCTTCAACTCCCAGAATTCCCCAGCCAGCCAATTCTGGGAATTGCAGTCCATTGTTCTTAAAGTTGCCAAGGTTGGAGATCCCAAATCTACGTCTTTTCGTCCTTCTAGATCTTGTAACGTCAGTTCTCTGTCCAAGGCCGCCTGGACGGGGCTGTCCACCACCACCCCTCTTCTCTACAGAGCATTATCCGCCCTGTTGAACTGCTTTTACCCATCTAAGACTATAACATTTAATAACAAGATGTTGATAAAAAAAACACTATTTTGAACAAATCCCTGCTGGCAGCAGGATCCTTTGTTTGTCGAGGTGTTTATTGTTCAGCCTCCTCAGGATTAGGGTCCTCCCGGGGGTCAGTGCAGTTCAGTGAATCTTCTTCATTGCTTTTCTCCATCTTGAAGGTATGGGCAACCTTCGCGCTCTTCCGGTCACCTGGCCATTCACCAGTCCTGTAGGGCTTCTCAAAAATAATGGGAAGGGGTTTGGCCAGACCATCGGCTAATAAGTTCCTTCAGTATCCTGAGGTGCAGTTCAACCCCTTCAGAGCAAACAAAAAACGGTATTTATAGAAGGGAATGTTTGTAGTTCAGGGTTGAACTGTGGGCAACTTTGGTGCTCTGAGCTTGGCTGGTTTTCTTGCAGGGATTGTAGAGTTTGCCCTGGCACTCAGGAAGTTATGTGGTTGGGTCGTGAAACGTCTGCAAGAAAAACACCAAGCTCAGAGAGCATCAAGGACCCCAATAGTTCTTCTCTTTCTCTTTCCTTCTGCACTCTGCAAACCCCACATCCTACTATCACTGAAGGGGTTACCTAGCTGGGTAATGAAACATCTGCAAAAAACAAAAACAAAAAACCCAGCCAAGCTCAGAGACCGCAGAGGAGCCCCAAAGGGCCATGTTTTTGTGAATCTTCCGCCCTCCCCCTCATCCTTCTCTTCCCTGCTTCCTAGCAGAACACAAAGCTTTCTGTTGGAGAAAACTAAACCAAAAATAGGAATTCCACAGGGTTGTGGTTCTTTAGCACCTGTTAGATTTCCTCAGTGGCTGATTTTTACTTTAATTACAAAAGGAGTGTGTGTGTGTGTATCAATCAGAATTAAAAGAAGATTGACTTAAATGCAGGTAGTTCAAATGCAGGTAGTTCTCAACTTACAATCACAGCTGAGCCCCAAAATTTGTGTTGCTAAGTGAGACGTTTCCTAAGTGAGCTTTGCACCCTTTCTTGGCACGTTTGTAAGGTGAATTGCTTACCTGCTGAGCAGGGAGCCAAGAAGAACAAGGGAAGGAGGGCAGCCGCACCTGGCTGGCAGGGATGGAAAAGAAACATTGGGTGGAGGCATTGAAGAGGGAAGACCCAACGAGAAAGCCCTCGGCCGGACGTGGCCTCCTGGTAGGGGCCGAGAACAGGGTCTCCAACCTTGGCTGCTTTTAAGACTTGTGGACTTCAACTCCCAGGATTCCTCAGCCAGCATGCTGGAGAGCCCGGCCTACAGGATGGCTCTTCAGGATGGAGTTGATCGGGTGGTTGGCAGCGGAGAAACCTCGTTTGTGATACGGCTTCTTAAAAAGCGCGTAATGGTAGTCATGGGGAGAACCATTCGGATCTCCAGTTTCAGGCCCTCCATTTCCAATAGAAGAAGGACAAAACGGAGAAGGCCCAGAGGGGAGGGACGAGGTGCTGGGAGCTCTTTGAACCTGTCCAGTGGAGGAATAAATGAACCAGTTGAGTTTTAGGGAGGTTGGAAGCTCATCAGAGAGAAATAAAGAGTTATTTCCAGATTCAACCTGGAAAGAAAGAGGAATTTCCTGACAATGGGTGGAAGAGTTTTTCTTCTGGATTGGTGGGTGCTCCGTCGTTGGAGGTCTGCTAGAAAAGATTGGAGAATCCTGCCTTGGGCAAGGGGTTGGACCACATGACCACCCAGTGTTCTGACCCAAACCTTGGTCCAAGGAAACCAACACCAAACAGATAAAAGCAAAACCTCTTAATGCCTCTCTGCGAATTCCGTCCATTCACAGTTAAAAGGCTATTAAAACTCATTGTCTCTGGTAAGAACGAGCCTTGCCAAGGTGGTGCAGGGCTGCCAAGAACACGAGATAAAGTGGCCAAGAAATATTTCACACACAAAGGGTCTCCAAACACCAACCAAGATACTCCGAACGTCTACAAGGCTTGAGTGCAAAAACGTCTTTGCTTCCTGCAAAGAACTCCGGTTTCTCAGCTGGCTTTTATCTCTTAAGGGAGGGGCCATCACCTTGCAGCTTTACTCCCGAGTTGCCCGTGCTGCTGCAGCTGCTCTTTCCTTCTGTGCACATGCACTTGGCCCAGGCTCCTCGGGGTCCTCTTCCTCACTGCTGCCAGCCTCCACAACCTCCGAAGGCAGCCTTCCACTCCCTGATGGTCCTGGCCCCATCCCTGCATCACAGGCAGGCCCCTCATCTGAGTCCTCGCTCTCCGAGACCTCAGCCGTCGGCACCTGCTGCCGGCGAACCACAACACCCAGATGACCACCTTTGAGCCCGGTGAATTGAGAGAGAGTGCGGATGGGAGACTTTCACTCGGAAGACGACACTGTTCATTACCCACAAGGTGAAAAACGGAGCAGGGGCATCCTCAGAAAAGGAATGGCACGGACAACTCTTGGCAACAAGGCAACCGGAGATCAAATAACAGCAGTGAGATTTTGGGATAGGACCACCGATGCGGAAGAAGAGACGGTTGGTGACTTCCGTGGTCGGAACTTGCGAGGCAGATGGGCTGCTTGTGAGCCTGGAAGGCCCAGATTGGAAACGGGAAGAAGGAGGGAAGCGTAGTCGGGCGGAACGGCTTCGGAAGTAGGAAACCGCCCTGCAATGTCTGCCTTATTCGTTTATTTAATTTGTAGGGGACTCTTAACGATTCTGTCATAGCTAAACCCGCCTTCAAATAACTGGAAAACTCCCCCAAAATAGATGGACCTCCCCGGATGGAGAAAATACAAATCACGCATTGGCCATGTTGGTGCTGAAAGGAGGGGGAGGAGCCCACTTGGAGCTCAGCAAAGGCAGCGCCCGGTTCCTGACCGCAGAACAGATCACGCAGGGCGGACGGGCAAGATCCGAGTTAAGCAGAAGGAGGAGGAGAAGAAGAAAAGAGGAGGAGGAGGAGGAGAAAAAAGAAGAAGAAGAAGAAGAAGAAGAAGAAGAAGAAGAAGAAGAAGAAATTGTTTCTGCAATATGATCTTGAGCACAAACCCACCATTTTGGAGGAGAACATGAAGAGCAGCTTTGCAGTCGGGACCTCGTTGATCGAGAACCAGAGGAGTGAGATCGTGAACTTAAATCCTCAAGGATGAAGGTACAAAAAAGGAGACTGCCAGAAAACGAAGGGACAGAAGGAAGCAAGCCGGATGGCACAACAATCCGTGGAAATTGTCAAGAAGAAAAGCTAAGAGAAGCCAAAGAAAGACCAAAACCTCAGAAAGGAACAAAGAGTTTCAGACAAAAAGCAGGATTACAACATCTGTAAAGACGTGGAAGGAAAAACAAGGAAATGGTAGAAGAGAACATCTGTAGTTCAGGATTGTGGGCTCCTTGGTGCTCTCTGAGCTGGGTGGTTTTCTTGCAGACATTTCATGACCCAACTAGGGAACATCACCAGTGCTAGAAAGTTTGTGCTAAAAGGCTTCTGAGCCCTGATGATGTTACCTAGCTGGGTCACGAAACGTCTGCAAGAAAACCACAAGCTCAGAGAGCACCAAAGACTTCAAAAAATAAGGAAAGTCTTTCAAAAAAGCTCTGAACTCAGAAGGAGATTCCAACGTCAAAATGCTGAATGCTGGACCTCGTGAGCCGTCTACAGTCACCTGTGTGTGAGTTGGGCGGGTACATAAATTGGTTTAATAAATGAATAAAAGAATAACCAAATCAAACAGGATCAAAGGAAGATAGAAGTATCCTGAAACACTATAGAGATGTCAACATCCAAGATATCTTAAAAAGACATTCCTTATTTGTAAGAACCTCTAGTTCTAGAAGGTGACACTAAATCAACACTCCCAAAATAGGCAATTAAATTAGATCAACCTGTTACCCAACTAGGAAACCTCATCAGTCCTAGCTTGGCCCATGTAACGTCTGCAAGGAGACCACCAAGAGAGCCCCAAGGAACCCACAATCTTAAGTCTGAAATCCACGGGAACGGATGGCGAAATATGGCAAGCAATAGAAAGAACTTCATCACGGTTCTAACCAAACCGTGCCAGCAAATCCGGAGAACAGCCCAGGCGTCCACTGGCCCATTGGAAGAGGTTAGACTACAGTTCAACACCAAGAAAAAGGAGGCTTTACAGGCCCTGCAAACTCTTGTACAATGTCCTTAATTTCAAACGCTTGCAGAATAATGCACAGCTCAGCCGAAGAGCTTAGAGCCCTCCAGGAAAAGGGACGTGGCCGGATGTTCAGGCTGGCTTTACAGAAGACTGGGGGACTGGAGAGTTTATTGCTGAGGCACGCCGGATATTCGAGAGAGAATATTTAAGAATATTCAAAGAATGTTTAAAAAGAAATCAGGATGTGCTTCAGCGATGACAGAAAAGCCTTTGATTGTGCCAATTATGTCAAGCTGTGAAAAACGGGAATCCCAGAACATCTCGTCGTCCTCATGAAAAACTTCTACCCAAGCCAGGAAACCACAATCTGGTTAGAACAGGGCAAAACAGGTGAGCTCCAGGTTGGCAAAGGGGACTGCAAGAAGGCTGAATACCCTAAACCGGGAGTGCCTGGCCTTGGCGACTTAAAGACTTGTGGACTTCAACTCCCAGAATTCCCCAGGCAGCCTGCTGGGCTGAGTTGAAGCCCACAAGCCTTCAAAGCTGCCCAGATTGGAGACTCCTGCTCCGTCCACCTCACCATCCACCCCACCTCGCAGCGTCTCGAGAATGCAGCTAGAGTTCTCCGGCATGACCTGTTTCTAAACAGCCTGGGATCTTTCTCAAGGTGTCCAAGCTCACTTGGGTATCATTTTAAAGCTCTCTCGAGTGTTTCTATCAATCTGTAGCTTCCCAGAGTCCGCTTGTCCCGTCCCATAACATCCCCCACCCCGCTTTAATGCTTGGATCCATCTGAATTCTTCTCCGGCCTTCTTGTCCTTCCCTCGTACGCCCCAAGAGTCCCAGAGTGGTGAGGATTGTATCTGCCAGTTCCTTTAGCGTCCTGGGATGTGATCCATCTGGCCCTGGTGGGCTGAAGCCGTTCCAAGCTTCGAGGCCCTTCCTTGCCACTTCCTGGCCTCTCTCTCCTGCCCCATAGAGCGCACCTTCTGACAGGTTGGAGCCCTTCTGCAACAAGGCAGGTGCAAAACAGGAATTAAGCAGTTGGTCGTCTCCTGTTGCCCATCGACAGCTTGTCATCTTCTCCAGCCAGGGAACCGTTTCCTTCCCTCCTTCTTCCCCCAGCAAACTCTTCCGGGCATTTGTGGAAGGTTTAACTCCTTCCCGGCCTTCTTGTTCTTCTTAGCCCCATCCCTGCAGCCCCATTGGCACCTTGATATTCTTCTTTCATTATGATTATTATGCGCCTCCTTTCCATTTTTTTTAAACTTGTCCTTTGGGTTTCTCAGTTTATTGGAGAATTCTCGTAAGCTATTTCTCTTCCTCTTTGGCGTGTTTATGTTTAGGCCTTTGATCAGCTCATTATCCAACATTTCCCAGTAATTCTCCTGAACTGGTTTCCATCCAAGGAATCCTTCCTCCCGACGATAGATAGGAAGGGTTAGAGACCCCAACTTCATGTGTTTACTGAGGAATAGGAGCTTCCAAATTGCCACAATTCTGCTTTTCCGTACAATGAATCTCGTAAGACTCTGTGGGAGTCAAGATTTCACGTTGGACAGGGGCTTGACAAGAGCCTTCCTTAATTGACATTTTGATTCAGTTCTTCCCTGCTATGTGGTAGGTTTATTCTGGATTTTACTACGGAAAAGCAGAGCTATTCTAAGTCCCCACCCCCATTAACAGGCAAACAATTCATGATATGCCTCAAAGGGGCTTTTTGGAAAGGCAACTGGACTTTCTTGGTTTTTTGAAAAGGTTTCAAAAAACATTGGAAAATGTTTTGCTTCTCATCCAAGAAGCTGCTTCTGTTCTGAAGAAGATGAAGAGCTGAAGAAGCTTTTTGGATCAGAAGTGAAACATTTTCAAGGGAAAAAAATCCCAAGAAAGTCCAGTTGCCTTTTGGAAAAGAAAAGAAAAACATTGTTTAAACTTCGTCGAGTGGAAAGAAGAACCAGGGATGGCGAGACAGCCGTCTTCCAATGGATGGAAACTAATCAAGGACGGAAGGAGCCTGGAATCAAGGAGAAAATTCCAAGCAGAACAATTAATCCGTGGAAAAAATTGCCACTTTTGTCTGGACAGCCATTTATCGGAATTAATACGGGTCTCCTCCAAGGGCAAGGGGTTGAGCTTGATGATCTCCAAGGTCCCTTCTCACACTATTACTCTAAAAGCACCTTTGGGGCAACCGTGACCTCCGTAGGCATTCCTTCGTGATAGGGAAGCTGTGACGGGTGTGGGGGGGCCCCTGTGCCAGAGCTCAGGAGCGGCAGATGCTCCTTCTGGGCGAGGCAGCTGCCTTCAGAGGACGCCGGGGCAGTCCGGGGTAGGTTTTCCCACCCTTCTTCCCTGACCGCAGGGAGGGACGGGTGGGCAGCGCCTGAGGGGCAGGGTCACGGTTGGGGCCTTGGGCTTGGCTGCCCTCACCCCACCCCCGCTAGCAGGAGAAATGGGGGCGAAGCAGAGGTGGGCGGGCGTGGCTGTGATGGGGCCTGGGGCTCCGTGCTGCCCCCTCCCTCAGAGCCCCTGTCTGTGGTGAGCCGGGATGGGCCAAGCTTTTTAGAAAGGCGGAAGTCAGGGAGGGAGCTGCACCCCACCTGGACCTCCCTGTTCTTGGGCCAAGCCTCCAGCACCCAGGCAGGGGCCCCTCCCCAGGCGTCCCCTCCAGAGATGGGGGGGGCTGGGCGCATGGAGAGGCCATTGGGACATTTCTGAGGTTGTCTCAGAAACACGGGAGGTTGGGGTGTCGCTCACTAGGGGATCGAAGAATGATGGTAGCTCTCAACTTGGCCAAAGTTAATGCTGGAAAAAGTGACATTTTTCATGCTTATGACCATGGCAGCATCTCCATGGTCACCTGATCAGAATTCAGTCACTTAGCCACTGGTTCATATCAATGACGGTCGCGGTGTCCCAGGGTCCTATGATCCCCTTTTGCGACCTTGCACGCAAAGCTGGATTCACTTAACAACCGTGTTGTAACTTAGTGGGGTCAGGCTAGAAGACCTCCAAGGTCCCTTCCAGCTCTTATCTCATTGATCGATAGAAACTGCAGTGACTCACTCTGGCTAGAAAGGTTGTAAAATGGGGCAAAACTTGCTTAACAACTGTTGCTTAGCAACAGAAATGTTGGGCTCGATTGTAGTCGTAAGTCAAGGACTTTATTTTGTTTTATTTATTTTCTCAAGCAATTATAAGATAATAGGTATAAGTATAGACATAGTTATGAATACATGAAATGGGTACATATAAGAAAAATAAAAATAAAACAAAAGGACAGGGATGGTTTGCACGTTGGTGTGCTTAAGAACATCCCCCTGCAGGCCTCTTAGGAAAGGGGTGAGGTCAATAGTAGAAAGTCCAAGGTTAAAGTTTTTGGGGTTTGGGGAAGAAACCACAGAGTCAGGTAGAGGATTCCAGACATTGACCCCTCTGTGGCTGAAGTTGTATTTCCTGCAATCAGGTTTGGTGCGGCTAACCTTGAGTTTGTATCTATTGTGTGCTCTTGTGTTGTTATGGTTGAAGCTGAAGTATTCATTGACAGGTAGGACATTGCAATTTATGATTTTATATACCATACTTAGATCGGACTGAAGACAGCGTAGTTCTAGGTTTTCTAGGTCTAGAATTTCACGTCTGGTGGCCTAAGGTATTCTGCAACGAGTAGAGGAGTGGAGAACTCTTCTTGTGAAATATTTCTGGACTTTCTCAACTGTGCTAATATCAGATACGTAATGTGGGTTCCAGACTGATGAGCTGTATTCAAGTATTGGTCTAGCAAATGTTTTGTATGCCCTAGTTAGTGGTATGATATTACCATAGAAAAAGCTACGTAGGATTAGGTTAACAATTCTTAACGCCTTTTTGGCTACGTAGTCACAGTGAGCTCCAGCACTTAGATCATTAGAGATGAGTATTCCAAGGTCCTTGACAGAGTTTGGATCATCAACAAGGTCTTGACTATTTAGCTTGTATTTTATTTTCTGATTTTTTTTGCCAATATGTAAGACAGAGCATTTATTTGTTGAGATTTGAAGTTGCCATTTATTTGACCATTCTGATACATAGTCGAGGTCTTTTTGAAGGGTAACAGTATTGTCTGTGGTGTTGAATAGCTTTACATCATCAGCAAAGAGAATGCAGTTGCTCTTAATATGATCACAGAAGTCATTTATGTAGAGTATGAAGAGAGTTGGTCCTAGAACACTGCCTTGGGGGACACCACTGTTGACAGGTACAGAATTTGATAGGACACTCCCAATTTTGACCATTTGTTTGACAGGAATGCTTCTATCCAGTTATGCAGCTGTCCAGAGATACCGTAAGATTTTAGTTTTAGGAGTAGTTTGTTGTGTACCACTGAATCAAAGGCTTTACAGAAGTCTATGTAGATGTCTATTGCTTTGCCCTGATTGAGTTGTGTAGTCTATATGTTTTTGCAGTGTAAGAGTTGCAGATTACAGGATAGTTTTTTCCTGAAACCAAATTGTTTATTGGAGAGTAGGTTGTTTGTCTCTAAGTGGAGGATAATGGATTGGTTAATAATTGATTCCATGATTTTACAGGTGATGCAGCATAAGGAGATTGGTCTGTAATTTTCAACTAGGCTGGGGTCTCTCTTTTTGAAGATGGGGATGACCGTGGCTTGTGACCATAGTTTTGGCAAGGAGCTGGTCCTGAAAGATTTTTCAAAGATTATGCTTAGAGGTTCGGCTATGGCAGTGGATAGCTTTTTTAAGAAGTAGGCACATATTCCGTCCGGTCCAATGGATAGAGATGGTTTTAGATTGCGTAGTGCTTTTTCAACATTGTTTTCTGTAAAATCGATATGTATTAGATCATTGTAGTTGTCTGTGGTTCGGCTAGGAAATACTGGGCATGATCCATTGCTGTTTACAAATACTGAGCCAAAGAATGTATTAAAGAGGTTGGTTTTAATGGTGTCGTCGTTGCAGTCTTTACCACTAGGTCCTTTCAGGGGTGGGATGGACCTTGAGTCTTTTAGTTTGTTGTTTACAAAATTGTAGAAAGTGCGGGTGGAATTGGTGCGTAGAAGGTTTTCTTCTTGTTTAATGTAATAATTGGTGCATTCAGTCTTTATCTGGTGGCATAAATTTTTGTATCGGCTTTTGAAATTGGAAACGTGACCAGATTTGTTTTTCCACCGAAGTGATTTCTTTTTGGATTGAAGGTTCCTTATTGTTATGGATAATCTGTTTTTTTCTGGTTTTTCGAGTTGTTATTGGTACACATAGTTTGATGACTCTTTTGACTTCAAGTAAAAATATGTTGTAATGGTCTTCAACAGTACTGCATCCGGAGAATAGAAATTGCCAGTCAAGAGATTGTGTATAGAGACTTTGTGTGTAGCCAAGCCTTCCTGTCTGGCTGATAAAACTGAGAACAACGCAAGGAGTGACGACACAGGGAGCCACATCTGGGTAGCAGTTGCTCACCTACCGATACAGATCGTCAGAGTTGGAGGTCTGTAAGACAGACTCTTGCTGGAGCAAAGCGAATACCTGCCATCTCTATAGATTCAGTCTGTGAATTGCTAGGGAGGGTCCGACTTGCTCTCTTCCTGCCCACCAGACCTTCCAAGCCCCATTTTCTCTCTGACCCCTGGGAAAAAGCCCCCCCCCCCCCCCCCCGTGACTCTGGACTAGGGCCCCCCACATCTCGGGGGTCCCCGGCCGCAGGCCGAAGGCCGTTGGAGGCCCCGGCAGTGTGGCCGAGGGGCTGGAGTGTCTGGACAGCCAGGCAGAAGCCGCCTGCTCCCCGTCAGCCACGCAAGGAGGCTCTCCCTCCTTCTGAGATGGACTTTCTTTCCCTTCCTCCTCTTCCTTTCAGCGGAGACGCCAATTGAGGAGTTCACCCCAACGCCTGCTTTCCCGGCGCTGCAGTACCTGGAATCGGTGGATGTGGAGGGGGTGGCGTGGCGAGCAGGTCTGCGCACAGGAGACTTCCTGATCGAGGTGAGGCCCTGGCAGGACCCGGGGGGCGGGGGCAGGAGGGGAGGGGGGGCTGAGCACCATTGGGAAGGGAGGGGCTGGTTGACGGTCACCTTGTGCAGGGAGCAGAAACGCTCCGTCAATCGAGAGTTTCCAAGCTTGGCCGCTTTTAAGACTTGTGGACTTCAACTCCCAGAATTCCTCAGCTATGCTGTGCTGGCTGAGGAACTCTGGGAATTGAAGTCCACAAGTCTTAAAGTGGCCATGGTGGGAGACCCCTGCCCTAGAGTGTCTCCCCACCGCTGGGAACGGGGCATTCAGGGTTCAGTTTCTGTAAGGTATCAGCTGAAAGGGAAAATGAGGACAAAGAGGGAAACCTCCAGGGAGGAAAAGGGAACCTCGTCTCTTCAGGTTCTCCTTCAGGGCCACAAACTCTGGGTTGGCTCCTTCTGTGACGGTCGGCTATGGCATCTTTTCAAATCCAGCCTTTGATAACTGGTCCCAGGCCCCTCAGTACAGGGACACAGATGGGGCAGGGGGCAGCTATTGGGGCAGGAAGGCCCCCTCCATCCTTTTGCTGGTCGGGCATCCCCTGCGGTTGTCACCGGTGGCACCCAACCCTTTTGCTTCCTCCGGGATGAGTTGGGGTGGCCTCGTGCGAACGAATGCCCCCTTCTTTTCTGCCGGGCTCAACCGCCTGGCCCAGCGGTGCTGCAGACGAAGGGCCGGGGCGTTTCGGAGGCTTCACTTCCTCTCCACATCCTTCCATGGGACACCATAAGGCTGTGAGGGCAAACCTATGGCACGCCAGCCGGAAGTGGCAGGCAGGGAGCCATGTCTCTGGGCACGCCAGGCGTTGCTCGTTGCTCTTCCGGTTCCCGGCCCGTGCATGCACACCAGCCAGCTGGTCTTCGCACGGACGGGAGTGCCAGGAACCGGAAGAGCAGCTCCCCAGAGCTCATGAGTGCATCAGCCAGCTGGTCTTCGTGTGTGTGTGCATGTGCCTTGGAAACTGGAGGACCAGGTGGCCGGCCGTATGTGCGTGCTGGGAAGCTGAGCTTCCGGTTTCCAGCGCTCCCACGCATCAGGGAGCTGCTGTCTTGGTTTCCGGTGCTTCTGTACGGCCTTCTGTGCCGAAAAGGGTTGGCCCCCCACTGCCATAAGGAATGCTCTTGGTGGAGGATAGAATACAGGGAGTCCTCGACTGTTCATTTAGCGACCAAAGTTGCAACAGCACTGGAAAAAGTGACCATTTTTCACACTTACGACCGTGGCAGCATTCCCTGGGGTCATGTGATCAAAATCCAGGCGCTTGGCAACTGGCTAGTATTTTTGGCGGTCGCAGTGTTCTGGGTCATGTGATCCCCTTTTGTGACCGACTGACAGGCCAAGTCAAGAGGGAAGCCAGCTTCACTTAGCGACCGTGTGACTAACTTAACAACTGTGAAAGGTTGTAAAATGGGCAAAACCCACTTAACAATTTTTTCACTTAGCAACAGAAATATTGGGCTCCAAATTGTGGTTGTAAGCCAAATCTTGAGAGCCATTTCTTTCCCTTCCTTCCTTCTTACCCCCAAGAAAATCCGTCTTGAGTTTCCTTCTCACCCTTTCCTGGGCGAAGTGGATGTCTCCCAATGGCCGCCATGCGTTTACTTCGGACTAGCCGCCTCCCTCCTCTTCTAGGGGGGAAAGTCGGAGAGTCCAACCCAAAACTAGAATGAGCGGGAAAGCAGCTTTGGGGTGAATGGGAGGAGGAGGAGGAGGAGGAAATGGCGGCCTTGTGAGGGTGGGGCCTCCTCTGCCCTCTAGGTCATTATATATTATGACCTTTAGGTCCAGATATATAAAGTACTGCCGGGTTTAAAGGGAAGTTAATGGTGCTCCGTGATGTGCCGGCCACATGACCAAGGAAACGTCTTCCGACAGCGCTGCGCCAATGGCCTCGGAATGGAGATGAGCAGCGCCCCCTAGAGTCGGCATTGAGTAGCGGAGTAAAATCCAGGGGCCTCCTTTACCTGGATATAAAGAGGAGAATTGGGGGGGGGGGGGGCTGGTGGACAGTTTGGTTCAGAACTATGCAGATTATCCAGGCCGATGACAAATATTTGGAGCTCTCTGGACCCCCCAGTCCCTGGGCCTACATCAGTCAGCTGGGAGGGTTCCCATGGGCCACCTGGAGGTATCTATACTGATATATGTGCCCTTCCCCGGATCTCTCGGTGGCCAAGTGCGCTGCCTGTTAAGGCCAACTTGACATTATGGAGATTGAGCTGTGTGTGTGTGTGTGTGTGTCACTGGAGTAGCTGTGTTTTGTCAAGCTGGTGTGTTCTTGGGCACAAGCAACCGGATCCACAAGCAAACTATTTTATTATATTCTGCCTACTACAAAGGAATCTGCCTGGGAACAGACAGTTAAGGGTCCATGGAGCTCGTGTGTGTGTGTGTGTGTGTGTGTGTGTGTGTGTGTGTGTTCTGGATCACTTGCAGCTATGCAAGGATTCCAGGCTAATTCCCCGCTTGAGGCCTCCTCCCTGCCTGGCTGGGGGTTTCCCAATATGTTTTGAAAGGAGTGTCTCCGCTAGAAGTCACGCCAAGTATGGAACGGTCCCAAACCAATTCTTGGACCTGTGGCTGTTGCCTTCTCCACAAAGCAGGCTGTGGCTCGTCACATGTTCTGGTGCTGCCAAAAGCAGGATACGGCGGAGGGCAAGGGAGGAGGCGAGGCAATGAAACTGGCTACCGTTTCTTCGGGCCAGAGGGTGTTCAGGGCATCGCAGCCTTGACCTGTGCTCTGTGAGTAGGGGGTCTCTCTGAAGGTAGGATTGGGAAGCCTTGGCCGTAGTGCAGGTGAGAAGGCCCTGGGAGAACCCCAACCCAGTTAGCAGAAGCATCACAGCCAGACCAGGCGAGGCCAGCAGTTCCATTGCATCTGGAGATGGCCCAGTCACTCTCCATCACTTCTGGGCACTGGACTTAAGAGAGACACGGCAGGAGCTTGGACACCAACCCTGTGAGGAAGCCTTAAAGGAGCTGGGAGGCTGAGCCTGCCCATGAGAAGGCAGAGAGGGGTCTGCGAACATCTCGGGACTGTCTGGGGCTGCTTCTCCATGGTGGAAATTGGGAGAAGAAAATGCAGATTGAGTGCCGTGTCCGAGTCCTAGGGCTGTAAATCAGAATCTTCCGCTTTGAACATCTGGACTGTCCCGTGGCTTTTACAATGCGACCTGGGCCACGGACCCACCGCTTTCGAGGAGAGAACCGGGAACCACCTGGAAGTCCTGGAGCTCACAGAAGGAACTCCAGGAGTCTTTAAGGAGGAATGTGAAAAGGTGATGAGTGTGAGACGAAACAAGGAGAAAGCAAATCAGATATGAGAACAAACCGTGGAAATGGTGAAGAGGAGAGAAGCCGGAGCCAAGGAAGAAACATTCTCAGAAGGGAATTGAAGGAAGAGTTCCGGAGACCTTTTAAGGGAGACAAGAAGCGGTATGACAGGAACATCTGTAGAGGCACTGAGGATAGAAACCGACGTGGGAAAACGAGGGTCTTTCAGAAGTTCCCGGGTCTTAGAAGGGGATTCCACCTGGAATTAAGACCTTACCTCCTCCCTTGGCCAACCTGGAGCCCGTCTCCTTCACCATGTTCTAACCAGGTCGTGTCCTGACCTGCATCTGCGTTTCCCATGAGAACATCCAGATGTTACGCTAGGAAAATTGGAAGGCAAATGGTTGGCCAGCGGACAGGTGGATAGACAGGGCACCCTTGGAAGAGGTGAAGGGCCAAGTTGGGCCCAGAACATCACGGAGAAGACCTGCGTGGTGCCTAAGGGTCAAGAATGAATGGATGGCATGTGGTCAATTAATCAAAACTTTTTAGGTGGGACTCTTTGAGGGATTCCACTTCCTATCTAGGGCTGGTTGCGTGGTCCCTGCTGCCTGATCAGCCATGACTGGCTGGGGAATTCTGGGAGTTGAAGTCCTCGAGTCTTCAAGTTGCCAAATTGGACTCCCCCGGTGTAAACCTATCGCCCTACAAAGCTCCCGGCAGGAGAGGACGTGATGGCCTGGAAGCAGGTTGAAGGTAATTCCAGACAGCGGGAGGGCAAACTTGCTTGGACAATATTCAGTGCCTGGTCGGAGTGAGATCTGGACACAGAGCAACAGCAAAGGCCCTTAGACTTATATACCACTTCCTCAGCCCTCTCTAGGCAGTTGGCAGAGTCAGCCCCTTGCCCTTCCAACAACTGGCTCCTCCCTCGACCCACCTTGGAAGGACAGAAGGCTGAGCCAACTGAGCCGGAACTGAGCCTGCTTTCCCCGGAGGTGTGAACGCTCGGCTGGGCCCAGAGGCTGGAGAAGGCCGGCATTCGGACCTTCGGAAAGGGCGAGCTGGTCTCCTGGGTGGCCCCTGCTCCTCCTGGAGGGAGACTGCATCCCCCCCCCGGCAGCCTTTTGCAAAGCAGCCCCCTGGTGCTCGAAGGGTGGAGAGCCAGTGAGGGGAGTCCAGTTCCCATCATCCCCAGCAGGTGTTCCCATCATCCCTGGCCTAGGTTAGCTGGATCAGATCTTTGGATTAAAAAAAACGCCCCTCTTTTTCTTTCTTCTTTTGGGAAGCTGTTGCTGGAAATATATTTTTTTTTCTTTCCAATGCGCAAAACCAGTTATTTTTGCCTCCGTGCTGAGGAGAAATGACATTCAGTGCATTGAACTCACCATTTCTATTTTGAACCAATGTTTCATTTCCCTGAGAAAAATTAAAGCGAGGCGTGTCGTTACGGAAGGCTGCTCCCGAGGGAGGGAGCCGGTGCCAGGGGCCAGGTTGGGAGAAGGCTGCCCCCTCCCCGGCCAGATTGGGGGGATTGGGGGACCTGGGGGGGAGAGGGGCCGACCTGCCCCCATTTGAAAGGAGCGGAAAGGCTGCCAGGGGCTTCTGGAAAGGGGGCAGGGAAGGCCCCACCTGGAATCCTGCATCCAGTTTCTGTCACCACGTCACAAAAAAGACGGGGCGATTTGGGGGCAAGTGCAGAGAAAAGCAACTCAGAGGTGATTCAAGGCCTGGAGACTAAAATGTAGGAAGAAACGTAGGCAGTGAATGAAGATGTCCAGTCTAGAGAAAAGAAGGACCGGGGGGTGACAGGATAGCAGCCTTCCGGTATTGGAGGGGCTGCCTCCAAAGAAGAGGAGGGGGACCATTTATTCTCCAGGACCCCTGAGGGCAGGACAAGAAGCCCTGGGAGGAAATCAATTCCAGGAGGGAACTAAGGAGGAACCGTTTTGGCCTCCAGAAATCGTGGGAGCTCCGTCACGGGAGGTCTTCAAGAGGAGACTGAACAGCCATTGGTCCGAAATGCTCTAGGGTCTCCTGCTTGGGCGGGTGGGGGTTGGACTAGAAGACCTCCAAGGTCCCTTCTCGCTCTGTTCTGAATTGAATTGAATCCCCCCCTTTCCCATTTCCGCCCAAGGGCTGTCCCCTGGCGTCTCCCTCCCACTTTCCCACGGCCCAGGGACTGAAAGGGGGAAGAGGCTTGGCTGGCTTCCTTGAGGCGTCCCGCTCTCTCTCTGCTCCTCAGGAGCCACCAATTGGTTTTAGTTCCTGTTTGGGGCCACCAGCCGACTCTGGGTGGGCAGAGGGAAGCCTTCCTCCTCCTCCTCCTCCTCCTCCTCCTCCTCCCCCTGAGGGACCAACCTTGATTCTAGGACAGGATCCGGTTCTGAAGTGGCATTTTGGGTCAGGTTTCCCGGCTGATCCTTGTCCTCTTTTACATGCCTCTTGTCTGGGCAATCAATGGCTGGTTCCTTCCTCCTCTTCCTCCCCCCAATTCCTCCTCTGCATCGAAGGACTGACTAATGTTCTTTGAAAAGACGGCTTCCTTTATGAACGAGGAGCCCGTGAGTCAGAGACGGATCACCCGCCGCTCGCGTGGGGGCCTGTTTGCCCGTCTGGCATTGAAGTCCCTGGCCTGGAAGAGAGAGAGGTTGCCCTCGGAAGTGGTGGGAACATCATCCCTGGAGGCTTTCCGGAAGAGGCTGGAGGACTGCCCTCTGCCAGAAATGGTGCGGGGAAATGGTTCTGGGTACTCTGATTTTTGGCAGTTTTCTTGCAGACATTTTATGACCCAAGTGTGTAACATCATCAGTGCCAGAACGGAGTGGGGTTTGCTCTCTGCTTATACCCCAGTCAAGGAACTGCCACCTCCGACAAACAGTAAAGAACAGTCTGACTGGGGAACCAGCAGGAGCCCCCCCCCCAACTGACAGAGCAAAACACATACATACATACATACATGTATATGTATTTGTATATGTGTATATATGTGTATATGTATTTGTATATGTGTATATATGTGTATATATGTGTATATGTATATGTATGTATGTATGTATGTATGTATATGTGTGTGTGTGTGTGTGTGTGTGTGTGTGTATGCTACAACTTTAAAAGCACAACTATAATGACGTGGGAAAATACCCGAACAAAGCCAAATGCCATACATGTAAGTACCCACGAAAACTTAAGAAAATATATATAGAGAATAAAACCTTTCCCTTCTAGCCCTGATAATGTTATGTAGTTGGGTCATGAAACGTCTCAATTTTCTCCAGGAAATGCCCAATTACAAGGGTTTGGTTTTGTAACTCTGTATTCTGATCTTAGAGCCAATTGTTTCTGTGGGTGTTGGCAGGAGCCAAGGGGGCCGGTGGGGCCGTCTTTCCCCTCGGGGGGTGCAGGGCCCATGTGGGGTCCTCCCTCCAGAGAAGCCGGAAACTCTTCCCGCCCCAAGCAAACCCTCCCTCCACCGTGTGGCTCAAAGGAACCCAGGATGAGAGCGAATTGACCAGATCACTTCCTTCTTTTTCCTTCCCCTTTTCTCTTTTTCTCCTCTTCTTCTTTTGCTCACCGGAAAAACTTCAGAAGCTGAATATAAATACGTCATTATTTCAGCTCAGAGAAAACATAAATTGTTTTCTGTTGCTTGGGTGGATAAATAGAATTCTTTATTATATGAGAGGGCAAATAGTGAATCACTTCCTGCGATTTCTTGAAAGTTATTGGGGCCATTTCGGTATTAAATATTCCTTGCTCAAGTGGATCTTGGTGGTTTTGATGGCTGGAAACGGAAAAACAGGAGGGTCTGAGCCGGACCCCGGCTGTGAGCCCAGCGTCATCGGGCCAGTCCCCCCCCGCCGACAAGGCAGAGCTACAGCGGGGAGAGGGGCTCCTTTCAGGCCAGGGAGGGGGGGTCCCGGGGGGCTCAGCACCCTGAGCAGCCCCTCCCTCACGGGTCTTCCGCCTGTGATCAGGGGCACCTGGGCCCAGGTGTTGCCTGCGAGGTTGGGGAGGTCCCATGAAGGGGGCCAGCCCCTCCCCTCCTTATCCCCTCTCTCCTTGCCGCACAGGTGAACGGCGTGAACGTGGTGAAGGTGGGGCACAAGCAGGTGGTCTCGCTCATCCGCCAGGGGGGGAACCACCTGGTGATGAAAGTGGTCTCGGTCAGCCGCAAGCCAGAGTCAGAAGACGTGGTTCGGAAGAAAGGTGAGTGCAGAGCAGAAACCCCCCAGGACACCCCTCCGGTCTTCAGTTCGAGTCTCCCCCCAGGCTCTCAGCTGCCCTGGTGGGCTTGGAAGAGGGGGCTCCGTCCCCGTCCCCCCCCCAGCTGCGGCTGCCTCCCTGGGACGGGCACCGTTGCCCCCGCTCCCCAGCCTCCGTCCTCTTGTCTTCCCCAGCCTGGCGCTCAGTTCTCCAGGCCTCCATGCAGGAAGCAGAGCCCTGGTGGCCCCCCGCCCCGTGGCCTGGCCCAAAGGGAGACGCGGGGGGCACCTTTGCTCAGGCGAGGCGCTGGTGGCAAGAGCATTAATAGCCGCAGCCCTTAGGTGGGGCTTTACAGCAGGGCTCTCCAAGCGGGGCCACTTCAAGACTTGTGGACTTCAACTCCCAGAGTTCCCCCGCCAGCCTGCCTGCTTTAACGTGAGTGTAGCTGGCTGGAGAATTCTGGGAGTTGAAGTCCACAAGTCTTAAAGCGGCCCCGCTTGGAGAGCCCTGCTTTGCAGCACTCTCTGGGCAGTTTGCAGGGTGGGCATTGTTTGCGTCTTGCCCACCACAACCTGGGTCGTCCTTGGAAGGAGGGACGGCTGAGTCAACCCCGAGCCCCTCGGGATCAAACTCCAGGCTGTGGGCAGAGTTTGCCTGCAATTCTGCCCTTCAACCACTGACCTTCAACCCGGTCAAGAGAGCGGGAACGCTGCCCCTCCGGCTGAGAGGTGACCGGTTGCTCCTGTGCCCCCTGATGAAGAGCAGGAGCCGCCTCCTTCCCATGACCAGATGCCCCCCTTCTTGGTGGTGTCATTCTGGGGCTCCCTCCATCTTCTTGTAGGGTGCAGGGTGAGGCCTTTCTGGGGCGCAGCCTCTCATCAGGAAGGCTCCTCTTGTCCATCCCGAAGGGTGACTGAGAGGAAGGCCTGGGGGGGACCAGGGGGGCTGCAGGGGGGCCCTGCCTGGGACAACGGGTACCGGGAGGGCCAGCAGCCATGCAGAAGAGGGTCTGCTGCTCCCCATCTCGCCTGGCTGGCTTAACCCCCCCCCCTTCCTCAACTGAATCGCCAATTGAGAAATGGGGAGGGGGGGGGCAGTAGGCTGTCTGATCAGCCAGGTGGGGGAGGCCAAGCGAGGCTTCCGGGCTGGTTGGTTGGTTCTCTTTTCTGGGAAATGCCCTGTTGCTCATTCTGCAAACCTTTCCACACGCACATCGCTCCTCCTGCCAGTCCGGACTCTTCCTTGGGGGGGGGGGCATTCTCCTTCCCCCACCCCGTAGCCAGTCACCCCTGGCCCAGCCCCTCAAGGGCGCCCCCCAAGCAGGGAGTCCAGCCCCCCACCCCCAGCTCTCTTGCAGGGCTGGCCTAAGGCGCAAATGCTGGGGAGGCGGGCTGGAAGGAAGTCCCTTGCCCCACCCCCAAGCAGAAGCCCTTCCTGCCCCCCTCCCCAGACTCAGGCTGGGAGAGGGAAAGGTGCGTTGGAGGGCCCAAGACGCCTCTGCCCCCCCCCACACACACACACCCCAACTTAACTCACATTTCTGCCCTTGAATCCTTTGACTGAGGGGGGCTGGAATGGCCTGGATGGCTGTAAACGCCGAAGGGAGCCTCCCTCTCCTGAGAGGCTATTTTAACCCAGCCGGCCCCTCCCCAAAGCAGAGAATCCCCTCCCTGGGTTTCTTCGGAGGGCAGAACAGGAGCTGCAAACGCAGGGAGTGGAGAACAGGGGAAGAAGCCGCTCAGAAATAGCCTTTATTCAACCTTAAACAAAAGGGGGGGGAAAGGGAGTCACGAACAACCGGGAGGCTCCTTGCGTTGCACACAAAGGCAGAGTGGACGGTTCTTACCAAATGCCCGCCTTAAAAGCCTGGCAAAGGACGCCTGCTGTTATTTTATTTCCGTCCTGATGCCAGCCGGGCGTATTCGGCCTGTAGCCCCTCAGTGCAACCCTGAAAGGTGGGCTCGAGGCCAAGAAGGGGTTGGGCCAGGAGCCCGGGTTGGGGTGCCCGATGGCGGGCGCTGGCCCTGAAGCCTCGGAGGGCAAGGATGCCACCCTGGCCAGGAGTTGGACTCTGTGCCCAGCCGCTCTCCTCTTTGGGGAGGGGGCTCAGAAGGAGGGGCACCACACACGGGCCAGGAAGCTGCTTGGGTGCAGAAGGCATCAGCCCCCTCTCCTCCGAGCAAGGGTGGAAGGGCTGCCCCCCCCCACCCGAACAAGCGGGGAGGGGGCAGTTAGAGGCAGAAAGGGGCGCCCTCCCTTGCAGGGGAGGCGGGAGGGTCTCAAGCCTCCTTGGATCGGGCTGGATCTGGGTTGGCTGACCTCGGGCTGAGGCGGGGGGCGGGCAGGCCGCAGCCGAAGGGAGGGGAAGCAGCAGCAGCCCCCCCCCCCTCTGGCTTGCACGCCCGCAG
>NW_020769496.1:78517-117736 GCF_900518735.1 Pseudonaja textilis
GGGGGGGGGGTCGCGGGCGGAGGCGGCCGAGTCCCCCGAAGGCCAGAGAGGTTCCCCGCCCAGTCCCGGGGGTCCCCCGGCGCCCTTCCGTGGCAGGGACCGCGCCCTCCCCGCGGGCTTCCCCGCCCCCCCCCCCCGCGCGGGGTCTCTGCCGCAGGCGGCGCCGGAGAAGCGCCCGGGCTGGTTGCCATGGCGACGGGGAGCGTGGAGCCTGCATCGCTCCGGCGCCAGCGGGCGAAGTGACGAGCCGCCGCCCGGCAGATGGAGGGCGCGGAGGAGGGGGAGGCGCGCTCCGGCCCTCGCCCAGCGGAGGAACGCGGGGCCCGGCATGGGCAGGAGGGCCGGCCGGCGGGACTCCGCGCCCGCCCGCCCGGCAGAGGCGGCAGCCCTGCGCCCGATCCAGCCGGGGCCGCCCGGCTCCTGAGCTGAGCCCCGCCCCGGCGCTCCGGCCCCGGCCGGCCGGCCGGCCGCGGGACGATGAAGAAGTTCGCCTCCACGCGCAGCCTGAACAAGATCCTGCAGCAGTGCGACTCCTCCTCGTCCCGCGAGTACGAGGAGATCCAGGCGGTGGAGAAGAAGTGGCACCTGCACCTGGCCACGCCGCGCAAGCTGCTGCTGCCGCTGGACAGGCGCTGCAAGACGGCCTCTCTCTTCCTTGCAGCCCCGCCGCCGCCCAAGCGGGCGCCCAGCACCACCCTCACCCTGCGCTCCAAGTCCATGACCGCCGAGCTGGAAGAGCTGGGTAAGTGGAGCCCCCGCCCCGCCCCGCCCGGCCCCCAGCGCCCCCCCCCCCCCCCCCCCCCCCCCCCCCCCCCCCTCCCCAGGGCCCCCCCCCCCCCCCCCCCCCGCCTGTGCCGGGCACGGTCCCTCACTGCACTGAACTGTCCGAATCCACCCCGAGGCTTGTATCCCTGCACAGCTGCCGCTCCCGCCTGGCCAAGGCTTTGCCACCCTGGTTAGTGCCAAGCCTGCCCCCCCCCCCCCCCCCCCATGCACTTGCATGCAGCCTCTGCTTTCCTTTCACCTCCAGGCAAGACGTCCCTGGCAATGGCTCCACCTTGGGAGCTGGGAGGTGTGTGGACTTCAACTCCCAGAATCCCTCAGTCAGGCGTGCCCAGCTGGGGAATTCTAGGAGTTGAAGTCCACGCCTCTTTCGAGTGGTCAAGGTTGGGTAACACTGGCCTAGAGCCACTTTAAGCCTGGTGGACTTCAACTCCCAGAATTCCCCAGGCGGCTTTGCTTGTACAGCTTGTATAGCTTTGCTGGCTGGGGACTTCTGGGAGTTGAAGTCCACCAGGCTTAAAGTGGCCAGAGTTGGGGACCCCTGACTAGAGGGTCTCCTTTCCAGACAGGGTCGGGGGTCCTTCTTGCTCTGCCCAAAGTCCCCAGGGGGGCCCCCACCCCCATTCCTGAGGGAGGTTCCCTGGGGGAAGAGCAGCAGCGCTGGTGGAAAGGGCTCCACAAAGACCCCCCCACCTTCCAACCGGGGCCGGTCACCCACCGGGAGCCGAGATTTGGTCTTCCGGGCGTTCAGACTCCAGCACAAACGCTTGCAGGGTGAAAGCTCCCATCCGGCTGACCGACTCAGCTCAGGTGGTGCACGTCCTGCCGGAGCCCCTCCAGCCTGCTTGAGGAAAACTTCGGGGGGGGGGAGGGACATCCCTGCAACCCAGACTTTTCCCAGAGGGGGTGGGGGGGTTCTCTGGTCTCAGTCTTGCATTCTTGGACGGGCATCAGGTGAGGGGGGCGGTCTGGCCAGGGTCTTCGGAGGGTCTCCTCACCGTTGGCTGGGCAGCAAAGGAGGCTTTGCAGAGCCCCCATTGGCTTGCTTGACCTCCTTCCTCCTCCGGAAGAGCCACGTTGGGGACTCCTAGCCCTTGGGCCGCCTCCTTGGGGTCATCCCCACCCCCATGTGGGAGGCCCTCAGACCGCTCCGTCCCCCACGGTCCTTCCAGCAACACACCTTTCGCTGGCCAGCTCAGCAGCTGGGCTAGCCCCCTGGGCCTTGGAGGTCCTTCCCTCCCTCAAAGTCACCCAGACCAGGCTAAGGGATGAGGCCCACTTGCCACCACCCACCTTCCTACCTTCCTTCCTTCCCTGGATTTTAGCACTGCCAAGGATGGGTGGTCTTCCTCGGGGAAGCAGGTGGGTTTCTCCAACAGGTGTGAGGATGACTGGCCACTAAGACCCCTGGATTGAAACACACAAACCCCAGCAGCCCCTCCCCCCACCCTCTTGGGCCAGGATGGGTCTGTTGGCAGCTGGCGCCTCCTTCGGTTTCTGCTGTTTCCTCTGACAGCAGAGGGCCTTGTGCAGGGGGGGGGGACGGGGGGGCTGAAAGAGGAGCAGCCCTAGACGGTCTCCAGGGAGCCCCCCAGGTGAGCCGCTCCCCAGGGGGTTTACCTGAGGTTCTTTGGTAGCCCCCAGCCCCCCCTTGACTGCCCCCTCCCCAGAGTTGAGGTGCAGTGGAGGAAGCAGAGCTGAACCCCAGATTCCTTGGGGGCCACAGAGGGAGGGAAGGAGGGGCGGGGCCTGGCAGTTGGGGGAGGGAAGAGGCAGGTCCCAGGCGACAGTCCACCTTGATACCTTCAGCTCAGGCGCCTTGTGCTGATGTCCCCCCCAACCCGCCCGGTTCCCTTCCAGCTTGCCATGTTCTGGGCCAGCCGGGCAGGGTCAGGCCAAGGAGGACTCGGGTGCCCCGGGGCCAAGCCTGGCTGCTGGGGGGGGGAGCACGCATGCCAGGCGAGGGGCTGGGTGGGGGGGCACAACGGCTGCCTTGTGGGACCCTGTCCGGGGCTGCGTCCCAGATGGCTGCTCCCCCGCCCCGGAGACCCTCACCCCAGGCCCTGTCTCCTCTTGGCAGAGGCACGGGGTGCAGCCCAGGGGCGGAAAAGGTGCCAGCCTGCCACTGACGTCTTGTACTTTGTTTCTTGATTCCAAGCCTCGATGCGGAGGAGGAAAGGGGGTGAGTGCAAGTCCCCAACCTGGGGGTCCTCTGGGTTCAGGCGGCCCCTCCCACCCACCCACCCACCCTCTCCCCTCCCTCCCCCTCCAGTGGGGAAGGAGGAGCTTCTGCAACTGCGCCCGGAGGGGCCCTGCGGTGGAACGTGACTTTGGCACCCTGTCCAGGTGTTCCCCAGATGTTCCCAGCCATGCAGGAGACATCGAAGCTCCGCCCCCAACATCAGTGCAGTCGCTGGTGGCGCTTACAGGCTGGGCGTTGGTTCCTAGGGACCTTGACATGCATTTCTGGGTTAGGTAAAAATGGGGTCTCCATCCATGGGGTGGAGCCTTTCTCCAACTTGGTGACCCTAAGCCTGGAGGGACTTCAGTCCCCAGAATTCTGGGCGTTGAATTCCAAGTTGCCACGGTTGTGGAAAACGGCTGCTATGAAGCGTGTTTAGTTTTTCCGCAGCTCCTTAAAGGAGAGGAGGGATTTCCCAATCGCCATTGGTGCGAGTCACAAACGGACGCAAAAGGACTCTTAGGAAGGGTTTGGAAGCCAAGGCCGGCACGTAGAACCCCAAGGCGCCCTCTCACAGCTGGCTTCAGTGTGTCGTGGGGGAAATCAAACGCGTCCCGTGCTCTCCCGGTCTTTTACTTCCGTCTGACAAAGAGGGACAACTTGGTTATTTCACCCTGCTTCGTGGAGACGGCCTGGAGCAGGGGTCTCCAACTGTGGCCACTTTAAGGCTGGTGGACTTCAACTCCCAGAGTTCCTCAGCCAGCAAAGAAGATTGAAGTCCACAAGTCCTAGAGTGGCCACAGTTGGGGAGCCTGGGGATTCCTTCCGATCCCAGAGACTAAATCGTATGAAGAAGGACTCGGGGACCATTCATCCTTATACCATCCTGGATAAATGTCTGTCCAAAACCTACGAAGAACAGTTACAGGAGTTGGGTATGTCTAGTCTAACGAAGAGAAGGGCCCGGGGTGGCAAGATAGCTGCTACTTGAGGGGCTGCCACAGAGAGGAGGAAGGGGTCAACCTCTTCTCCAAAGCCCCCGAAGGGGCAGCAGATTGGAAACTCACCAAGGAGAGAAGGAACCTTGAACTGAGGAGGGATGAGAACAGTTAGTGGGACGGAAGTGGTGGGGACTCCGTCACTGGAGGCTCTCAGAAAAAGATCGGAAACCGTTTGTCCAGGACTGAATAAGGACTCTTGCCTGGGACAGGAGGTTGGACTACAAGACCTCCAGGGTCCCTTCCAGCTGTTGGATTCTATGGTTTCCCCCCCCTCAATCAATAAAAGCAGCTTCCCATCACAGGATACCTGCTGATCAAAGGGGGTCTTTTCATGCCCACCTGGGCCTATCTGGGGGTTCACTGGATCACCCTCCCAACTCTCCGTCCTGCCTCGTCACAGGGAAGGAGCAGAGGGGACGAGGCAGCTCCTGTTACGGCCCAAAGCCAAGGCCCCGGGCGGGTGCTGCTGCCCAGGGAGAGGCCAGGCTAGATTGGGGGGTTGTACCTGTTCCTTCTGCCTTGCGTGGGGTGAGGTTGGGTGGAGAATGGGGTGCCAAGGCCCTGTTGGTTCAACCTGGTAGCTGCATGCTGACATGACATGGGGGGTGTCAGGTTGAAGGTGGCCTAGATCGGGCAGCTGATGGGGAGATGGTTCTTGATGGACCATCTCTTGATGGTTCCTCCTCGGAAGCCCCTCGGCCACTCCTGAAGGGTGCCGGGACCAGAGGCCAAGGCCCCCTTCTTGCTGTGGGTCTCCAACCTTGGCCACTTTAAGCCTGGAGGACTTCAACTCCCAGAATTCCCCAGCCAGCAGCCAGCAAAGCTATACAAGCAAAGCTGGCTGGGGACTTCTGGGAGTTGAAGTCCTCCAGGCTTAAAGTGGCCAAGGTTGGAGACTCCTGACCTAAACTGAGAGCATCGGCCCTCTGACTTATTTCTGATCAGGGACACCACGATGGAACCACCATCCGATTCTGGTTGAAATGGGTTTCGGTTGTTTGCAGTTCAGCCTCTGGGAGCCTGACCTCGGTGGGGTGTGACTCGGCTCACCAAACTTAGCCCCGTGACATCTTCTACGTCGGGACGTGGCATGTCACAGGAAGCCAGCAATGGTGCTTTGTAAGCCCAGGGGGTGTCCTGGGAGCCCAGCCGGCGGGTTCAGCAGGCGTCCTCTGGCCAGAGAGACCTTTCTTCAGCTGCGTCCCCACTGAGTCTGCTTGGCCTCTTTCAACGTGAGGCACCTCAGCTGCCAGCCAGGGGATTCGGGGTTTGGGCGTCCAAAGCACGCGGGCCAAGAGAGGCCCCTCCCTGGCCTGGAAGAGCCCCCCAGCAGAGGCCTCGGAGCCGGAGAAAGGGAGAGGATGCCCGGGGGGAGCTGGAGACGCAGGCGATTGAGCAGGGCCACCTGTCCTGGCCTTTCCAGCAGGAGGTGGTGGGGTGGGCGGTGGGGACAAGAAGGACTCCCCGGGAGAGGCCTCAGCGGGAGCAGCCAGGAGGGAAAGAGGAGGCCGCAGAAATCCTGGCCCAGCTGACCCAACCTGGAGAGTAGGAAGAGGGTCTGGCAGCCAGGAGAGGCGGATGGATCCCGCAGGGCAGCCGGGCCGGCCAAAGACCCCTCCTGCGGCAGCCCTCCTGGAAGGAGAAGAAACCTTGGAGGCTGGGAGGTCCGGAAGAAATTCCCTGACAGGGAGAAGAATTCATCCGTAGAACAGCTGGCCTCCAGAAATCGTGGGGGCTCCGACACGGGAGGCCTTTAAGAAGAGACTGGACTAGAATTTGTCTGAAATGGTCTAGGGCAGCGGTTGCCAACCGGTGGGCCGTGAGAAAATGTTGGTGGGCCGCAGAGAAATCTCACCCCCAGATCACCCGCCCCCCCAAGCAATTAATCAGGCTGTGCAGAAACACAAGGCTGTGCAGCCTACATGGCCCACGGGAATCCTCCCCGCCCACTCAGTCCTTACCCGACAAATTTACCTGCTAAATTTCTATTTTTTCTTTTTCCGACCATCATCTGTTCTGCTGTGCCGGGAGATTTAGATGAGCTAGGAAGCAGGAAAAGGTTGGATTTCTTGCTTTCTAGCTAATCTTTAGCTCTTCAGCTCAGCACAGCCGAACCTCCCTTAGGACTGAAGGTTTGCTTGCAAGCAAATTCAGTGCAGGCTCACGGCAAGCAAATTTGAGAGACTGAGCTAGCCGATGGCAGATAGATAGATAGATCACTGAAGGATTCTGTGAGCAACTCAGTCTGCCTGCTTTGCCTGATTTTGGGTAAAAGTTGCTCTTTTTTAAAATAAAAAATTCAATATTTACATGCACGGTGCGTTGTGAGTTAAATTTGTGAGTTTGCTTGCAAGCAAATTTTATGTGACAGACTGAGCTAGCCGATGGCAGATAGATAGATCTCTGAATGAATCTGTGATTCCGTGAGCAACTCAATCTGCCTGCCAACTTTGCCTGATTTTGGATAAAAGTTGCTCTTTTATTAAAAAAAAATCAATATTTATATAAATATTTATAATATTTACATACAAGCCATGCCCAGCCAGTCACATGACCACCAAGCCACACCCACAAATTAGGCCATGCCCCCAGATCCCTGGGATCTAAAATGATGAGTGTGGTGGTCCCTGAGGTCCAAAAGCTTGGCGACTCCTGGTCTATAGGGCTTCCTGCCTGGGCAGGGGTTGGAGTAGAAGACTTCCAAGGTCCCTTCGAACTCTGCTATTCTGTATAATGCACCCCTCGTTCACCTGAGTAGTCCCACTCCGGACCTCTCCCCCAATGGCATTTTTCGGGGGGGGGAGGGGTGTAAGGAATATCCGCAAAGGGGCTACTGGGCCGGGCAAGGGTGAAATGCCCCTTTACTCGTATCGTCCCCCCCCCAAATCCTTCCCCAAACGCAGGACTGACTGGCCCTTGCAGTGGAAACCAATCTCAGGAAGAGCTTTGCAAGGAGGGAATGGGAAGCTGATAGATAATATATCCCCCCGTTCCCCCCCCCCCGGAAGCCAGCCAATGCCCGGTGGGGGGGAGAGGAGAAAGGTGGTCAGGGTCCAAAGAGGTCCAGAGTCATCCCAGGAATGCTGGTTTGGGGAAAATTGAGGGTGGGAGACTCGGTTCTGGCAATGGAGGAGTCCTGCTCCCCCCCCCGCCCCACTGAAAGAGGGCAAAGGTTTGGGGCCCACCTGTTCCAGGGGTTGCCATTCTCCAGGCTGCCTTCTGCAAGGGTTTCGTCTGGGGAGCAGCTCCTGACTAGACCAGCACCGGACAAGATCACCCCCATTTTGGCCAGGCCAACTTCTGGGTGGGGGTCAGCTTGCTTAGTTGAGGGGTCTGCTCAGCTGAAGCCCTTGGGCAGGAAGGAGGTGATGACCGCTTGGCTTTGGGTAACCGTCCGGCCTGAGAAGCGCCGGTCAGATTTCAGGCTGCGTCTTAACATCACAGACCGGAGCTTGTGCCAAACGCCCAACAGCCTCTCCGCAAGGGAAGGTGAAATCAGTATTTTAGCCAGAAAACCCGTGCTGAAATTCCTGCTAGAAGCAAAAAATGCTCCCAGGGAAAAGACCCCGAAGGAAGGAGGCTCCTGCAGCTCTTCAGCTCGCCAGGAGGAATCGGCCTTCGGGGACTCTCGCAAGTAGATTCTGCCCAACTGGCAAGGGCTTCTTGGACCTGGTCTCTTCACAGCTTGGAGCCAGGATGGTTTTCGCTGTGGCTTGTTTTAAACTCGTGAGTGCCTGGTTCAGAGATGGTGGCGGAGTGGGCGCTTCCGTGTGGGCTGAAAATCAGGCGCTGTTGGATCCAGGAAATGTCGCGAAGGTCACAGGTGGGCAGGTGGTCTCGTGCCCAGCCATGTCCAGAGATCGGGAGCCTTTCTTGGCCACCACAGCAAGGCGGATGACCGGAACCCAGAGCTCTGTGCCCATAAGATCCATCATGGTCTCCAGTGTTGTTGGAGGTGCTAGAAACCAGAGCTCAGAGAAGAGCAAGCAGGATGATTGGGGGACTGGAGGCTAAAACAGAAGGAGTGATTGCTGGAATTGGGGATGAAAAGAAGGACCAGGGAAGACAGGAGAGCAGCCTTCCAGTATTTGAGGGGCTGCCCCAAAGAAGAAAGGGGGTCACCCTCTTCTCCAAAGCCCCGGAAGGCAGCAGGACAAGAAGCAACGGGTGGAAACTAACCCAGGAGAGAAGCAACCTGGAACCAACTTCCTGACAGTGAGAACAGTGAACCGCTGGAACAAGTTGCCTTCAAAAGTTGCGAATGCTCCAACACCGGAAGCTTTTAAGACAAGGTTGGACAACCATTTGTCTGAAATGATTCCGGGTCTCCAGTTTGAGCAGAGGGTGGGATTCAAATTCTTGTACTGCCGGTTCTGTGGCCGTGGCTTGGTGGGCCTGGCCGGGGAAGGAGGCTGTGAAATCTCCAGTCAAGAGGGGGTGTTTGCTGGGTCTCCGAAGCCCTCAAAATTTCCCCTACCGGTTCCCCGGAACTGGTCAGGACCGGCTGGATCCCACCTCTGCCTCCGAGCTCCCTTCCAGCTCCGTTATTCGGTTAACTCCGTGAAGGCCTGAAACCTTGTCGCTCCTTCCGAAGCCGCCTCCGTCTTCAGGAGCCAACGGTGGGGATGCTGGTATTCTGGCTGAACTTCCTACGTTGAGAAGGTGGAGGGGTGGGAGGCGGTGGCCTCCTGGTGGCCTCCAGGTGGGGACTGGAGTCAGGATCCTGCAAACGCTGCTGGAGGACCTTCTCACGTGGTCTTTGGCCGGGGACGAGGGGCCCCAGCCCGGCTTTAGTGGGGGCAGCTGAGTTGGGGGGGCTCTTTGGCTGGACTCTTGCCAGGAACCCAAGAGGCTGCGGTCACCTAGGCCAGGGGTCCCCAACCACCGGGCCGCGGACCGGTACCGGTCTGTGGAACATTTCCTACCGGGCCGCCGGTTTGCTGGGTGCCGCCATCTTGTTTCGATGAGAAAGTGCTTCCGGGTGAGCTTTTCCAGTTGGAAACCGGCGTTTGGGTCCTGAAGGAATCCTCACGCCTTAGTTTCATCGAAGGAGGGGCGGCTTTGAACGAAACTAAGGCGCAAGGGTTCTTTCAGCACCCAAGGCAAGGCGAGCCGAGCGACCGTCCCGAAGCGAAGCCCATCGACACAGGTACAAAGGAGGAGTTGAAGGTGGCGGGGAGAAGCGGGGGACAGCTGGCTGGCCGGTCGCTCGGCTCGCCTTGCCTTGTCATGCGTGCTGATGCCTGTACCGGGCCGCGGATGATTTTGTGATGCCGGTACCGGGCCGTGGCACAAAAAAGGTTGGGGACCACTGCCCTAGGCGATCGTGCCGTGGATGGAGTTTGTACAGCCCACACATCACCTCGTTAGGGAATGAAGCCCATTTTGTGTGCGCGGCCAAGGCAGGGAATCGTGAATCCCCCAACACCCTAAACACCTGAGCTGTGATGTTTTCAGCTGCTGGACCTGCCACTCCCTCCGTTCTGTGAAGAGAACTGGGCAGGGGGGGGAGGGCAGCCCTCGGGAGGGAAGGGAAGGCAGGATCGCTGCCCAAGGGGGGGAGGGCTCATGTCAGCACGCTCACCCAGACGTGGCTCTCGCCCCGTTGCTCGTGGGCAGAAGTGGCCTGGAAAGGCCTCACTTGGCAGGGGGTTGCTGGTCAGGGAGGGAGCCTCTTTGATGATTTGGGGGTGCGGGATAAGGAAGGATGGGACAAGTCAGGAGAGCAGCTCCAAAGACTGGGAGAGGCGCAGCAAGTACCAAAAGGGTTTCCTCTTCAAAGAAAACTTCTCTTGGTTCTGTTAAAACGGGGGTGGAGAACAAGGGCCCCTTGTTTAGGACTGGTAGACTGCAACTCCCCTGCTGGCTCCAGAATCCTGGGAGGGGGTCCCCAAAGGCCCCCGTTCCCCACCCCTGTCTGAGCCCCAAATCCGAGGAACGCGAAGGCGGCTGGCTGAGGTGAATCCTCTAAGCGCTTGACTCTGGGAAGGGGGAGAAGTGCCAGGACTCCGGGGCCCTTTGGATTTGGGGGCCAGCCAAGGAAGTGGGGGGGGGAGATGGACAGGGCTCAGCTCTCTGACCTTGGAAGGTCCCTCAGCCGCTGGGGAGGCCTGGGAGCCTCCTGCTCTCTGGGCCTTTGGGGGGAGGACGCTGAGGAGCTGGGAGGAGACGACCTCCTCCACAGGGCGGCAGGGGCACCAGGCTCTCCTGGGCCTCCCTCACAGGCACCCCCAGGACTCTGCAGGGCAGCCTAGGCCAGGGCTCTCCATCCGTGGGCCCTTCGTGGCCTGTGGACCTCAACTCCCAGCGTTCCTCAGCCAGCTTTGCTGGGAGTGGAAGCCCACAAGTCTTCAAGTGGCCGCGGATGGAGAGCCCTGGCCCAGAGCCTGTGGCAGGGCACGGTTGGCGAGGGCCGGGCCGGGCCGGCTAACGGGGTGCGGTGTGTCTGACTCTGCAGAGAAGCTGGACGAGATCTTGGCCGCAGCGGAGCCCTCGCTGAGAGCAGACCTGGCGGAAGCGGATTCCCGGGCAGCCACCGTGAAGCAGAGACCGACCAGCCGGCGCATCACCCCTGCAGAGATCAGTGTGAGAGGGCGGGGGGGGGGGCTGGGTTGGGCTGGGGGGGGCTGCACCCCGGGGTGAAGCAGAGGAAGGCCCGCTGAGTCCAGCTGGGCCCGAACCCGATTCCCCTGCAGCCACCTTGAGGACGGCCGGATGAGCTCGCGGGGGCAGCGCGATTGTGCCGGCCTTTTCAGGGGAGAAAGGGGGGGCCCGGTCAGGGGGGGACGGAGGCTGGCTGCCCTCTGGCCACGATGGCCTCCACCCCCGCCAGGGTGGAGCCCCAGCTGAGGCCAGCAATGCCTGCCCAGGCTGGAATACGGGCAGTCCTCGATTTATGACCGCTGTTGAGCCCAAGACATGTGTCGCTAAGTGAGGCATCCATTAAGTGAGTTCTGCAACCTTTTCCCAACCTTTCTTGCCACTGTTGTTAAGTGAATCACCGCAGTTGGTGCAAGTTAGCAACCCAGTTCTTAAGTGAACCTGACTTCCTCATTGGCTGGGCTGGTCCGAAGCTCGCAAATGGGATCACGTGGCCCTCGGGGGTGCTGTCATAAGTCCAGGCCGGTTGCCAAGCCTCTGAATTGTGACCACGTGGCCATGGGGATGATGCAACGGTCGTAAGGGTGAAAAACTTATTCGTAAGCCACTCTTACTTCCAGCGGCCACTAAATGAACTGTTGTAAGTCGAGGACTGCCTGTGGGTGGGGCTGGGGTCTCCCTTGCGGCCCTGCCCTGTCCCCCCACCGGCCAGGGTGGGCAGGAGGGGAGGGGCCGTGGCCTCTGGCCTGGCACTGACTGGCTCTCCCTTCCTTTCCAGTCCCTCTTCGAGCGCCAGGGGATGGCGGCCCAGGCGGGGCCAGAGAAGCCCCACGTCTCCCTCCGCAGAGGCCTCCCGCGGACCAAGTCTGTAGGTAGGTGGGGTCCTCTCTGGCTTTCCCTGAGCTCCGGGCAGCCGGCCCCGTCTGCACCCCCAGCCGCAAAGCCCCAGTTCAGCCGCCCAGGGAGGCAGGAAGGCGGCTCCGGTGGCCACCCGAATTAGGATTCACAGCCTTTAAAAGGGGGAGGGGGTTTCCCCTCGCGTGGCTGCCCAGGCTCCTCCTCCTCTAAATGCCCCCGCCCCTTCCTCTAGGGCAGGGCCCTCCAAGCTGGTGCGACTCCCAGAATACCTGGGAGCGAAGTCCACCAGTCTTCAAGGGGCCCAGTTTGGAGACCCCCTGCCTCAGAGGAAGGCCTGGGGGGCTTCTGAGAGGCTGGCTTTGGTTGCCTGAAGGGGCCCCTGACTTGGTCTCCCCTGGAGGAGCCAGGCCCTTCTCGGTTTGCCTGCTTCTGAAGCAGCAAGGACAGCCCATGGTGGGGTTCGCCTGGGGCAGCGGGGGCCGGCTGGCCGGCCGGTTGCTCCTGGAGCTGGCTCTCTTGGGTAAGCATCGCCTGGTGGTGCCACACGCGTGAGATGCTTGTCCCCGGGAGATGGGCAGGGGTTGCAGGCGCTGCTGGGAACCCCCCTGACCAAGCCATCTTCCCGGGGAACTCCGGCAAGGGTTTCCTGGCGAGAGAGCCCTGACTGGCCTCCCTCCCATCTCCCTCGGTTCTTCTTAAAAACAAATCGGGGTCTGAATATCGGGCCTGGGAACACATTCAAAGCACCCCGTGGCTCTCAGCCAGATCCCCGGGACTTCTTCCACACCTGCCTGGGCGGCTGCTGTTCACTGAGCTGATTGGAGAGCGAGCAGGGCTGCTCCAACAACGCAAGACACAAAATTTACGGAAGGAAATTTTCCCCTTCCTCAGAGGTGGCATATTCAGCCGGTTCTGACCAGTTCTAGAGAACCGGTAGCAGAAATGTTGAGTAGTTTGGAGCAGGGGGCCCCAACCACTGGACCGCGGACCGGTACCAGTCCGTGGAACATTTTCTACCGGGCCACTGGTTTGCTGGGTGCTGCCATCTTGTTTGACAAGAAAGTGCTTCCAGGTGAGCTTTTCCGGTTGGAAAGCGGCATTTGGGTCCTGAAGGAATCCTTGCGCCTTAGTTTCCTCGAAGGGGGGGCAGCTTCGAACAAAACTCAGGCGCGAGGATTCTTTCAGCACCCAAGGCAAGGTGAGCCGAGCGACCGTCCCGAAGCCGTCCCGAAGCGAAGCCCATCGACAAAGGTACAAAGGAGGAGGTTGAAGGTGGCGGGGAGAAGTGGGGGATGGCTGGCTGGCCAGTCGCTCGTCTCGTCTTGCCTTGTCATGCGTGCTGATGCTGGTACCGGGCCGCGGATCATTTTATGATGCCAGTACCGGGCCGTGGCACAAAAAAGGTTGGGGGCCACTGGTTTGGAGAACCAGCAAATCCCACCTCCGACTGGCCCATCTCTTCTCTGCCTCCCATCGAGTCCCAGCTGATCAGCTGGGTGTCCTTTGGTTGCCCTGCCCAGGAAAACGGAGCTGGAAAGCAGGTGAGTGGGGTGGGGAGGGAATGGGATCTCGCGGTAACCTGGGGGAGAATGACTGCAAAATCCCATTCCCTCCCACCCCCCACTCCCCTGCTTTCCAGCTCCGTTCTCCTGTGGGAAGGGAAGGGAGATTTTACAGTATCCTTCCCCGGCCACGCCCACCAAGCCACGCCCACAAAACTGGTGGCAAAAATATGGAACCCCACCAGTGCCGTTCATGCTTTGCCCAGCAGGGCATCCTCAGAACGCCTGTAGGAGGGGCGGGGTGGGCGGGAACCCCAGTGTTTCCAGCAAAGCAAGGGGGGGAAATTCCTGCTGGAGCTGAAAATAATAATTCAGGGCTCCGGAACGAGGCGCCCACCTTGTCAGATTTTCATTTAAGAAAAAGGGGGAGGGGGATATTGCAACAGGTGGAGATGGGGAAGTGGCCCTCCCCTCCCTGGCCGTGGGAGAATTCCAGCTGGACGCAGCGCTTAAGAGGAAACGGGGGGGGGGGCAGGCAGAGCCGTGGAGTGCCTGGTGACACCTCAAGGGGTGGCTGCTGCTCCTCCGCCATCTGCCAGCACACCTGGAGCGGTGTTGCAGGGTGCCTTCCCCCCCCACCCCCCAGGAGAGATGCCAGTCTCCCCGCCTGTGGGAAAATATTCTGGGCACAGCAGCCGCTGACAAGCAGCAGTGATTCACAGCCCAGAAGCTTCTGGGCGGGTTTTTTCCCCTCGGTATGATGTGGAAACGGGGCCAAGCAAGGATGCAGAGATGTATCTCTGGTTGCATTGGTCCAGGTGAGGCCAGGATTCGACCCTCCAAGGCAGGGGAACGCCAACCTTGGCCCTTTTAAGGCTTGTGGACTTCATCTCCCAAAATTCCTCAGCCAGATTTGCTCGGGAGTTGAAGTCCACAACTCTTAAAAGTGGCCACGGTTGGCGTCCCCTGCCTCACAGCGCTCTCTGGGCAGTTTGCAGCGTTGGCATTATTTACATCTTGCCCTCCTACACCACAGTCTGGAGGAATTCTGGGAGTTGAAGTCCACAAGTCTTAAAGTTGCCACAGTTGGAGTCCCCCTGCTCCAAGGTGTGATGACCCAGGGTGGGATACAAAACACACACAGTCACAGAAAACAGGTGAAGCCCCTTTTATTTCTTCAGTTTGCTTCAAAACTCCAAATAACTTTGACGGAAGACACACAAAAAACTCCCACACAGTTACATGAAGAAGGAAAAAATCAACACAACGCAGGCAAGACAAGGGCTGGAGGATGTCCACAGATAACACACCCTGGGAAGGACGCCAAACTCAGAGAGGATCTATAAATTAGAGATATTTCCACACTTCGTTTTCAGCGTTCGCCAGTACGCAGGTCCAAACTCTTGTGCAGTTGTCACACCTGCATCCCATGAAGAGGATCAAGGCCCTCTCCTCCTGAGTAGACCACGCCTCTCCCTTATCCTCTCTTCCCTGCTTGCCCTAGGATGGAGAGGGGATGGGCCTGGGTCTTCCTCTGCCCTTCCCCAGCCTCCTCCACAACCTCCAGAGCCACACCTCCACTCCCTGTCGGCCGTTCCTCCTCTCCCTCAGCCCCCACCAGGAGCATGACACAAGGGATGCCAAGGGAAGAAGGTGTGGGGAGAAGGAAGCGGGGGCAGTCAAGGGGGTCCTTATTGTCTCAAGCAGTGTCATGCTGCCCCTGGTGGAGACTGACTCTGAGGAAGAGGAGGAACAGCCGACAGGGAGTGGAAGTGTGGCTCCGGAGGTGGTGGAGGAGGCTGGGGAAGGGCAGAGGCCGGCTGGGCAGTCAGAGGAAGACCCAGGCCCATCCCCTCTCCATCCTAGGGCACGCAGGGAGGAGAGGATAAGGGAAAAACATGAATGGCGTGGTCTACGGGGGAGGAAAGGGCCTTGATCCCCTTCATGGGCTGCAGGTGTGAGATCTGCATAAGAGTTTGGACTTGCGTGCTAACAGACGCTGGAGACAAATTAGTGTTTCATTCCTAAAGGAGGTTTATCTTGGTTGGCGTTCTTCCAACGGACTGTCCCTGGTTATCTTCTTGAAGTTTGTAATTATTTATCCTGGTCTGTTGTGGAACTTTATTCAGTGAGGTTTATTTTGGGTTTTTGCTTCATTATCGGCTCTTTGAATTTAAACTGTGTTTCTTTCGTTTGGAATGTTATTTTGAAACTAGTTGAATCTTCAACGGTGAACAATTAAACAGTGAAGCCAAGTTGAAGGCATTAAAGGACCTTTATATTTATGTTTTGGTTTTTGTTATAGCTTTGATAACGCTCCGGGTCATCACACAGGAATGCAGCACTGGTTGTGTTGCAGTTTGATCCTTGGGCCCAAGGACTGTGCTTGCCATAATGCAGGCGCCTCCAAACTTTGCAACTTTTGAGGTGTGGGAACTTCAACTCCCAGAATTCCTCAGCCGACGTGGCTGGCGAATTCTGGGAGTTGGTCCTGAAGTCTTAAAGTGGCCAAGTTTGCAGAGCCCCGGTGTAAAAGGAGTGCATTGCCTGTGCCCAGTTGCACCTGAGCACAGGACGCTGGCAGTGGCACCTCCTCTGCCCCATAGGACCCTGTCTGGCTGTGGGCGTTGGCAGCACTGGCTGCCCTGTAGATTCACCCACCTGGGTGGGCTGCTATTGCTCTGCTTCTTCCCCCCGAAGGCCCCTTCCCCTTCCCAGAACCCTCCCAAGTCTAGGAGGGTCTCCGTCTGTGTCTATAATTGTCCGTTTTCCTCTGTTTTTCCTTCTGCTCTGCTCTTGTTTTGATGTCCTGGTCGTTCGGTTGGGAGCCAGAGTTGAGAGGCAGGATATCCCACTTCATCCCCAAACCCTTAAGGGGCAGAATCCAACCCTTTCCTGCAGCCCCCTCCCCAGGACCCCCCCCCATGTCCTCATGCCTGGTGGCTGCATACAGAGACCCCTCCTTTCAGTGGACACATCGGGGGCTTCGTTACAGGGTTTTTGACAGACAATCCCTCATTTAGTGAGGGATCCCCATTCAAAGTTACAGTGGCATTGAAAAAAGTGATTTATGGCCGTTTTTCACACTTCTGGCCATTGCAGCATCCCCATCAAAAGTCAGGCACTTGCAACTGGTTCATATTTAT
Source organism: Pseudonaja textilis (assembly GCF_900518735.1). The sequence continues at coordinate 94,590 of NW_020769496.1, forward strand.
GATGGTCGCCGTTTCCCGGGGTCACGTGATCCCCATTTGCTACTGTCTGAGAAGCTAGGTTTAAAGCCGTGAGACTGACTTAACACCTGCAGTGATTCCCTTAACAACTGTGGCAGAAAAGGGTTATAAAAGGGGGCAAAACTCACTTAGCGACTGTCTCACTCAGCCACAGAAACTTTGGGCTCCCTTGCGGTCATAATTCTTCAGCCTGCGAGAGGAAGGAGTGTGTCATCGCAGCAAGGCTCCTGTGTATAAGTGGCATATGCGCGTTATCATTTGTGCCATGACCTCCATGCGCAGCTGGCAGGCAGGGCAGTGGGAGGGGGGTCCCCAGCCTCTGAGGCCACTGGCCAATCTGAATGCATGCGCTGCAGAGGCTGTGGCCACACTCCTCACCCTAGACATGCCCAGCCCACCACAGCCCAGAAGGCGCAGGGCAGCAACGGTACACTGGGTGTCCTCCACGGGGCCTTTGCGCATTACACTGCCCTGGGCAAGAGGACGCAGCTGGCTTGGTCCTGCTTAGCAACATCCTTCTCTGGATGCCAGACTCCAGAGGAATCCGAATCCCTGCTCAGGGTGCAAAGGGCTCCTTGCAAGAGAAAAGGATTCCCCCTTTATTGGCCTTCCCCGACTTCCAAGGCACGTCGCCCGGCCTGCTCTGCACCGTCCCGCTCCGCAGTCCTGGGCACTGGCCTGCAGCTGCAGGCCTCCCTCCCGGGCCGGTTCCTGACTCAAGAATGCCAACCTCTAAAGGAGAATATTTGTGGCTCGGGGTTGAAATGGGGGCGGGGGGGCGGTCCTTAGTGTGTCTCTGAGCCTGGGTTGCTTTCTTGCAGGCGTTTTATGACCCAAGCTAGGTAACGTCACCAGGGCTAGAAGGGAGTGTGGTTTGCTCTCGGTATACTAGTGGCTTACCCTGCCACTCTTTTTTGGGGGGGGGGTTCTCGTTGGTTCTTTGATTAGGCTGCTTGCTCCCCTCTAGCACTGATGAAGTTACCTCGCTTGGTCATGAAACGTCTGCAAGAAAACGAGGGCACCCAGGACCCCTCCATTCCAACCGCCTATGGTGAAGCTGCCAGCGGGCACCCCAAGCTTTGCCTCGGTTGCAGGCTTTGTGGTCTGTCTGACTGGCAGTCGGAGGGGGAGAAGCCTCTTTTGACCTCCCGAAGGAGCGGCAACTTTTCCTCTCTTGCTGTTGTTTTAGGCGAAGATGAAAAATTTGCGGCTTCCCTAATGGATGGAAAATTTCCCCGGAGTACATCGATGCAAGACACTGTCCGAGAGGGCCACGGCATCCCGCCCCCACCACAAACCGCCCCTCCCCCTCCCCCCTCCCCCTACTACTTTGACACGGGCCCGCCCCCCACCTTCTCCCCGCCCCCGCCCCCAGGGAGGGTCTACGACACGGTCCGCTCCAGCTTCAAGCCGGGCTTGGAGGCCAAGCTGCATGGGCTGCCCCCGGTGATCAGCGCGGCCGAGATGTATGACCAGGCCAGGGCCGGCATCCCCTACCCGGAGCGGCAGAAGCGGGCCCGCTCCATGATCATCCTGCAAGACTCCTCCCACATCCCCGTGGAGCCCACCGACTTCCCCCGGCCAGGCCCCTCGGCCACCCCGCCGGAGAAGCTGAAGCGGAAGGGACGCGGGGCAGACAACCCCTACGCCAACATGGGCCAGTTCAACGTCAGCCTCTTTGCCCCCACCAAGCCCCAGCGCAAGAAGAGCCCCCTGGTCAAGCAGCTGCAGGTGGAGGACGCGCAGGAGCGGGCGGCGCTCTCCGTGGCAGGGGGCTTCGCCCGGGAGCCCTCCCCCACCCGGCGGGGCCACCGCCTGAGCGGGATGGAGTTCCCCTCCCAGCAAGTGGACACCGCCAGCCTGCCCTTTGCCACGGCGGCCCCAGGGGCCATGAAGGAGCGCGACCGGCGCCTTGACGAGAAGCGGAAATCCACTGTCTTCCTTTCCGTGGGGGCCATCGAGGGGAGCCCCCCCACCATAGACATGCCATCGCTGCAGCAATCCCGGTCCATCGACGAGCGTCTGCTGGGGAGCCGGGACGTCCTCCTGCCTTCCCCCGTCTCCGCTCTAAAGCCATTCCTCAGCAGCTCCTCCTCGACGTTCATACACCCCCTGACGGGGAAGCCCCTCGACCCCAACTCCCCCCTGGCGCTGGCGCTGGCCGCGAGAGAGCGAGCCCTCTCCACCCAGGTCTCCTCCAGAGTGGCCACCCCCATCCACAGCCCCGACTCTGACCGGGCTGCCCCCTTGTTCGTGGACATCCAAACCAAAGACCAGGAGAGGGGTGAGCTGGAAGGCCGGGGGTCTCCTGCCAATTCCCCGGGATCCAAGGTGGCCACCCCCAGCTCTCTGACCCCTACCCAGAGCCTCTGGGGGATGCCCGGAAGCGCCAGGAAAGAGGGCGAGGCCCGAACCGAGACCCCGGTGAAGGAGGTGGAGGAGAAGAAGGTGGAGGAGAAGAAGGCCATGATCCTCAGCATCCTGGACACCTCGCAGCAGAAGACGGCCGGCCTCATCATGGTGCACGCGACAAGCAACGGCCAAGACCTCGGCTTCGACGTGAAGGAGGAGAAGAGCCCCGTGCCAGAGGGGGGCCCAGAGCCGGGGGAAGTCTCCATGGCGGAGGCCCAGCCCAGCCCGGTGGGGAAGGTGCCCGTCAGCCCAGCCTTGGGCAAGACTCTCGGACAAGGGAGTTCGGAGGAGGAAGTGGAGACGTACACGGTCACTCTGCCGCCCGCTCAGCTGTCCTCCAGCGATGAGGAGACCCGGGAGGAGCTGGCGAAGATCGGCCTGGTGCCGCCGCCCGACGAGTTTGCAAACGGGGTCTTGGTCACCACCGCTGGCACCCCTATCAGCCAACTGGCTGCTCCAGCCATCGCCCCGCCATCCGTGCCAGCGGCAGCAGCCCTCCCTTCTACCACTGGTGGAACACCCTCAGGGAAGCCCTCTGATGCCCCCACCGCCCCCGAGTCTGCTGCGGACTCGGGCGTGGAAGAGGTGGACACCAGGAGTTCAAGTGACCATCACCTGGAGACCACAAGCACCATCTCCACCGTCTCCAGCATGTCCACGCTGTCCTCCGAGAGCGGGGAGCCCACCGACACCTACACCTCCTTTGCGGATGGGCACACTTTTGTACTCGAGAAGCCGCCAGTGCCTCCAAAGCCGAAACTCAAGTCCCAGACCAGCAAGGGGCCGGTAACCTTCAGGGACCCTCTTTTGAAGCAGTCCTCGGACAGCGAGCTCATCTCCCAGCAACACGCGGCCATCCTGGCTTCCGCCAGCGTCGGCCGGCCACGCTACCTCTTTCAGCGAAGGTCCAAGCTGTGGGGGGACCCCCTGGACAGCAGGCCCATCCAGGGGCCGGAAGATGACAAACCAACTGTGATCAGCGAGCTGAGTTCCCGGCTGCAGCAGCTGAACAAGGACACCCGCTCCCTGGGGGAGGAACCCGCCGGTGGCGTCTTCGACCCTGGAAAGAAGCCTCCCGTGGTGGCAGCACGGTAAGAGACCCCCGCCCAGCCAGACCGAGAGGGGGGGGGCTGCAGGGGGCCTCCCTACTTCCCCAGCGTCCGTCCTCCCGGGCCAGGAGGGCCCTGGTTCAGCGAACCCTGTGCTGGTGGCCTTCCGGGGGGGGGGGGGGGGGGGGGGGACGCCAGATTGGCGTTTTCGCGGTGGTCCCCCGTTTAGATTCGGGGGGGGGGGGAGATTTGGGGAGAACGCTAAGGCCCCTCCCGCTTGTCCCTTTCCTCTTTCTCCTCCTCCTCCTCCTCACTCGGCCAGTTCTGCGGTTCCAGGTTGGCTTTCGAGTTTTGCTCTTTGGGCCCCGAGGGCCCTACAGCAGGCAGAGGCTTCATCCTTTCACACACACACACACACACACACACACACACACACACACCCCTGGGCCTCCCCTTCCCGCCATGCCCCATGGAAGTCGAGCAACGTCAGGACTGGGTCACCGTCGGAAGAGCGAAACCAGCCTTCCCTCCTCCTCCTCCCTCCCGGCTCTGAGCGGCCCGGCCCGTCTCACACAGCGGATGCGGGTGGCCTGGGCCTCCTTTTGCGACGGGGCTGCCCTGCCTCCGAGGCCTAAAAAGGGGCCTTGGTTTCCTAGATACGGGCAGTCCTCAACTTACGACAGTTTGTTTGTGACCTTTCAAGGTTACGACGACTCTGGGGGAAAGGGGGCTCAGGACCCTTTTTCACAGACCAGGAGTTCGGCCACATCCCCGTTATCCAAGTTCAGACCTTTGGCCGTTGACTCTTACAACGGCTGCAGTGCCCTGGGGTCCCCTTTTTTCAACCTGACAAGCCAAGCCACTGGGGAAGCTGGATTCGTTTAACAACGGGGTTACTGTCTTACCAGCTGCACTGATTCACATTACAACGGTGGCAAGAAAGGTCGCAAAATGGGGCAACAAAACTCACTTAACAGAAGGGTCGGGCTCCCCTGTGGTCGTAAGTCGAGGACTACCCGTATTTAGCAACGTGGAGATGGGTGCAGGTCAGTGCCAAGGGAGACCCCGCGTGAGCCAAAGGCCTCAACCGGCCTCGGGTTCAGGACCCCAATGTGTCGCTGCTCAGGCCTGGGGTTCGCCCCTTCTGCACCTGCCCGATTGGCACCCATCCTGGAGGGGCCTTGCGGGTCAAAGGGGGGGAGGGAGGACCCCCCCCCATTCATGAACCCCTGAAGAGGAAAAGCGGGCCAGGCAAGAAAGCAGCGGGAAGGAGGGTTGGGCTCCCCAGGGAGAAGTGGAATCCCAGTGTAACAAACTTGGAAGGGACCTCAGAGGTCTTCTAGTCCAACCCCCTGATCACGCTGGCTGGGGAATTCTGGGAGTTGAAGTCCACAAGTCCTACAGGGTTGGACGCCCTGGCCCTGCATCCTTCTGGGTCTCCTGGGTCCTTTTCAAAGCCTCCAGTGACGGAGCATCTGCGGCTTCGGATCAAACGGATCACGCACAGACCTCTTCTGCCATTATTATTACACGGCCCCCAGATCTCTTTTCTGAGTGGATCCGGTGGAGGATCCGGTGAGTGACCGGAGAATCCGGTGGAGCACTCGCTCAGATAGGAGGAGGCTATTTTATGTCCTTCCTTCAGTCCGTATCATTTTGGGCAGAGGTTGCCTTCGATTTGCCAAGCCCCCCCTGGGCCTTGTATGAAACCTCAGTGGGATTCCTCCTCGCCCTCCCCCAGCAAACGGATCCCGCTTCCCCTCCCCTCCTTTGGCCAAAGCCGATCAGCCGAGATCCCACCGCTTTTCTTCGTTTAGTGAGCAGCAGGTTTCTGGACTGAGTGCTTCATCAGGCGAGGCAAATTCGTGCCGAGATCTCCTCCTAAGGAGGCCTTTCCAGGTGGAGCCCCTCGCCAAGCCCCCCCCCCCCCAAGCGCAGCCATCCCTCTGAGGGCCCAGAATCCGGGGGAGGGGAGGAGCCGGGGAGCCCCCTCCGAGGGGCCAGAGCAGGAAATCCCCGACCTCAGCAGGGAAATGGAGGGTGGCCTCTCCTCTGCCGCCGTCTCCTGCGTGGGGAGGTCTGGCCCCCTTCCCTCAACCTTGGGGACTTCTAGGAGGAGACCCTTCCCGTTTTCCCCAGAACTGAAGGATTACCACGCTTGGGTGGGAAACCCCCCCCAGTTCCACTTGAGACCCCCGCGGCACTGCGTAGAAGAGGGGTGGGCAGCTGCAGCCCCTTCACGACCCACAGACTTCAACTCCCCAAATTCCTGAGCCGGCACGGTCGACTGAGTGAGGCTGGGAGTCGCAGGCCACAAGCCTTACAAGCTGCCAAGGTGGGGCGTCCCAGAGCTTCACCTGAGTTCAAGTCCGGGTGTCCGTTCCCCCCCCCCGCCCCGTTTACCTAGAAGTGTACTGTAACCTGTCCCCTGTCTCTAGTGGGAGGGGTTGGGGGGGGAAGAGGAGAGGAGGGAGAGGAGGAGGAAGGAGGACAGAAGAGGAAGGGGATGTGACTGATGGACTTTGTGTTTCCAAAACCCACCATTGCTTTGTATTCTTACAGATCTGACAAAGACCCCGAAGAGAATTAAACCATTTTAAGCCTTTTAGCCACTAGGGTAAACCTTCCTCTTTCTCTGTGTCCTGGCTAAATAATCCTCAGCTGAAACTTGTAGTATCCTGCTCGGAGCTTCCAACTAAGGCAATTAACACCTTACCAATTTCCTTGTAGGCTTTGTTGCCACCGCCCCACCCACCCCACACCCACCCCCACCCCAATGGGGTCTGGCGATCCCAAAGGTGGGCGAATGGAGGGCAAAGGCATCTCTTAAGGCGGCGGCTTCTCTCCCTGTTGGATGCCAGCCTGGAGGAGGGACTTCCGGGAAATGTGCTTCGGCCACAGGGGTCTGAAGGAGACACGGCAGCACTAAGTTCCTGCGCTCTATTTGGTTGCGTCAGTTGGTCTAGTGCAGCAGTCTCCAAACGTGGCCCCTTTAAGACTGGTGGGCTTCAACTCCCAGTATGCCCCAGCCAGCACAGAATTCTGGGAGTTGAAGTCCGCGAGTCTTAAAGGGGCCACGTTTGGAGAAACCTTGCTGGCTGAGAGCATATTCGCCCTGCGTGTTAAATTTAAAGACATTAAATTATCCAGAGGCCTGATTTCCGTGCCAGACCGATAATTCTTCTGCAAGGTCACTGCACAACCATTAACCATAACACACACACACACACACACACACACACAAGAACCCTCTCTAGGAAGCTCCAAGAATGAAAGAGTGGGATGAGCGGAGGGGAGAAGCGCTTCTCTCCCGTGCCGCAGGGCCCACGGGGTTCACGGGAACCTAGAAGGGAACTCAAGAGATCATCTTGCCCAATGCTCTGCCTGGGCATAAACTCCATGGCTAGGTGGGCTCCCGGGGAGACCTGGTGGCAGCTCCTCGTTTCCAAATGAAGATCTCATTGATGGCCACTGCAGTGAGAGGGGTTTGAGGTTGAGCTGCTTGTGACTTGGATAAAACGGGGGTCTTTCCGGACCCATTTACAAAAGGCACAGAGCCCCCGTGTGGTTCATTGGGACAATCTGGGGAAGAGTCCCACTGAAGCACACATTTGGGGGCGGGGGGGAGTTACCTTGTCTCCCTGGCCTTCTCCAGCCTCTGTGGGCCTCTGTGGGTTGGGACTCCCCCCTCCCCCGCATTCCTGGCAGGCCGGGCCAAAGAAGACTGAACTCCACAGCTGATGGGTTGACGGGGGAGGCAGGGACCCTCTCTGGACGGGGCCCCTTCATCAAGGCCGACGGGGCCAGTGCTGCCCTCCTCCTCCCTGGCCTGGAGTTTCCCTCTCCGTGACTTCCACGCCGCGGATGCCCCTGGCAGGGCCCAGGAACGCGTCTCAAATCCCCAGACGAGGAGCCCTGGTGGCACAGGGGTTAGAGGGCAGCATTGCCGGCTAACTCTGCCCACTGCCAGCTGTTCGATCCTGACCGGCTCAAGGTCGACTCAGCTTTCCATCCTTCCGAGGCCAGTAAAATGACGACTCAGGTTATTAGGGGGGTCGATATTGTATAAACCGCTTAGAAGAGAGGGCCGTGAAGCACCGTGGAGCGGCATATAAGCCTCAAGTGCTGTTGCTATCGGGGGTCCCCCCCCAGCCCCCCGCAGGGAGTAGTTCTCGTCCTCCAGGAAAACTGGCTTTCCCAGAGCGTGTGCACTGCCTACAAGGATACGGGGTAAGAGGGCCATTGTTGGTCACAAGTCATGGCATGCGTTCACGACCGACTGATCGCTGGCAGGCTGGCGCCATCCATCCGCTAATCCCTTACTAATCCTGGCTTGCTCACCCACTGGGCCGATTCACCACGGGCCCTGCATGTTCACGAGGGCGGGGGAGCAGGCAAAGAGAGACGGCTGTCGTACCTTCTGTGGCGCTGAGAGATTCAGTTCAGGTGTGGGAGGAGGAGCCAGGAACATGGGAGCCCAGCAGTGGAAGCAGCAGCAAGCAAGGAGGGGGAGGAGGAGGAGGACCTGAGAGATCAGAGGCCACTGCAGTCCCCTCATCTTTGGTCCTGATCCCGGCTTCATTCCAGCCCCAGAGGCAGAGGTCATGTGACCACCCTTGGGGGATTGGCTTAACAACAGCAACCGGGACGGCCAGAAATGCCGCCCTTAAGCGGCATGGTCACCTGATGATGTCCTGCTTGAGGATCGCGTTGCTTAATGGCAGCGGTTCCAGTCCCGGTTTCCGTTGTTGACGAAGGACCGCCTGTGTAGCGTTATGGGATGAAGAGACTCCGGAAACAACTCCCAAGGCCCAACTCGGATCAGAATCCGGATCCCTTCCGTATAACATAAACGTTTTCTCCACCACCCAAGGGGACGGATAGGCGTGGCGTTGGCATGATTTCTGTTGCCGTTCTCCTCGGCTCAGGAGTCCCCATGAACGCACCTCATTGGAAGAGCCTCGGTGGCGCAGGGGTTAGAGTGCAGCACTGCCAGCTGCTCCTGCTGCAGTTCGGCAGATCAAATCCCACCAGGCTCCAGGTTGACTCCTCATCCTTCCGTCCTTCCGGGGTCAGAAAAAAGAGGAGCCAGATGGTTGGGGCTTGCAAGAGGCCGACTCCGTAAACTGCTTAGAAAGTGGTATATAAAGCTAAGGGTGCTGCTAAGTGGGAAGGAAAGGAAGGTCAGAGTGCAGCTTTACGGGCTAATTCTGTCCCTTGCCAGGAGTTTGATCCCGACCAGCTCAAGGTTGAAGTAATAGGAGGAGGACCGAGGTGGTTGGGGGCAAAGGGGCTGGCCCTAAAAAACACTCGGAGGGCAACGAAGCCCTGTGAAGCGGGATACGAGTCTAAGGGCTGTCGCTAGCGGTGGGTGGTAGGTTGCTTAGGCAGAAGGGTTGCCACACTAGGGAATAAGGCCGAGTTCTATGCGGGAGCCCCCTCTGGCTTTCAGGCTTGGATAGGCGAAGGCTCAGGGTCGCCGCATGGATTTTTCCACGTTTCTTCCTCCCCGGCAACTGGGCAAGAATCTCCTCCGTGTGCTGGGTCAGGAAGAAGGAAACCAAGATTAGCCAATAAGAGGCAAGTTTCCTCTGGATCCAGAGACCAATGGCCCCGTAGGCAGGATATTGGGGTGCCCAAGGGTTGGAAAGAGAACGGGGTTGTGCGTGTCCAGGCAACTGGCTGTTTTTCCTTCCTCTCAGACAACGGGGAGCTCTGCCGTCACGGCAGACTCCGAGCTGAAGCAGACTTCAATCCCATCTGAGCCAGGCTGGAGCTCGTCCTCGGGGAAGAAGAGAGCAGATAGATGAGGAAACCCGAGCTCATTACAGCCTCACCTTACAACGGATAAGGGTGTGCGTTAAATTTTGCAGCTGCTAAGATTGTTGGCTGAGCAGGGATAAAAATAGCCAGAGAGATGATTGGAGCCTGGGAAACGGGCCCCTCGCCCGTCAATTGGAGCAGCTGATTTATCACCAGTACCAGGAACTGAGGACATGGGGGGCGGGCACAAGGCAACAACAGCCAATCGCCTGCCATCAACACACCAATCAAACCAATAGGAAAGCACCACATAAATGCGACTCATAGAATGGCCCAAGGAGTTCCCTGAGGATGGGCTCCAGCCCCAAAGGGGGAAGGAAGAATGCTCTGGTCCCGGTGACCGACCCAGGTTGGATCCTGCAACCTATAGACCTGCCTTCCTTGGCTGGAGGAGGCCTGTGGGTGGTCCAGGTGGCCTCCACGGGCCCCTTGTCTCCACCGCTGGCCATGCCGAGGGGGGCTGGTGTCCAGCTAGGCTCAGAGATATTTCCTGGAAAGCACCGAGAGGCAGGCGGGAGGTGGGGGGTTTCTTGTGGTCCTCCCTCCCACCTGGGTTGGTTTGGGAGGCAAATGAGTTTCCGGAGCCGGTCGTCCACTGGGGAGGGTGGCCAGGCGTGCAAGCGGTTGGCAGGAGGCCTTCGGGGCAGTTGAAACAAGCTGGCCCAGAGGGCGAGGAGAGGGGAGGAGGGTCTCTCCCGGGGAGGGCGTAGAAGAGCGTCCCAGGAATGATTGGGAAGAAGAAAACCCTGCGGGGAAGACCAACCCCTCCCCCCCCCAGCCTCTTCTCCCCTGGAAGACCTGCTGTGGGGGGAGGGGGTTCCCCTCTTTGCCTTCCTCCTCCCCGGCTGCCCTCAGAAATGCAGGTTTATTTATTAGTTACAGCATTTCTATATCACCTGGACGATTCTAGCAAACCACTCGGAGATCACGCCCTGCATCCTGTGGAGCCCCAAAACACCCAAACGCTCTTTGGGCCGGGATTCCCGGTCAGCAGTGGAGAGCTCTGGACGAATCGGGGGGGTGGGGGGGGGGGGCTGTCTTTCCAGAGGCATTCCTGCTTCCCTCAGAGAGGCTCCAGCCCTCACGGGGTTCGCTGCCTCCGCCCTCTGGCCTAACCTGCCTGTTCTGGGGAGCTCAGCAGGAGCCCTGCTCCCCACAAAGCCTGCTCGCCTTCCTTCCTTCTCTCTCTCTCTCTCTCTCTCTCTCTGCTCCCCAGCCCCTCCCCTCTACCTGGAGCTTCACAGTGGCTTCATGTGCGGCTTTGGCTGTTGAACATCTGTGGTTGTGAACATCTGGAATGGGACTCGGGGGGGGGGTATTGAAGTGGCCCTGCCAGAACTCTTTGGGGCCCGGGGCCCTTGACCCTCCATGGCCTGGGCCTCCGCTCGCTTCCCTGGCCAGGTGGACAATGCTGGCAGGAGGAGAGGGAGCTCTTTCGGGGGGGAGGGAGGGAGGGTGCTTCCCCGGCCCCGTGGAGCCCAACGTCAGCCCGGCACCTGCACCCTTCTTGTCCCCGGCCGGCCGGCCGGCAGGAGGGGGCTTCTGGGAACGGCAGGGAGCCCAAGGAGCCCGTGACCAAGTCTCTTCCTTCTCCTCAGTGTGGTTCCCAGCGCCTTGGACGGATGCTAACCTCTTTCTCATTGCCTCTCTTCCTGCTCTCCCATCTGCATGCCTCGGCCGCTCTGTCTAGCACCGCCTCAGGCCTCAGGAGGGTGGGCAAGCTGTGTAAGTGAGCATGCTCTCATCTCATAGCAACCCCGTGTCCGTCCGTCTCCTGTCTGTCCCTCCGTTTGTCCTCCTCCTGCTGCTGCTGCTGCTTGCTGTGTGTGCGGGGTGGGGGCTGGCTGGCTGGCTGGCTGGGGGCTGCCGGGAGGGGGAGGGCAGGGCCTGCAGGGCTGTGTGGCTGCGTCCCTCCCCAGCATGTCGGTATCTGTCTGGTGATGTTCTGTGCCCCGGAATCCCAGGAGGAAGTGCCCGTCTGCAGCCGGATGCCAAGTGGGCCTTGGGTGAAGCCAGGGCTACTACTCAGCTGGCAGGGCTGGCTTCAAGGAGCAACGGGGGAGGGGGGGCTCTCCCTGCCTCCAGGCCTCACTGGTCGCAACAGGCCCATCCTCCGGCCTAAAGAGGGGCCCGGATAGGAAGACAGGAAAGGGGGTGCTGACTGGCCTTGGAAGCCGAGGTCCAGGGCACCTTTGGGGGTGGGGTGGGGGATTGGGCAGCCCCACGCAAGACCCAGCACCGTTCTCCCACCAAGGAAGAACCCCAAGGCCCCTGATCCCTGGGGACCTCTTCCCCCCTGGGGGGGATCCCACTGCCTTAGGTGACTGCGATGCTCCCCGGAGGTCGTCCTTGTGTCCCCGTCTGAGCGGCTGCTCTTCACCATCCGGACTCTGGTCACACCGGGGGCCACCAGGAAGCCCGTGAGGAGCTTCTCTCGCTCAGGCTGGCGGTGGGTCTTGCTGCATGTTATCAGCACGGTGGACCCAACCTTCATTTCCGGAGGGTTCACTACAGTTGTCCACCCAAGTCCACAGCTGGGCCCGGCCATCAAAGTTCTGCCCTCAAGGCGGCTCCCACTTGGCCCATGAGCCACCGCCATGCGGCTGGCTAAGCCCTCCTAGATGGGAAACCCCACCCCCCACCCCAGTTTTGGTTCATCCATTGTGAACATGAGGCTTCGTGAGCTCCATCTCCTCCTGTGAGGTCCTGGACGGATGTTTTGTCTCCACTCTGGAGCGGAGCCCGAGCTTCGGCCGCGTCTTCTCCTCGTGTGCTGCTGCTGCTGCTGCTTTCGTCATCTTGCGTTTCCAAACAGACCAGCTGAGAAGAAGTTTTGGTCTTGAGGGAAAGAGTCAAGGGAGATGGGCAAAGCACACACACGCGCACACACACACAAACACACACCCCTATCTGGCTTAGCTGGAGTCCCCTGAGTGTGAGGGTGAGGTAGGATGGCTGTAACCAGACAGGTCTGGGCCTTTTCCTGTAGAATCCTAGGCCTGGAAGGGACTTTGATGGGGGTGGTCTTCCAAGCCAGTCCCCTGCTTGTGGCAGGACAGCCTGTATCATCTTGGACAATCGGTGGCCAAGCCTTTTCTCGAAAATCTTGGAGGAAAAACCCTACATTCTTCTTGAGCGACAGAGAGCCTTGGAGTTCCTGGCAGCCGGAACGTCTGTCTTTGTAAAACGTGACACACAAGCACACCCTTGGTGAACGGGGTTGTTCCTGCCACCCTCGTTGTGTTCGGACTCTTCTCCAGAGCTGAGCATCTTCTAAACTACTCCACCCGCCACATGGTGTCCGCCGGGGATATTCAGCCACGGAAGTGACCGTCACTTTGCCGCTGCCGCCTCCTCCTCCTTCTTGTTCTTGTTGAGGTCCTTAGAGAGAAGAAATGCGGTTCGGGATTCAGCCCTTTAAAAAAAAACTCTGCTGAGTCCGTCCGTGCTCCTACAACGGAATGTCCGACTTGGTTCCGAGGAAAAGGTTTTAAGCAACACCACATTGTGGATTCTCGAGGTTTTTTGTCCGCGTGGGAACATGAAGCAAATTATTTACTCTTTAGTATTTTAAATTGAATTTTAAAAAGTGCCTCACTTTGGCCAGAGTGTTCTCATTTCCCCTAGAAAAAGCCAGCTGGGAAGCGGATTGAGGATTATACTTTCCGTTCAATGTTTATCAGTTATGATATTATTATATACATTATAAGACCAGGAGGAGATGCTCTCCAAACTGGGAAGTCCTTCGGGGTTCTACGTTCAGCTCAAGGAGACGTTCCTAAATTCTCAGGCTGTCTGGAGACGGAGCTTCTTTCGCATCGCCTCACGTCTGACCATCAACGGGGAGAGAGGAGTCTTCCAAACAGGCAGATCTTCTCGGGGGGGGGGGGGGGGGCCCGGGCTTCTTGAGGGCTTTGTCCCCAGGCTGGGGGACATCCAAGTGTCCTCTTTCAGTTCTCTTCTGCTTTTATAGGTCTTAGGTGGTCAGTGAGTCACGTGAGCGACTGGTCAGGCCGTGTGAGGCTCATCTGGTGGGGAGGTCACAGGCAGCCGTTTGACTTGGGATGAAGATCTGCCTTTCCTTTGGCTCCTTCCAAATCGCTGGGATTTTTCCCGTGTTACAAAGCTGTCAGGAAGATTGTGATCCCGCGGAGGAATTCTGCCAAGTCCCCCACCCACCCCCTTCCCTGCTAAGGCTAACCCAGGAATTATTTGGGAGCAAGCAGATCCGAAGGAGCCCTTGTAGGACATTAGTTCCCCACCGCTTCCGGCAAGTGGAGTGTTTTAGATTTGGGCTTCTCTTCATTCTACTTGACCGCCGTTGCTTTAGGTGGATTAGCCAAACCTCAGACTTTGCCATGATGAACACGGGTTTTCTCCTTCAACCAAAGCTGTGGTTCTTGGAAATGGCCATTGCCACCGAGTGAGCCAAGCACGTCTCTGCCTGGCCAACTAAGAATGGCTAATTCCACAGAAGATCACAGTGGTCAGTCTTATGCCCTGGCTCCCAGCCCTTAGGAACAAACGGCCCGAGCACGGACTGAAGAAAGCTTTTGTAAGAAATGGACCCAACTCGGCTCCAAGCCCCACCCTGAGTCCATCCCAAGCCAACCAAAGTCCAAGACCTGGCCCACCTGCCTGGCCGGCCAGGCCTTCCACCGGAGAAATGCCTTCCGTGACTGTTGAAGAATGAGGAGCCGTCCTCCTAGCCATGTTCATTGAAGGGCTGCTGTCCAAGGAAGGCATTCTTCGCTCTCTCGTGGACCTGGGTCATTCTTCATTGTCTACGGAGAGAAGCCAGGCAACAAATGACTTCTTGAGCGTTGGCAGGCCCCGAGATGTCTGCTAATGGGACTGCAAGCTGAGGAGCCTTTCCTCTTGGAGGCATCTGGCAGAGCTTCCTGAAGACCCTCCTCTCAACGTAGCCCTTTCTTCCTTTCCTGACTTTCCATGTTGTGGAAAGCAACACACTTTTCACAGGCCAATGCACAAATGCTTCCGTGCAAAGTCCCTGAAGCAGAGAGAGGTCCCACTTAATCCGTTACAAGGGAGCGCTGTCGTCTCTATTATGGAGGACACTGGACTAATCCACTTGAAGACAGTGAAAGTGCTTGGAAAGCCGTAGGTGCTGGAGGTTTCCATACTTTGCCCTCTCGTTTTCTGGCTGGTGAACACGGCTGGGCTGCTGCTTGCAGCAGGAAAGGGATGGGGCAGAAGGCCTGGGCCTTGGTGCCTCATCCCAGCCCAGTGGGGCCTTCTGCCTTGTACAGCCTGCAGCTGGCCATCAGACGGCCTTCTGCCAAAGTGTCAAACCGGAGGCCTCTTGGGGGCTCCCACCCTGGAAGGCCCCATTGTCCTCTCCTTCCAGCAGCCGTTAGAGAGTTCAAGGCAACCAAATCACGAATGCTATTATCACTTCTAAGGTTCTAGCGACAGAATCTTTCCACTGTGAACATGCATCCCGGCTTCCTTCGTCTTTCTGAGAATTGGGGAGTGTCTTGTCTGAGATGCTTTCTCTGGTTACAGGTCGGCCCCAGACTCGGGTTTCTTTCACCTGTTGCCTTGCCAGCAACTCCTCTTCTTGCCCCCCCTCAAGGCCCCCCATCAAGGGTTTTGAAGCCCATGACGCTCTATGACTGCTACCTGTTGTCAATTTGGAAAACTCGAGGCCGTCGTCATGTCTGAAGGCCACTTGTTGATCAAGAGCAGTGGTGGGATTCTACCAGTGTCTCTGCTGTTTCAGTGATTGCGCACTTCACGCAGCTTTTCCCCACACCAGCTGAGTGTGGAAGTCGTCTGAGAGGAGAAAGAAGGGGAAAGCGCAGGGCTGGGTGGCTGGAGGGCCGATCCTGCACTTTTCTTTCTCTCAGCTGATCATCTGAGCTTTTTTTTTTTACTACCGGTTCAGGGAAACCGGGCCAAACCGGGAGCATTTCACCACTGACCAAGAGACAAGCTGGCCTTGCGAAGAGCTTGGTTGCGTTGTAAGGACATGGCGTCCAGTTCCTTAGAAGCTGCTGCTGGTCACTTCATCCTGCATCCTTCCTGCACAGGAACAGACGCCGGGGTGCCCAGGACAGGTGAACTGAGCAAAGGAACAAGTTCGGGACATTTTTGTCCATATCTTGTCAGACAGCAGGGGGGCAATTCTGCTGCCTTCCCAAGGCTCCAGCCCAGGTCGTCCATCCGCATCCAAGGGTCCCAAGGATCACGGATCTGCTTGGTCTCGTTTCCTCTTCTGAGCCAGCTGCTGCTGTTCATGTGCAAGAGGGGATTCCAGAGCTGGGGGGCTTCCTCCCCCTGGCTCTGTCTTTTCGGGCACCTCTTCTCAGGCAGTTCCCACCCACCCAGCCCCTTAGGGGGGAAGTGCCGCCTTCTGACCAGGGGCAGGATAGCACCAGAGGAGTCCCCAACCACTAGGCCTTTTCTACACCGACTCACAGAATTCAGACCTTCAATTTGGAATAGAGCTGGATGGGATCTTGGAGGTCTTCTAGTCCAGCCCCCGGATCCAACAGGAGACCCTGTACCCTTTCAGACAGATGGCTGTCCGGTTTCTTCTTTAAAGCCTCCAGGGACGGAGCAGCCACAACTGCTGGAGGGGGGGGCCCTTCCAAGGGTTCATCGTTCTCCCGCTGCCCATGTCCTGCCTGCCCTTCTGCCTTTCAGCCCTCCGTCCCCAGAATCGGGGCAGGTCTTCTCTCTTCCTTACCCTTTGTGCCCTGGAGACATCGGCTCGTAACGAGTCCCAGGTGGCCCGGAAGAAAAGGGATCGTCCAATGGAGGCCATGAGCAGAGGGAGGTCCACAAGGAGGGCATCTCCCTGGTCAGCGAAAGCCAAACACAACTTGATCCCTGGCTCATTCTCACAACACTGGAAAAGGGCAGGCTAAGAAAAGAGCGGTTCACTTTCCAGCCGACCCGTTCCACTCCCGAGTGCCACACTTGCCAGAACGGCACCGTGAACTGATAGGAGAAGTATCCCGCCTCCTTTTCGCCTATTCTTCCCATCTCACCAGACTTATTTAGGCTCTCTTGTGGACAACCGAATAAGCCCTCCAGGGATTTCGGGGTTGGCGGGGGGGGGGGGGGGGGGGGGGGGGGGGGGAGGAAATGTCAGGTCTCTTTTGGCTCTTCCCCTGCAGGGATTCCATGCTAGAGCCTCTTTTCATTCTGCCCTCTCCAGCTTTTCAGCTACAGGTTCCACCACACATTTTAACAAAAAGGTGCAAACTGTTCTGTCTGGGGAAATAGTCTACACCAGCACAGCTGGCTGAGGAATTCTGGGAGTTGAAGTCCACAGGTGTTAAAGTTGCCAAGTTTGGAAAGCCCTGGCCCAGACCGCGAGGAACGCAGTCCCTTCCCTCAGAAAGGCTGAATATCCCCTTTTCTTCCCCTTGGTCTACACGGAGCAAACCTTCAGTTCTGCCGGGGTCTGGGGGGGTGGGGTGGGGGGGCTTCCAGAGCTAATAAAAAGCACCAGGAGGAAACTAGCCACCCTCCCGCCCAGGCAGGCAGATTCTTGCACCTTGGGACATGAAGCTGAACCAGGGAACTGTAACAGGATCGTAGAATTGGAAGCGATGGAGGTCTTCTAGCCCAGCCCGCTGCTTAAGCAGGAAACGCTATCCCATTTCCAACAAAACCTCCCCAGGGAGGATTTCTCCCCGCCCAGATCCTCACTTCAGCTGCAGGGAGAGGTTGTGGGCTGCAGGAAGTAAGGACTTGGGGGGGCTTAGGGGGGTTGTTGATTCCTGGGTAGGGTCAGCCACCCACCCACCCAACCTCCCTGTCTCTGGGGGAGGAAGCCTGCATAGAAGGACCTGTGCAGAGGACCTCATGGGGTGGCAGGAGGATCTTCCCGGCGGGTTCTGCAGAAGCTGTGGCCTTGCTGGTTGTGTGGGGAATGTGTGTGTGTGTGTGTGTGTGTGTGTGTGCACCTGTTTTATGTCTGGGCACCTCTCTCACCACTGCTTCTCTCTCTCTCTCTCTCTCTCTCTCTCTCTCTCTGTCTTCACAGACTTTTCAGTAGTTTAGGAGAACTAAGCACCATTTCCCAGCGCAGCTCCGGCACCACCTACACCGTGCGTCCTGGCAGCCGCTACCCTGTGACCCGCCGCACTCCCAGTCCGGTAAAGCCTGCCCTGGATAGGACAGACCCCCTGAGCACCATCCGGCCCTATGGGCTCACCCCGCCCACCATCCTCAAATCTTCCAGCCTCTCCATCCCACACGAACCCAAGGAGGTACGCTTTGTGGTGCGCAGCGTCAGTGCCCGGAGCCGCTCCCCCTCCCCCTCCCCTTCCCCGGGGCCCCCCCTGCATTCCCTCCACCCCCCGCGGCCCTTCATGCAGAAACCCCTCCAGCTCTGGAACAAATACGACGTGGGGGACTGGCTGGAGAGCATTAACCTGGTGGAGCACCGAGACAAATTTGAGGACAATGAAATTGAGGGCACCCACCTGCCCGCCCTGACCAAGGAGGACTTTGTGGAGCTGGGGGTGACGCGGGTGGGGCACCGCATGAACATTGAGCGGGCACTCAAGCAGCTGGCAGACAGCTGACCATCTGGGCAGCCCGGGCTCCTCTCCTGGAGCCGCGTCACTCAGGGGCAGGCGGGGCCGTTCCTGCTAGGCCAGTAGACCGGAGCCTCTTCCTGCCCTGCTCTGACTGCTGCACTGAAAGACCGGGGGGCGGGGGCAGCAGGCACCTCCTCTCCCTCCATCCCCCCGGGCCCCCCTGGTGCAGATTCCCTTCCTCAGGAACAGGCGTGGGCCGCGGAAGCCCAGCCCTCCCCAAGAGAGTCACTGCTGGACAGGCGGTTCCGGGGAAGGAGAGCGCTCCCCTCTTGGAGAACCCCTCGGCAGCGGGTCCTGCCCCCACGGCCCGGGCCCCGAGGGGAGGCCGGAGGGACAAGGGACGGGGGTCCTTGCGCTGGGATTGAAAGGCTCCAGCCAGGCCTGAGCCAGATGCGTACGTGGTGGTGCTGCGGCTGCTTGTGTTGCATTCGGCCTGGCGGAAGGCCCAATGCTGACCGGCCAGTGGGGGTTTGTGGGGGGAGGGGCTCGGTGCCCTGGCACCCAAGCGCCTGCTGCTGGAGGAATTGTCCCTGTGAAGGTCAGCAGGAGCTCCTAAGAGAGGTCAAGGGGCAGAAGTGGGAACCTCACTCAGGAGGGCCCCCGCCCAGCCCAGTTCCTGCCCCCACAGCCCCGGGCCCTGCCCCGCAAGGACCCAGCGGGGCCAGGAGGAGGAGGAGAAGGCCGGGAGAGGCGCCCCACGGAGAGCGGGCACTGCCCCCTGGAGGACTGTTGCAAGCGGGGCTGAGGTCGCATGGATCGAAGCATGCTTGGGGCGCAAAGAGAGGCGAAGGGCCGCCCTGGTGGGGAGCGGGGTGGCTTGGCTTGGCTTGGGGGGGGGTGGGAGACGTCGAAGGGCCCTCTCCATCTCTCTGTCGCTTGGGTGATGCCCAAGGAGAAGATGCCCAGCCACAGGAAGTCTCTTCCCCCCCCTCCGTCCTAGTCCCCCATTTTTGCATCTTTTTAATCAGCTATATATTTGAAAAGGGAAAAAAAAAAAAGAACCAATATCTCTATATATCTATAGCCACCTTGTTTAGTTAACAGTTGACCGAAGCTCTATCTTGCTGGGGGGAGGGGAGGGGGGGCCTGGGGGCTCCTTCCTGCAATGCTTGTGGGAGGTTTTAGTGACTGACTGAATGAATGGGGGGGGGGGCCAAAGAGAGAGGCTCTTTTTAAAGTTCCTTTGAGATGTTCTGAATGTTAAAAGATTTGCGGGGGGGGGGCACAAAAGGGGGGGAAAGGCAACATTGCACTGGCTTCCGGGGACACGTGTGACGTCTTCCATTCTTGCTGGACAGGCCCTGACTGGAGTTGCTGCTTCCCCCTTTGGACACACACACACACACACTCACACACACACCGAATGGCCTTTCTTTTGCTTTCCTGGGGAAGGACAGGGGGGCAGATGGGGAGGAACCCCGAGTCCTTAGCCTTCCCTCTCCCCTCTCCCCTCGCCATGCCAGGGAGCCCAAACCGCAGAGCGGCTGCACCCAAAATACCCACAGGAGGCGGGGGTCCCTACACTTTGCAAAGCCCAGGGCCCGGGGAGGGGTTCCCGGCTGGGCCCGGTCTCGGGAGCCCCCCAAGGAAAGGGGGCCCGGTCACAGGTGGCCTCCCTGCACCCCCAGCCTTCTGCACCTGGGTGTCTTTGGGGGGGGGGGGGGCTTCCGCTCCCTACAGTCCTGGCCTAACATCGGAGAAGACCTGGCAGCCCCTTTCAAGATGAGCCCTATTTTCAGGGCGTCGTCTTAAACTAAGAACCGGTCCAGAGTCGCCACCCGGAGTCTCCCTGATCTCATTGGCTGCCCCAAAACTGAGCGGCTGCTGTCCTCCCACTCCGCCTGGCCGCAGCAGAGCAGGGCGCCCCTTGGGGGAGGGAGGCTGAGCCAGGTGAGCGGCTGTGCTTGGAGGAGGGCGCCCCCTTCCCCTCCTTGTGGGCACCCCCCAGACCCAGGGGGATCTCAGACCTGGGACTCTGGAGCAGGTGGGGGTGGGGGGGGGGAAGAGACGGGTGCCAGATACCTCCGAGGGTCAGAGCCTCCCTCCAGGACAGCCCAGCCAGATCCATTGCAGGCTCTGCTTCGACCTCCTGGTGCGAGAGGGAGGGGCCCTCACTGACCCCCACAGATCCCTGGCCTACCCCAGATTTTGCCCCCACCACCACCACCATTTTTACAAGTCGCCCACAGAAACCTGCTTCCTGCTAAGGGCTCTGCCAAATTCCCCCTCCTCGATAGAAGGGCAGCGGGGCTGGTGAGCACATGGACCCTCCCCCCCAGGGGGGCCGTCAGTTTGAAGGCCCAAGGAAAGCCGGGCAGGGGGGGCAGTTTAGCTGGGGTGGGCCGCTCTCCTCTTCCTGAAAGGACCTTAGCAATGCCTTCCCCCCACTCGAATCGATCCCCCTTAGGGAAATGTGAGAGGACGGGGCCAGGTCTATCCCCTCCCTGGACAGGCACCCACCACGGTGGCACTACCGAATTTTAAGGCTCCCGGTCGCAGGAGGAGGAGGAGGAGGAGGAAGGAAGCAGCCCCAGAATTCTAAGAGGTCCCAACATCCCAGGGACACCTAGCAAAGCCTGGACTCCCACCCCCCCCCCTCTGTGAAAAACTTGGTGGGGGCTACAATTTAAAAGGCCTGTTTTAAAACAATGAACATCCCGCACAAATTGTGTGATAAGACCGTTTTAAACGTCAGCAAATGCAGGGCTGGTCCCACATCTGGTGCTCTCCAACTGTGTCGGGCTGCAGTTCCCATCATCCCCAGCCAGTGTGGGGGGGGGCAGCTCCTTGAGGCAGCCTCTCAGCAAGCACAAACCCCACTGGGACCTCAGGTGCCCCCCATCAGCTGCGCGCCCCCAGCCCTTGGCATCTTTTACAGAATAAGAGAGTTGGAAGGGGCCTCGAAGGTCTTCTAGTCCAGCCCCTTGCTCAAGCAGGAGACCCCATATCACTTCAGACAAATGGTTGTCTAAACTCTCCTTTTAAAGCCCCCCCCCCGCCCCCTGTTGGAACATCCACAACCTCTGCAGGCGAGGAGCAGCCCCGCTGTGTCGTTGTCCTCACGGTCAGAAAAGTCCTCATTCTAGACTGGATCGCCGCCCTTTAAATCATCTCCCATCCGCTGCTGCTTGGAGGATGGGGGGGGGGGCTTCCCCTCTTCTCTGGGGCAGCCCCTCCAATACTGGAAGGCTGCTAGCCTGCACCCCCCCATCCTCTTACCCCGTTTTTTACAAATTGGGCCAGGAAAACCCCTTTGACAGAGGGGGGCCTTGGAAACGGGCCCCCCAGGGTCCTTCGTTCTGGGGTGTCTCCAGACTCAGTGCCCCCCCCCCCCAAGGGCTGTGATCGGCCCCAAGACCGTCTTACAGAACCTGGAAACTCACGGAGCTGGGATTAGCCGCCTTTCTGCCTGCGACCTCGGCCCCTTTAAGTCGGGAGCTTTGCTGCTGGCTGGGGGATTCTGGGAGTTGCAGTCTGACAGGGGCCAAGGTGGGGGGGGGGGAGAGCCCTGCTCCAAGGATCCCCCAGAGGCCCAACCCAGCAAGCTGGTTCTCCTCCCTCCTGAGCGGAGGGCTTGTGTAGCCCCCCCCTCCAAAAGCAGGCGCCGAAGTAGGAAGATGGGGGCGCGGGAGGCTTGTTCCACTTCGCTGCCAAAGACGGGCAAGGTCAAACTGGGTCCCATCGGCCCCCTCCTCAAAAAGCCGCACATAGAGCAGCAAGCCCCCCCCCCCTGCCACCACCCCCACGTTCCTGGCGGCGCCCCCCCCCGTCGTTCCTTTGGGCTGAGAGCGAGGGTGCCCCCCCCATCCAAGCCGGGCTCCAGCCGCCGCCCCCCCCTCCATCCCCCTCCCCCGGCCAGGGAAGTGCACCCGACTGGCTACGGGACGCGCCCACGCGCGGCAGGCGCTTTCTCCGCTCCGCGTGTCCGTGGAGCCGGTGTCTCCGTCCCTTTCGCAGCTGTTTCTGGGACCAGAGGAGACGCGCCTTGCCCGGCCGCCTGCCCGGCCTCCTCCCCGTGGAGGCCCGAAGACTGCAGACCCCTCCCCAGACTCTTTGCCCCCCGACCCCCGTCTGCAGGACGTTCCCTTCGGGACCGGGAAAGCTGGACGCCTCCTTTGGATCGGGGAGCCCCCCCCGCCCCTCGAGGGGGGGCCAATCAAGGAGGCCAGCGGAGCGCCCCCCCCCCCCCTGGGGGCCCGACCGCCCCCCCCCCCCAACCGCCTCCGGCCGAACTGTGTTTGCAAGCACTGCGTGACGCCCCCCCGGAGGCCTCGGCTGACCGGAGCGGGGCCACCACGGCTAAGTCCCGACGGCAGGCATCGCACGAGGGAGCGCGAAGCCCGACCCAGCCCCGGGCGCCCCCTTGGCTGGGCTGGAGACCCCACCCCCAAGAGCAGCTTTGGCAAGGAACCGTCTAAGCCGCCCCCCCTTCCTTCCGAGACACAAATCCTCCCCTTTGCCCCCCCCCCCCGTGAAGCTCAAGCCCTGTTCTCGAAGCCAGCCCTCCCCTTTGGAGCCCCGCGACCCCCGTAACGGCTGGGAGGGTCGTGTGCAGAGGGGCTTCACAATAACCGGGGGGGGGAAATGCAGCCCGTGTCCCCGGTTCCTTGAGGGGAGACCCTCCTCTCCTGGCAAGCCCCCCCTCCTTTTAGACCGGGGCTCCGTCCGCGCAGCGCGCTTGGGTCACAACAGGCTGTGCGGCGGCCGTGGGGTGGGTGGTCCCCCCCGTTGGCCTCCCCGGGTCACGCGGCCCGTGGGGCCGATTCAGCCCCCCACACACACACATCCACACCCCCTTCAGGATCCCAACCTTTACGGTCCGAGTACAACCCGTGTACTAGGCGGTTGGCTCCCTTCGTGACCCCCCCCCCCAATACAACACAAGTCGCACACAATCCTATCGCGCCACGTGAACTTATTGCACCCACCGATGAGCCTCTCGTGCTGGGTGGTTGTGAGGAGGTTTTCCATTCAGGGAAAGGGCGACGGCCCAGGAATCAAACTTCTCCGGCCTGTTTGGGCGGCTGCCGGGGTTTCCCGACGGGAGGCGGACCCGCTTCCTGCCTGGTTCACTTGCTGGCCGTTCCCAAACCAAACGGGGGGAAGGGGGATCCGCTGCGTGGGCTGCGCCTTGGCCTGGGGGCTGGACGGGAAGCCCGACATGCTCGGAGGGCACCAGGTTGGGGAAGGGGGTCCTGTAGCAGAAACGGCCGAGCCACTCTTGTGCGGGACAGGGCGGGAACCAGCCCTTGGAACCAACCACCCC
>NW_020769496.1:122736-142621 GCF_900518735.1 Pseudonaja textilis
CCCCCCCCCACCAGGTGGGAGCCTCAGCGGCCCCGGAGCGACTGTGATTTTTCTCACGACTTCTCAGTGACTTTGTTCCCTCTGGATCAAAGTGGGTCACGGGGTTTTGCTTTGGGTTGCTGGTTTTTCGTTGGGGTCTTGATGGGGGGGTCCTTTAATTGCCCCCCCCTTGAGACACCCATTCGCCTCTCCGGGCTTTGGAAACAGGCAGGGACCCCCCCGCGACCCCCCCAGCTTCCTCGGAAGGGCCAGGAGCTCCTGCAGCTGCTGCCTGGGGGGCCAGAGGCAAGCAGGGCTCCCAGCCCCCCCCCATGCCTGCCCCCTCCCCGTGGGCCCCCCACTCTGCTGCTGCCCCCCCCTTGGTTTGGCTGAAGGTTTATTAATGGACAGGGTCAGTTTGACACCACCCCTTATTTTATACCGATTTCCTGAGGAAGTCCGTAGTCTTCTGCAGAGGGGGGGGGAGGCCTGGCCCCCTCCCCTCCTGACCCGATGTTGTGATAACGCCCCCCCCACAGAGATCTATGTTTCTTATATTATTATTATTATTACTATTATTATTATTATTATTATGTAATAAATTTATAAGAAATCACTGGGCTGTTGTTTGGTTATTGGCGCCCTTGAGAGGCCGTGTCAGGCCTGCCTCACCTGGGCTTCCCTAGGAAAATGACTCCCAAGGGCTGAGAAAGGTGTACCGTTCACTCGCAGTCACCTGGATTACAGGAGTCTGCGCCAGACCTCTGCCCGTTAACCCAGGCGCTTCTTTCGGGAGGCAACTGGGCTTCCTGGTTTCTTCTTTGAAGACGTTTCTCTTCCCATCCAAGCAGCTTCTTCAGCTCTGACCGGATGGTGGGGAAGGGAAGGATTTCTCTTCAGGTGTAGGGTTCAGCCGGTTTCGGCCCGGCTCCGGTGAACCGGGTGTTAAATTTACATCTGGTTTGCCAAACCGGTAGTTGAACTGACTGGATGGCCCCTCCCCCCCCTCCCCAGAGTCTCCACACGGCCCGTTTTGCATGCAGGTGAGTAGGGGGTCCGCGCAAAAACTCGGTGGGAGAGGGTGACAAATGGACCCAACCAGAAGTTCTGGAAGTCCAGAAGTGGGCCTGTTTCGCCTTCCCAGAGGCCCGAGGGAAGCCTCCAGACTCCGGGGAAGGCAAAAAACGGCCAAACTAAAAGTTCCAGTAGGCCACGCCCACCATGGCCACGCCCACCCAGCAACCAGGCAGAGACACCCGGTTCCTGCTGGTATTTTGGAATGCTACCCCTGTTGATGTTCCTTGCAGACAGCTGGTCCTTTGCGTCCTTTTAGGTCCTTCTATTCCGCACCATCCTGTTGGAGCTGAGGAAGCTCCTTGGATGAGAAGGGAAACGTCTTCAAAGGAAAAAAAACAGAAAGTCCAGTTGCCTCTCGGGGGTGGGGGGAGGAAGCACCTTTGGGGCAACACCTGGAGGACGGAGAATCTCTGCGGACTTTTTGCCAGCTAACTTTCCTCCCGCGGTCCTTTCCCATTGTCGTCTCTCCCGCGTTGTCCAATCAAGTTTAAAAGGGAGGTTTGGGAAAAAGTCCTTCTATGGGACGACAGTCTCCTCCCAGGAAAACGACCTCGGAGACTTGTTGGTTCTCACAGTTAAGTTTCCTCCGGGTTGTCCCCCTTCCCTTCCAGCCCCCCCCCCCCCCCCCCCCCCGGGGTTCTCAGCAGACTGGCAATAAGTTCTGACAGGTGGGATTCAGGGCTACGGCAGGACAGATCGTCCTTGACTTAACCATTTGTTCGGTGATCCCTCAAGGTTACAAAAGCCGTGCCAAAAATAACGTATAACTGGTCCTCGCCCTTGTGACCACTGCACGGGATCAAGATTCGGGCATTTGGCAAAGCCACCTTGCATTTAGGGTGGTTTCAGGGTCCCAGGGCCGCCATTTGTGACCTTCCCGGCTGTCTCCCGACCCACAAAGTCAACGGGGGAAGCTGGAGTCACTTAACAACGGTGGAGGAAAAAAAAGATCATAAAATGGAGTATGACTCACTTAACAACCGCCTTGCTTAACAATGGGAATTCTGGTCCCAATTTCAGTCAGTGTCAGACCTGCCCTGGTGAGACATTTAGGAAAGAAAGACCCTCGACTCCCACTTGTTAGAAGGGAGGGGCCCTTTCCCTAAAGCGAAGCGGCTGCTGCAAGAGTGACGCGAGATCTGAGTATTCCCACCTCTCCTCCTCCCCCTTGTGACCAGCCCATCGGGGCTCCTTGATTGACGTTGTGGGAGTGGCTTGGACGTTCAGCACCTCCCGCACTGTTTTCGCATTCGGTTCCCAGGCCAGGAGTCCCTGGAGGCTGGTTCATTCTGGGTTGGCACCTCCAGTTCTGGTCAAGGTGTCAGCCGCCCCTCCTGTTTTTATCTCCCCCTTCTCAAGCCCACCTCTTGCCGCCCCAAACTCCTCCCCTCCCTCCCTCCCAACGTATGGCAGGATGCCAGCGAAGAGCAGATCCGACCGTCATCGGACGAGGCCCACCTTGCCCTGGGCGGATACAGTTTAAACGCACCGACAAATGAGCCAGCGCTGGTCTGCTCCACCACTGGGGGCGCCTTAGGACTCGGCACAAGATCTCGGCACAGCCGGGCCCGGGTGAGGATGCCAACCACAAGTTATTCCCCTCCGGCCCGCCAGGCACCGTCCCCAAACCTTTCCAGGCTCAGCCCAAGAGAGGCTCCGGTGCCGCCTGGATCGCCCCAATCGGGTCTCTTCCAGGGATCTGTGCAGCGGGGGGGGGGGGGGCAGCCCCGCCAGATCCCACAGCTGGGAGGTAAAGGCTCCTTAAAGCAGCCGCTCCCTTTGGGGGGATCGTTCTGCAGGAAGCCCCCGAGTTATGACCACAACGGAGCCCCAAATTGAGGTTGCTAGGTGGAACATTGGTTGAGTTTTGCCCCGTTTAACAACATTTCTTGTCTCCGTTAAGTGAGCCACTGCAGCCGTTAATTTAGCAACCCGGTTGTTAAGCAGATCCGGCTTCCCCATTGACTTTGCTGGTCGGAAGGTCACAAAAGGGGAGACTGCAACCGTCGTAAGTCCAGGCCAGCTGCCAAGCCTCTGAATGTTGACCAGGTGACCCAGGGGAAGCCGCAATGTGTCACTTTTTTGAGGGCCTATGTAACTGTGGTCACTAAACGAACTTGCCCACGGGATCTTCCCCCTCCCCCCCCCATGCCCGCAAGCACAGCACGAACAGCCCTGGGACGATGCCCCCATTTTATGCCCACCCCAGAGGCAGGGCAGCCTTGGCACTTTCCCGTTGGCACAGGCGAAGGCTGCTGGGGGGGGGCTGCCCTGGGTACCCCTCCCCTTACAACCCCAACAGCTGCCAGCCTAGATGCCATCGGCCTCACCGCTACCAGGCAGTGCCAATCGACCAGTGTCCGAGCTGGAAGGGACCTTGGAGGTCTTCTAGCCCAACCCCCTGCGAATGGCTGTCCGGCCTCTTCTTGAAAACCTCCAGGGATGGAGCCCCCACCAGTTCTGGAGGCAGCTTCTCCCCCGCTGGTTCCTCGTCCTCCGCCGGGGAGTTTCGTGCTGAATTCCCGGTTGCTTCTCTCCTGGATGAGTTTCCCTCCGTTGCTTCGGTCTCCTGACCGTCGGCTGCTCTGGAGAACAGGTTGTGTGTCCCCCCGGCTTCTTTGTGGCAGCCCCTCAAATGCTAGAGCGCTGCTCTCCTGTCCCCCCCCACCAATTCTTCTGGGTCCAAACCCAGTTCCTGCAATGGTTCTCTGGGCCTTTCAGTCTCCAGGCCGCCTGTTTGCCCACCGACGCTTGCTGGAGCTCCCCCCACATGCCGCATTCACACGTGGTGACACCAAGCATATATTTTATTGAAAGTCCGACTGGTGAGCAGGCAGTGAGCAGGTGGGGGGGGGGTCCCCCGCCTGGTCTGTACGGGGCTCTGCTCCTGGTGAGGGGGGGGGGGTCACGGAGGATAAATATTATCATCGCTACATGGACAGAGAGCGGAGGCCACGAATCGCTCAGCTGGCACCGGGTCCAGGCAGGCGGGCGGGCAAGCGGGCGCGTTCACCAGGCACAGTGGGGAGGGGGCAGTGAACTGGGTGGGGGAGGGGTCTCCCGAGGGGCCTGCAGCCAGGCTGACCCTCTGCCAGTGCCGGGGGGGGCTCAGCAAAAGAGAACTGGGGGGGTCCTGGGTTCTCTGCAAATAGTGATGCGTGGAATAGTCCTTGCTCATCTCCTCCCCCCCCCCGCACCAAAAGCAGGAAAGGAGGAGCCCTCCACTCCTCCCCCGCACACACAGGGGGACCCCCTCCCCATTTCCCCACTTCCGCCAAGGAGCTTTGGGCTCCCGGCTGCCATGCAACATGCGGGGGGGGGGCGGTTTCTGTCTTGCACTCCCCCCAACTCAGCTGTGCCCCTGGCAGGTGAGAATTAGCAGGAGGATATGCGTGGGGGGGGGGCAGGTGAGGGAGGAGCCCCCCCTTCCTGAAAACCAGGGTTGAGGGAGGGGGCAGCCAGAGCAGGCAGGCCAGGCAGAGCAGGGAGCAGGATGGGGGAGGCACAGAGCGCCCTTGCCCTCCCCCCCCCACCAGAAGGAATGAAGGGGGGCTGGGGGGGGCGGCTGGCAGGTGGAAGCCCTTTCCCCAGGCAAGCCTTCTTCGAGGGAGGGGCCCCTCCATGCGTGCCCCTCCCTCCCAGCCTTCCTTCCAGCCCATACAAGGGTCCTCATACAAAGGCCGTCATTCTGGGAAGCCCCCCCCTCCCCCCAAAAAACAAGCAGGAAAACTAGTCCATCTCAGGGTCCTACCGCCCCCCCTCCTCTGCCCCCCCATATCCTCCCTACCAAGCACCCTCGGAGGGGCTGCTCCCCTGGCCACGTTGGGACGTTGTGGGGAGGGGCTGGGGAATTGGGAAAGGGGGAGGGAGGGCAAGAGGCCCACCAGGCCGGCCTGGGCCCCATAAGCCCCCCAGGGCCAGGCCCCCCTCCTGCAGGGAAGCTGTGGGCTCGGCCGCCTGGCAGGACTCAGGCTGCTTCTGGGTCCGTCTCTCGTGGGGGGGGGGGGGGGAAACGGGGGGGGGGGGGAGGGGCCGCCCTCCAGCTCACGTCCTACTCCAGGTATATGTCTTCTGTGGGGCAAGCGAACTCAAGATGCTCCTGGTAGTATTCCTGAAAGGCGCGGCTAAAAGAGGAGGGAGAGCTGAGTTAGTAGCACCCCTGGGGGGGGGAGGAGGAGGCCAGATACACCTCCCCTCCCCCAAGACCATGGGGAGAGCCCCCCCCCAGGCAGGCACCTGTCCAGGGCCCTAGAGACCAAAGTCCCCCCACCGAGGAGAAACACGCAGCTGCACAGGAGCCACGGAGGGTCCCCCCACGGCACTCCCTTCCTCCCCCACCAGGGGGAGCCCTTGGGGTGGTGCTCAGCTCCGGCCAGGGCCCAGCAGTGCCCCAAGTTATGTGGGGCTGCCCCGGGAGGGGCTGGGGCTGTTGCTATGCAGACCCCTCCCTGGCTGAGGCCCCCTCTTTGGGCAAAGACGGGCTGAGGGGACTCGGGGCGCGAGGAACGGAATTGGTGCCATCCGAACCAGATGGACAGATCGCTCTGCACGCGCCCAGGGGGACCCTGCCTCACCCCTCTAGAGGGGCACAGCTGGATCTTTAGGGGTGTTCACCCCCCTGCCCCCCGGCACTCCAGCAAAGGTGGGGAGGGGGCAGAATTGCTGGTGGGCTGTCCTTCTCCCTTCATGGCAGGCTGAGACGGGGGGGGCTGGCGCTTGACCCTGCCACTTCGGCCACCACCTGGCCAATTCGGGTCCTCCCAGCTGTGACTTGGGCTCCCCCCAGCCCAAAGGGTTGATCTGCCCCGTGGAGTTGGGGTGCCGGCTGCTACTTTGGCTGCCCTCTGCCCCCTTGGGTGGCACCGACGTAGCTGCCGCAGCCTCCAGGGCCACTTACCCGACACACTCGGCCACGGGCCGCATGGACTCCTGCGAAACGAAGACGTGGCAGGCGAAGCGACTCAGGACGGGGTGCTTGGTGATGAAGCCGAAATAGCTGCGGGAGAAGCAGCGGTGAGGCCACGTGGGCAGAGCAGCCCCTGGTCGCAGGGCTGCCGGGGGGAGGGGCAAAGGGCACCCCTGTCGAGCTGGGGATGGCCGGGCAAGGAAAGAAGGAAGAAGGCCGGCGGGCGCGTCTGCCCAAAAGAGCCTCGCTCACTGGCCAGTGCCAAGGCTGCCCCCTTGGTTCTGCAGAGTGTCCGAGGCCGTACGGCACCCGAGTCTCAAACCCATCCTGGCACCAGCAGCACCAGTTCGTGGGGCTTTGCCATTGCCCCCCTTGGCTGACCTCAGTGGGGCCAGCAACTGCCCCCGAGCGAGCAGACCCCCAAGAGGGCTCCAGAGGCCCATTTCCAAAGAAAGAGCCCCCCACCCCCACTGGTGCCATTCCCTCCGTGGGGGCAGAAACTGCCAGGGCAGCCTGTGCCATCCCAAGTGGGCACCCCCTGAGGAAGGAGCAACTTACCAACTATTGCGGGGGTGGCAGCCGCAGAAGGAGACGTTCTTCATCTGGAAGAAATGGCTGCAGCGCTCCATCTAGGAGGAAGGGAGGAAGGAGGCAGCTATGCCAGTCACCCCTGCCCAGCTCTGAGCAGGAGGGCCTTTCCGGAGTCGCTGCCATGGGCTGCCTGTCTGACCACTCAGAGGCCACGTCCCCCCTCGATCCGTGGAGCTTGGCATGGGAGGTGGGGGCCCCCCCAGCAAGAGAGCCAGCTGTGCCCCAGAAGCTTCAAAATGGTCCCCAAGCTTCTGGACCCAGTGCTGCCCCTGCCCGTTGCCTCTGGGGCAAAAAGAGGCGGCAGAGAGAGGGGGAATCCAGGCCACCCATGGGGAGGGCAAAGAGCAGCTGGCGGCCAGCCCCTCCTCTCCAGGGAACTGGGCGAAGGCTGGGTGATGGGAGGATGACGGGCATCGCCCTAAGTCCGACCCCACCTTTCCACCAGGCGGAGCACAATGCTGTGCCAACCTCCCTGCCAAGCCCTGCTGGCCTTGGACCCCCAGGCTAACCCCCAGGGTTGACAAGCTAACCAACATTTACGTGGGGCCAGACCGAGTTTGCACAACCCAGGAGACCCACCAGTCCAGCCGAACTCGGCCCGCAGGGACTCAACTAAACTGACTCAACTGTCAACTAAAAAGATTCTCCTTTGATCTTTTCAGCCGCCAGAAAAAAAGGGAGTGGAGTGGAAAAGTGCATTTCCTGAGTGCCTAGATAATCGCCCTGGCAGCCCTGGGTGATTATTATTCCTGGAGAGCATGAGGAATGACTCTTGGCTATGGATGCGACCCATTGGAGAATAGACATCGGGGGAGACCGGGGCCAAGGTGGAGAGGAATGGTGTATTTTAGGGTCGGCTGCATCCATCCAAGGCCAACAGGGCCACGCCTAATAAATCAATCTTTTTTACTCTGAGAGATGTGGCTAGAGACAGGATTTGAACCGGGGTGGATTTGTTGGAGTCCTGACAGACAGCCGATACTAAAATACATCATTCACTTCCCCCCACCCCCGACCCTTGATACACACCCCAGATGTATAGTCTCACAGGTGAGCCCAGAGCTTCCGCACCTGGCAGCCAGGTAGAGTGGAGTCTGCAGCTGCCCAAGGCTGGCTCCTCCTTGGGAGTAGCCCCCACCACTCCCTTCCCAACGGGCCCCCTTCCCTTCCCCTCCCCCCTCGGCAGACCCTCACCTCTTCGTCCTGACTGTATTCGTTGACGGTCAGGATGAGTTTGATGCCTTGCAGGCTGATTTCCAGGTCACAGGTGGCCGGAGGCCTCAGGTGGACGGTCAGCTTCCGGGTGGTGGCAATCTGCAGAGAGGGGCAGAGCGGGGCTCAGCCCTGCCCGGGAGACCCTTCCCCGCGGGACTCACACACAGGAGAGCCTATGCCTATTTGCTGGGGGAGGCTAACGTGGGAGCCCCCGTGTTAAGCACCACGCAAGGGCTCCTTCCGGGCTGGGCTCCACCCAGGGCCTCCAGCAAGCCATCGCCTGGGCTGGAAGGAGACCGCCAGCCTTGGGGAAGGACTGGCAGGCAGGGAAGGCCAAGGGGTCAGTATCTACACACGAAGACTGGGGAGCAATTGGCCAGAGAAGGTTCGGACATTGGGAGGAGCCCGGCGCCAGGAATGGGTCACTTCTAGCCAGGTTTAGAATGAAGAAGCTTCAGTCAAAATAAAACACGGGCAAACAACCGCTCCAAACTCGATTGCGGAAAACATGACTTCAGCCACAAAGGGGTCAACATCTGGAATGCCCCGACCTGACTCGGTGGTTACAGCCTCGACCCCTCTCAGCTTCAACCTCAAACTGTCTACCATGGACCTCCCCCCATTCCTCAGAGGTCCTTCAAGGGGGCGTGCATGAGCGCACCAGTGTGGCCACCGTCCCTGTCCCACTGTCCCATTTATCTGTATTTACTCCCCTGGCTTATGTTCCTACTTGTTATCTGGTACATGTCTGACAAACAAATAAAATAAAAATAAATAAAATGGAGCCTGACCCAGCCCCCGGCCCCTCTGGCCCTGGTCTCCCAAGGAGCAGAGACCCGACAGAACTCAACCAGATCCAGAGCAACCACGGCAGTTACTGCCAATATTGGCAATGCAAAGGTTGGTTGGTCATAGTGACGGGCACCGTGGGAACATCCCACAAACGTTACATCGCATTGCGGCAGAAGGCCCCCCAGAAGGTACCCTGCTGGGACATTATCTCAAGGGCAGTGCTGCCCAATGGCTAAGCAATCTGAAGATCCGGCCGTAGGCTTAGCCACTCTAGTAACTGCTCCTACATAATTTTATTTTACTTATACTTTAATTCATCCTTACCATTGGGCCTTTTTAAAAATAATTCACTGTAATCCCAAAGGGGCTCATTCAAAAGGCAAGTGAACATTCTTGGGTTGTTTTTTTTCCCTTGAAGACGTTTCACTTTTTACCCAAGAAGCTTCTTCACTTCTGGAGAAGTACTTCGGTTCTTCAGAACTGAGGAAGCTTTTTGAATGAGAAGCGAAACGTTTTCCAAGGAAAAAAAAAACTTAAGAAAGTCCAGTTGCCTTTTGGAGAAGGACCTTTGGAGCAGCCGTGACCTGGATGACGGAGACTCTCCACAGACATTCAGCCTAATGGGGTTTTGTAGTTTGATACACATTTTACATGCTGTTCTTGTGAATTTTATGCCCCAGTGCCGTGCTCTGTAACCCCCATACGGAATAAATAAGACTTTAAAAGTCGGAAGACGGCTGCTGGGCATGTGGCTGTTGCGCTGCACTGACGCCCACTTAGGGTTGTGCAGGCCTGGGCGCACACGCACACACACCCTCAGCACCCCACCGGACTCACCTTCTGCATGGCTGCGCACAGGATGCCGTTGCCCTGGTGGTAGGGCACCTCCACCGAGCCCAGGAACTGCACGTTGAAGTGCTCCACCCAGCAGGGGTTCCGCTTCAGCCCTGCGAGGAATGCCCACAGTCACCACTGCAGAGACCCTTCCCCCACCTCTGGCACACATACACACACACCCCTGATGGAGGGCCACACCAAAAAGGGGGAGGAGTCTGGCAGGAAGCCCAGGACGTCTCTGGCAGGGGCTACGGGACCCCTCTCTTTGGGGCCAGGTTCTACCCTCTTCCTCTCCTTTGGGGCACCAACTGAAAGATGGGCAGGTCCCCAGCCCCCCTCCCTCCCCCAAGTCTCCATCCTGCTTTGCAAGGCTGCTTTTTTGGCTGCAAAGTCCTTGCGGGAGAGAGCCCCGTTTCCATCTCACGTCACAAGGTACTGAACGTGCCAAAACTACGGATTCGGTATTTAAATATGAGCCAAAACAGTGAATACAGTCCTGGGTTGTGTAGACAGAGCGGCACAGAATCACAATCACGTGAAGGGTTTGTACCGCTTTATAAAACCCTAGCGAGGCCACACCTGGAATAACGCAACCAATTTTGGTCACCACATTACAAAGAAAAGATGTTGAGACTTTGGGAAAAGTTCAAAGAAGAATAACGAAGACGATCAAAGGCCTGGAGACTAAAACAGAGGAAGAACAGCTGCAGGAACTGGGTTTGGCTAGACTAAAGAAAGGAAGGACTAGCGGGGACAGGATAGCAGCCTTCCGAGATCTCAGGGGCTGCCCCAAAGAAGAGGCAGTCAAGCTTTTCTCCAAAGCCCCCGAAGGCGGCAGGACAAGAAGCAACGGACGGAAACTGATCCAGGAGAGAAGCAACTTAGAACGAAGGAGGAATTTCCCAACAGGCAGGACAATTAGCCGGTGGAACAGCTTCGCCACCAGAAGTTGTGGGTGCTTCATCACTGGCTGTTGTTAAGAAGAGACTGGGCAGCCACTGGTCTGGAATGGTGCAGGGTCTCCTGCTTGAGCAGGGGGTTGGACTAGAAGACCTCCAAGGTCCCTTCTGACTCTGTTAATGCTGTTAGGCAGGACCTGGCCAGAATGACCAGTGGGACAGATCACCTTGGGTTGGGTAGATATGGCTGGTCCTTGTGGTCAGAACTCAAGGCAGGAGACTCTTCCCATCTCATAGCCGTGTGTGTGTGTGTGTGTGTGT
The DNA here is from genome assembly GCF_900518735.1 of Pseudonaja textilis. The sequence continues at coordinate 133,354 of NW_020769496.1, forward strand.
GTGTGTGTGTGTGTGTGTGTGTGTAAGGTCTGCCATGGAGCTGAGAGCTGGGATGGCCAACCTGCCAGTCTCTCTTGCCTCAACCCACTCCCCGCTTCTGGGCCTCAGCATCCGGAAGGAGCATCTTCCCACAGACCCCACAGAGCTGCTTCCTCCTCCCAGCCAGCCAGCTAAGCCCAAGCAGAGGCCAAGCAAGACACACACCCCATTAGGAATGTAAGTCACCTAACAGTTATTTGGGTTGGAAATATATAAACTAGGATAGACACTTTAATACTATGTCTTTAAGAAAATGCTAAAACCGTAGTTGGGTGTGGTTTCTCAAATGGCCATAAGATGGAGCCAGAAACCTGGGTTGTTTTAGTCTCAGAAGAGAGTGTGAGTGAGTCTCTGTTTCCTTCTGTTGGGGAGTATTGCCGTTCCTCCTAATTGACTGCTATTCTTGTATTTGATGTAAGTCTGTTACTGAACTGTTTTTTAATGCTGGACTTTGATATTTGGATTATCCCTGAACTGAACACTGACTGCTTTACCTGTGAATGACTTGGACTGCTTGTTTGAACTTTGCTTAAACGTTTACTGGAAGTAAAAACCTACATTTACTGTACAGTGTATCTGTGTGCTGTGTGCGTATTATTCAACGTTACTCTCACTACGTCTCCCTATATGCGCTCATTCTCCTAGCGGGGAATTACCTCAACACGCCCCTGCCCAGTGGGCCCTCGGGGGCTCCTTGGGTTGCTGCAACTCTGCCAGGCAGACAGTGAGCAGCTCCCAAGCAAGAGAGGCAGGTTCTCCCCCTCCGTCCTCCCCGTCACCTGCAGCGTACCTGCCACGTCCCTGGCCTGGCTCACCACCTCGTGGGCATAGAAGGCCGGGAAAATGCCACGCTCCCCCGTGCGCATGTTGTAGCCCCGGTACCAGTAGTCGTCCTCTTCCAGCTCCACCAGGATGGGGTCGTCCACGTCCAGCTCCAGCTCGTCTTCGTGGCGAGGGATGAACCTGGGAGAGAGAGCAGCCCCGGGGGGCATTTCAGGAGCTTCCTTCTGGGGGGCAGCTGCCCCTCTGCCCCTCTCTGCCCCTGGCCGACAGCCATGGCCACTAGCACTCCCAAAGGTGCTTTCCCCCCAAAAGGCGCCTGGACTTTTTGGGGGGGTTTCTCCTTGAAAACGTTTCGCTTCTCATTCAAGAAGCTTCTTCAGTTCTAGCGGAAGAACGGGAACTAGAACTGAAGAAGCTCCTCAGATGAGAAGCGAAAAGTCTTCAAGGAAAAACCAAGGAAGCCCAGGTGCCTTTTGGAAAAAGCACCTTTGGGACACCTGGATGATGGAGAATCTCCGTGGACATTGAACACTGACCCATTTTGCGTGGAGCATGAAGACCTCTTAAAGGAGATGCAGGCTGATAGCGGCCCAACTCAGCTGGCAGTTGAAGGTCCCCCCAAAACAGGAAAGACCTGGGGGCTTCTGCCTTCCCCGCCAAACCCCCTGCCCTGGATCAGCCCCCCAGGTGGGTCTCCTGCCCCAGCTCACCTGAACACGGCTCGGTGCGTCTGTTCTCGCTCCTCTCCGTTCACCATGCAAGAGAAGAGGCCGAAGGACTCGGTGCCTGGGGGGCAGAGAAGGCATCGCTGGGGAAGCTGGATCAGAGGGGACCGGGGGGGGAGGGGGCAGTCTGGCTGCTCAAAACAGGCTGGGGGGGGCAGCCAGGGCAGGGGGAGGCCCCCAACCTCCCGGAGGACAAAAGCCCACCACGCAGGGGCAGCAGGAGGCTCCGGCTCAGCCAACAAAGTAAGTTGGAGGAGACGGCAAAGGTTGGGATTTGGAGGACCAAGAAAAGGACAGACGGTCCTCGACTTATGACCACAATTGAGTTTCTGTTGCTGAGTGAGACATTTGTTAAGCCCCGTTTTATGACCTTATGACCTTCCTTGCCCAAAGGGAATCATTGCTGTTTTTCAGTTAGCGACACGGTTGTTGACTCTGGCTTCCCCATTGAGTTTGCTAGCCAGCAGTCACAAAAGTGACTGCTGGCTAGCAAACTCCCTAAACGTCATCATATATATGAGTTGCCAAACAATGGCCATATCAGTTGCCAAACAACGGTCATAAGTGGGGGAAACGGTCATAAGTCACTTTTTTCAATGAAGTTGTAACCGTGAACTGTCACTAAGGGGATAGTTGTAAGTTGAGGACTCTCCAAAAGGCCCGGAAGGGGGCTGAATGCTACAGCGGCCATTCTGGTCACCTCCAAAGCCTCGCTTCCCCCCACCCCTCCCTTCCCTCCCCACCCCCACCCCCACCCGTTTCCCCATCACTCACTGGAGGAGCGGGAGGTGCTGTTGACGAAGACGTTCAGGAACTTCTTGGAGAAGTGGAGGTCGGCCTCTGGGGAGGAGTCCTCTGAGGAGGAGCTGCACCCGTCAGGAGCCCCCAGCCCTTCCCCAAAGTCACTTCCAGCATCCTCCGGGTCGGTGGCATCGCAGGCACGGAACAGCTCGCTGTCATCGCTCAGCACGGAAGTGCATCGCCGGAGGCTGACCAGCTCCAGCTGGGTGTTCTCGTCCACCACCAGGGTGTACTTGACCGAGTCGTAGGCCAGGGAGTCATCCAGTATCACCGCGGGTGGCGGGAGGGGAAGCTCCTGGCCGAAAGGGGACCCTTTCAGGCTGCCCAGGCAGGATACCGCGTCCTCCTCGGGGGAGTAGGAGAGGCTGAAGCAGCGGTTGGTCTTGGCGGTGGAGACATCCAGGCCTTCCTTGGGTTCTAACCGGATGTCGTCGATCATGTCGTTGTCCTCCAAGATGCCCGAGTCCAGGTCCCCATCGATGACCCCCTCCTCTTCCTCCTCCTCCTCTTCCTCTGTAGCTGGGTCAGCCTTGCCGGGGGGCTCCCTGGGGGGGAAGGTTTTGGTGGCAACAGGGTTGAGGCAGCAGCCGGAGTAGGGCCGCCCTGGGAAGACGGGCGCGATGACGTCGTGGGTGGAGTTGCTCATGAGCAGGTAGGGCCCCATGTGGCCCACCTGAGGGCCCTTCTCCACTGCAGGCTGGGCCCCCAGTGGCTTCTCCTCCTCAGCCCCCTGCAGCGAGCAGCGCAGCGTCTCCATGTCCACCAGCTCGATGCTCTGCTGGGAGCGGGGCTGGGCGTCATTCAGGGCCTCGCTGGGCATCTCTGGCTCCAAGTCGGAGGCCGGAGAAATGGTGTCGGAGAGGGAGTGAGCGGCCGGGAAGCATTCATCGGCACACTTGATGGGATAGGAGCCCTCCGAGATCATTTTGTTCACCAGGTTGCTGAGCAGCCACGGAGAGTCCGAATCCTCGCTCAGGTCGGGTTCCGACTCCGAGTCCGACTCAGAATCGTACTCGCTGTTCCCTTCCTCTTCCGCCCCATCGCGCAGGAGCTGACGCCCCACCGGCAGGTAGAAGGACCGCCGCAGGCTTTCCAGACTGTGGTCGGGGTTGATCTCCAGCTCCAGGCGGCTCGAAGGAGGAAGCTCCATCTGGTCGACGGGCACCGAGGGGTCTTCGTAGAACTCCTCTATTTTGAGGGGGGCCAGGCTCTCCTCGGTGGGCAGCCGCGTGCCCTCCTCTTCCTTCTTGGCGTCCAGCAGGAGGGCGTCCTTCAGGCCCATCACACCCGGGGCATCCAGGTCCGCATCCAGGTCGGCCTCAGAGCCCGGGGAGCTGGCCTCCTCGATGGAATTGGTCAAGTGGGAGGAACGGCCACTGCTGCTCTCGCTGCTCACGTCCAGCTCCGTTTCGGAGATGCTGGAGATCATGTTGCTAGCCAAGCGGCTCCCGTTAGACGCAAAGGCTGCCTCGATTTCCCGCTCCACATCGGAGTCGGAGCTGGGGGAGCTGAGGTCCTCGCTGTGCTGGATGCGGGAGGGGAAGGCCTTGGAGATCCGGCTGGTGAGATCGGCCTCTATGCCGGGGTCCGAGGAAGGAGATGTGGTATCGGAGGAGGCAGAGGGCAGCCCTCGCAAACTGCCCTCTCCCTCGGAGCTCAGGGGGGCAGCCGCTTCTCGTACGGGGCTTGCCTGGGGCGCTAGGGACTCTCCAGGCGCTCCATCCCTGGGGGGCTTGGTAGGCTCGTCCTGAGAGACCCCACCCATGGGGGATCTGTGCCCTGCTGGGTCCCCAGCCGAGCCGGCTCTCTCCTCTTTCTCCTGGCACGCCACAGCATCCCTCTGAAACTGGGCACAGTAGCTCTCTGTGGCAGGGGACCCATGAGGGCTGCGGCTGGGGGGCTGGGAGGCCGAACTGGGGGGCAGAGGGCTGCTCCGAGCTTCAGGAGGCTTCCCAGATGCTGCGCCGGCCAAGGCGGGAGGAGGCTGCAGGCCGACCTCACTGGAGACGACGTTCATGTTATAATCCTCCCCCGCAGGGGGGCCTCTCTGCAGACCCCGGCTGTTGCCCTCGGCATCGAAAAGTGGGGGCTTGCAAGGGGCCTGGGACCCAGCCGGCCCTTGGCTGCTCTGGATGTCCCTGCAGGGTCCATCCTGGAGACAGGAGTGCAAGGGAGACGGTCGCTCTGCGGAGGAAAGAGGACAATGGCTCCGTTTAGGCCTCGGAAGAAGACAAAGGCCTGGAAACCGACTCAAAGGCGGCATCCGGATCCCGTGAGAGTCAAGGGGATCCCCCCACCCCACCCCTTTATTTTTTGACCCAAACTATAGGAATCTGCTAGCACAACCCGGTGGGAATCTCCAGCCCTTGTCCTTAATTAGGAGCGTCTGGGGGAGGGAGGTGTTCAGTGCCCCCCCCCCATGGCCGGAAGGGAGGAGGAAGGGCAGGGAAGGGTGCTGCCCCCCCCCCCACTGATCCTCAGCCCCCCCCCTCCTGCCAGCTCTGGTGGGAAGGCAGCCGCTGAATTTGGGCTCAGCCCCCTGGCCTCAGCTGGGCCAGTCAAGCCACACAGTTGCCCCCAGTTCTCCCTGTGGGGGAGGGGGCAGGGCAGCAGAGGGGGGGTCGTTCACCTTCAACCCCCTTTGCCCTTTCCAGACCCCGCTGCTTCTGGGGCTCCCCTGGGGGAGAGGTGGGGAGAAGACGCCAGCAGGGGAATTAGGTCAACTACACCCAGGCTGGTGTGGGAGGATTTACTGGTTGTCTCCTCAAGAGAAAAGGGGTCGGAATCTTTGTTTGGTAGGAAAAATGTTTCTCCAACCGTCGCTTGGTGCCGATTCCCCTCCCCAGCAGGGGCTGTTCCTGGGGGGGGGCGGGGAGGGGGGGTTAGGCCCCCTGTGCAACCAGGTTCCTCTGCAAAAGAAACATTTGAAGCTCTGCAGAATCGGACCGAGCAGCCCACCCTGGAGCGAAACAAAAAGCCATCCTGGACCTTTTCGGATCTTTGGATCCCTGGAAGAAACGGGAGACCTCACCTGCGTGGGAGGCCGAGGAGGAGGAGGAGGAAGAGGAGGAGGAGGAAGAGGAGGAGTGCAGCAGCGTCTCTTGCCAGGTGGCCCGCTGCAGGGGGGGAGCCACGTTGCAGCCACTGTTGTTGTTGTTGTTCAGGGAGTCCTGGTCGTGGGGGGAGAAAGAACAGAGCAACTCAGGGTGGGGGGGCAGCATCCAAGAGGAACCCCCCCCCCCCCAGTTTATACGTCTTGCCAGCTCGGCTGACTTCAAGGCCCCGGATCAGAACCGGGCAAGCGCCAGCACCGGGACTCCATGGACGCTGGGACAGATTCAGGTGCTGCTCCGCGACCTCCTGCCACACTTTTAAATTCAGAATTGGGACCTTCGATGGAATCTAATGCAAGAGAGGGTCTCCAGCTTGGGGGGTCGTCTTTGGGGTGATTGGGGATTCAGCCGGTACGGACCGGTTTGCGTGAACTGGTAGTTCCGGTGATGGGTTGGCCCCACCCAGCCACCCTGGCCGTAGTCTATCCTATATTGCCTTCCTTTGAAGCCCGACTGATTCGCACAGCGCCGCTCTTTTACTCCCCGGGGCTGCAGCACAGAAGGTAAGTTGTAGCTGAAAACGGCTGTTTTTCCTACGCTATGTGCGCTCACCGAACCGGTGGTTACACCAATTGAATTCCCCCCCCGCCCCCCGATTAGTATTATTCCACTAGATACAGAGCTCTCCAAATTCGGTAACTTTACGATTCCTGGACCTCAACTCCCAGAATTCCCCATGGCTGGCTGGGGAATTCTGGGAGTTAAAGCCTCCTGTGCTAGAATATTATCTACCAAAGTGACGTCTTAGCAGGTCGCCCAAGATAATTTTTCATCTTTTTAATCCGTCGTTTCATTGACTGCCTGTTTGATGCTCCTCCTGGAGGGAGGAAGGCCTGACTGGCCCGCCAGCAGCCGTTGGTTCCAAGTGAATTTCCTAAAGTCACTCCAGCTACCATAGAGCTTTGGTTGTGTGTCTTGGTTCGACTAACGACTTCCACAATCTATCGTCCCCTTTGGGAACTTACAACACGTCCGGTATGGCAACTGCCTGGCTTTTACCCCAATGTCGTTCTTCCTTACGGTCAGGACAATAAAGTCTTTCCCAGCTCGCTGGATCCTCACCCACCCAATTCTTTCCTTCCCATGACGCCACAGTTTTGATTTAGCTACAATGACGTGGCCGGCCGTCCCTTACGGCTGGGAAGATTGCAAGCCTCAAATTCCTTTAATTGGAAGTTTCTTCCTCCTCCTTCAATACTGATTTGGGGTTAGAAAGAAGCTGCTGCTTAGTCAGTTATGTGGCTTTAATTACTGGGTTCTTCTAATCATTATTTTTCCCTTTCTAAATGCCACAAAGTGCCGGGTCTTTATAAGAGAAGGGAAGCGGGGAAGAGAAACGAGTAGCTTCCCCCATTGCCAAACGCCTGTGGAGATTCTCCTGTCACATCCAGGTGGAGGTTGTCCCAAAAGGTGCTCTTTTTTTTTTTCCAGGAGGCAGCTGGACTGTTTCTCCTAGAAGACCTTTCGCTCCCCATCGTGAGACCCCGGGGTTGTTTTCTCCTGCCTCCTGGTTGCTGATCCGGCAAGTCTTGTTCCGTGGCCTGAACTGGAGCCTAAGTTATCTTGAAAGGAGAGGACGCTCTAAGTCCCCCAGGCTCAGCACCCGCTATTCTCCCGGGAGCCCAGTGGCTCTTTCTCCTGGCGCCCGGCTGGGTTTTCCCCGACACCCACAAAACCCCAAGCAGCACCTGGTGCCGACAGCATTGCGCCCCGTCTGAAGCTGCCCGGAGGACGTTCTTGCATCTGCTGCAGCTCCGCTGGTGGCAACGGCGGCGCCGTTTCTGTCGATGAGCCCTTTGGCCAGTCCAAGGTTTTATGTAAAGAGGAACCTCCCTGTTTGTTCTCCATATTTACTTAGTGTTTTTTTATTATAATTAAAAGAGCCCAGTAATTAAAGCCACAGAACCGAGAAGCAGCAGAGAGTCTCTAATCCAGAATCTGTGTTGAATAGGGAGGAGGACGGAGGGCCTTTTGTGCCGTAAGTGACAACCGTCGGTCTGAAATGGAACCAGGTTTCAAGGAAAGAGAACCTTGGTCACTCCGGTCTGAACTGGGGGCTCCTTGGGGCCCTCGGAGCTCAGCGGTTTCCTTGCAGACGTTTCATGACCCAACTAGGTAATGTCATCCGTGCTAGGATAGGTAGGGAGTTTCCTGCCTAAGCAGGGGGTTGGACTAGAAGTCCTCCAAGGCCCCTTCCAACTCCGTGATAGGGTAACTCGGGGTAACTCGGTTTATTCCAGGGTCTGTTGGCTGGTTTCCTTGGCTGCCCGTGGAATTCTCAGGCATCGTCTCCAACGCCGGAATTAAAGAATGCTTGCCGGAATTGGGCGTGTCGAGTTGAATGGGAATAAGGACCAGGATCGACACGGCGGCTGTAGTCCAGCATCTGAGGGACTGTCCGAAGGAAGAAGCGGGGTCCACCTATCCTCCAAAGCCCCCGAAGGCAGCAGGACAAGAAGCAACGGGTGGAAACTCCTCAAGGGGACAAGCAACCTGGAACGAAGGAGGGATGTCCCGAGCGTGAGAACAATTAGCAGGTGGAACTCCTTGCCTCCAGAAGCTGTGGGGGCTCCACTGGAGGTTTTAAGGAGAAACTGGGCTGTCATTTGTCTGAAATGGTGTAGGGTCTCCTACTCAAGCAGAGGGTTGGACTAGAAGACCTCCAAGGTCCCTTCCAACCCTGTTATTCTTCCTATCCTGCTTCTTTGGCTTCTTCACAATGTCATTCTACAGGCTTGTTGGCTGAAACCTCGGCTGAGTCGTCCTTTGGTTGCTGGCCATATTTCGGTGGCTCTTCCACCGGTTCCTGGAGCCTTCTGGCTTATTCATGACCACAACTCTGGTCTAGCTTTGTCTTCTGGGCAGCAGGTCCTTGAGAAGAGGGACCACCTTCCAAGGCAGGAGGGGGCAGTTGGGCACCTGGAAGACCTCTGGACTTCAGCTCTCAGAATTCCTGAGCCAGCCATGCCCCCCCCCCCCCCCCCCCCCCCTCCCTCCCTCTCCCCCAAACAAGTCAGCTTAGCGAGACCAGAGCGGGGTTTATGCATTAGAAAGGGGCGTGTCTGTAGGGTCACTGATCTATTGTGCGTCCTCCAGGTTCACAGATTCCCCCTTCAGCTGTTGTGGTCAACCTGGACTCCTCGCACTGACCAGCCCCCTCCCCCCACCCCACTGCAGTGGGAGCCCTTAGCCCTCCCCTCCTGCCTCCTGGGGAGCCTCAGCCCGGAAACCAACTGGAGGTTCACACATGGGCAGATTAGAAGCCCGGAAGGGGGGGGGGCTTAATCTGGGGGGGGGGATTAGTGATGGGCCTGTGACATAAACAGGGGAACAGGGGCTCAAAACCCCTGCAGGAGCGTAAGCAGCTCAAGGTCAGCGGAGACCAGGCAGCCGGGAAGGACGCGCAGCCGAGGGTCTCGAGGACCCCAAAGCACCTCAAAAGTGGCCGTGGATTCAGTGCCGCATTGAAGATTGAAGGGGGGCCACTTGGGCCGTTAGATCAACCGCAGGGAGTTTCTTGGAGAATATGAATTCTGACACACCCAAAGGGCTGGAGGGAAAGCAGGGCCGAGGGGGACCCTGAATGACGTGTCTCAGAATCAGCTTCTGGCCCCTCGGATGTCCACCCCAGAGGCTGCCATCAGGCCCTTTCCGGGTTCGTTCTGAGGCAGGGGCCCCGGCGTTTGGGGCTGAACCCTCTTCAGGCCCTTCCCGGGGCCCTTTCTGGGCCTGTGGACTCTTCAGCTGGGGTGGGGCGTCCAACCAAGAGCAATGAGAAGGAAGGGAGGGAGGAAGGAAGGAGGGAGG
>NW_020769496.1:147621-183865 GCF_900518735.1 Pseudonaja textilis
GGGGGGAGCCCACCTGGGTGGAGAGGCTGCCGCTCCAGTGGTGGAAGAGTTAAGCAACCTGATGGGAACATGGTTGTTATGGAAACCGTCCTTTGAAAGCCAGAAATCCGGCCTGCTCTGTACCTTCAATCGTGAGATGGAAAGCCAGGACTGCAGCACAAGCCCCCCCCCCCCCAAATGGGGCTGGAGTGGGCCAGAGCCCCTGGGAGGCAAGCAGAGGGTCTCTCCGGGGAGGGGGGGGGCCTTCTGGGGGGGGAGGGGCAGACCCAGCCGGTGTGGCTACTTTAGGGTCCTCCGGGCTGGCCAAATGCAGAGAACAGACGGGCCCGTTGGGCACCCTAGGGAAATGCACTGCCCTCTTGAGGGACAGATGACCTCTTGGTGGCCCAGCGGCTGCTCTGCCCAACAAGGGCCGCCTGCAGCTTGGAGGGCCTTGGGGGTGGGGAGGACAAGCTGCGAGGAAGCCACAGTTTCTATCTGACCTTCCATTCCCCGATGCGACGACCCCCCCCCCTGCGCTCCAGGCTGAGCCCAGAGCAGACCAACCCGTGGGCTGCAGGCCCCAAGGCCCCGCCCCAAGCTGGAGGGGGAGGGGCACGGAGCTCTGGCGGAGCGCCCTCCCCTCCCCCGGCCCCAATGAAAGGGACCCACGCTGGGTTTGGGCAAAGGGACCGGCACCTTCCCAGCCTGCCTGGAGGGGATCTTGCCCACAAGCCGACCTGCCACGGGGGCCCCCCCTGGGCCTCTTCCCCTTTCTGGTGGGGCTCATGATGGCCCCCCTCCACGGGTGGGGAGACCCCCGCCTCCAGGCAGACCTCTGCTGGGCTCCCAGGGCTGTGAGGAATAACAGGACTGCCTCCCTGCCGCTGCCTTCTCGGGCAGCTCGACTCTGCCTGGCTGCTCTGGCCAGGGACTCCCTCTTCACAGCTCGTTGGGGCTGGCCAGACGGAGGCGGGCAAGAGCTGCCCCAAACCTGCCGCCCCAGTGAGGACGAGGCCTGCGTCCCCTTCTGCTCCCTGTGGCCTGTGTTCCGCCTTCCCAGGAGCCCACCTGCCAAGCCCTGGGATCTCTGCATCGTCCCAGCCCCAGGAAGCAGGATGAGGTCACCCCCGTGAGCAGCCGTTGACGTTGCCATGGCTCTTCCCTTGCCAGCCCTGAGACCTGTCACCGTTTTGCCAGTCTGTGCCCTTCACGCGACTCTGAAATGCTTGGCAGGTGTGCAGGGAGGCACAGAGGTGGCCTTTCCTCCCCAGGATCACTTAAGGCCTCTGGGTCACCCCTGGAAGGTTGGACGGGGGAGCAGGACCAGCCACGGGGCCAAGGCAGGCAGGAGCCAGCCCTCCCCGTAGACAGAGAGGCTCCTGGACAGGCTGTGCCAACTGCCTTCCCCACAGGTGCTCCGGGACAATTTGGCTGCCTATCCAGTGGGCAGTGCCAACGCGGGTGTTGCCAGGAAGAAAAGGCCTTCTGTGGGGCAACCTCAGGCAGGCCGGGGGAGGGTCTCCCCGAAACTAGGTGTCTGCATTAACAGAGGGACAGAATCAAGATCACGTGAAGTGTTGAGAGCACCTTGGTGAGGCCTTGGCGAGGCCCTGCTTGGAATTCTGCATCCAATTTTGGCTGCCACAATGCAAAAAAAGGACGTTGAGACTCTGAAAATAATTCAGGGAAAAGCAACCAAAGTGATTAGGGGCCCGGAGGCTAAAACATATGAAGAAGGTTCAGGAATTGGCTTTGCCTGGTCTGGTCAAAAGAAGGGCCGGGGAGACAGGGTAGCAGCCTTCCAAGATCTCGGGGGCTGCCCCAAAGAAGAGGCAGTCAAGCTGTTCTCCAAGGCCCCCGAGGGCAGGACGAGAAGCAACGGGTGGAAACTCACCAAGCAGAGAAGCAACCGGGAACGAAGGACAGCGAGGACAATTAATCAACGAAAGAGATTTTGCCCCCAGGAATTGTGGCTACTCCGACACTGCAAGTTTTTCAGAAGAGACCGGACAACCATTTGCCTGAAACAGTACAGTGTCTCCTACTCAAGCAGAGAGTTGGACTAGATGACCTCCAAGGTCCCTTCCAACTCTGTTATTCTGTTAAACTGAGGATTTTTTAAAAAGCCTTCGGAGTGAGGGATGCTCATTCTCTAGCGGGAGTTGACTTCGCAAGATCCTGGAAATGTTTTTAAATTATTAAACTCACTCAGGCTATAAACACCCCAAATTGAATGTGAAATACAGGAAGTTTGTTGGGTGCATTAACAGCAGACCATCATCTGGAAGAATTGCTGGGCCCTCCAACACTTGTCTCCAATTGTCCTGCCAAGCATCCCATCCCGGGGGGGGGGGGGCGGGGGCACCCAGCCCAGGAGACCCTGGCCAGGCCCCACCCAGTTCCTCGGATTGCTTTTGGAGGCTGAGTGGTTCTCCTGCCCCTTTTACGAGGCTGGCAGGGCGTTGCAACCACTTAAAAATAAAAGGCCTCCTTTGCAGAGCTGACTAATCATCCAGAAGGTTGAACCGATGCAGAAATGAGGTCCTTGAATCCTTGCCAGATCCCAAGGGGGAGGAAGATCTACATGGCTGCAAAGAGAGACGTGAGTGGCCATGTGCAGAGGGCCCTCTCTATTCCTGCTGCCAAGGAGCAAAGAGACCAGCAGCACAGCAGAGGAAGGGCCTGGGGGGGTCAGAGGAAGGGCACCGGCTCTTGGGGGGCCAGGTGGACTTCCCTGGGGGTAACAGAAGAACAGAGTTGGAAGGGACCTGGGAGATCTTCTAGTCTGTCCAGTTGAGAAAGTCCAGAAATATTTCACAAGAAGAGTTCTCCACTCCTCTACTCGTTGCAGAAGACCTTATGCCATCAGACTCGAAATTCTAGACCTAGAAAACCTTGAATTACACCATCTTTGGTCTGATCTAAGTATGGTATATAAAACCATACATTGCAATGTCCTACCTGTCAATGAATACTTCAGCTTCAACCACAACAACACAAGAGCACACAATAGATACAAACTCAAGGTAAACCGCACCAAACTTGATTGCAGGAAATACAATATACAATAGCAACGGAGTGGTCAATGTCTGGAATACACTTGACTCTGTGGTTTCTTCCCCAAACCCCAAAACTTTAACCTTAGACTGTCTACGATTGACCTCACCCCTTTCCTAAGAGGTCTGTAGGGAGCGTGCATAAGCACACCAATGGGGCCTACCGTCCCTGTCCTGTTGTTTCTTTTGATTTTTCTTATATGTATTCATGTATTCATAACTATGTTTTTACTTATATCTGTTATCTTGTAAGCAATTGACAAAAATAAATAAAAAAAATAAAATTAAAAAAAATAGTCCAGCCTCCTGCTCAGGTGGGAGACACCATATCAGGGGTGTCCAACCTTGGAAAGATTTAAGACTTGTGGACTTCAACTCCCAGAATTCCCCGGCCAGCTTTGCCCTGTTTGGAGAGCTCTGAAGGCAGCAGACCCCGACTCAAGTCTGCCCAGAAGTTCTCGGAAGCCCCCCCTGGTTTGTCCCCGTCGCTCAGCCCAGCTGGACCAGCAGAGGGAGGGGGAGCCCAGCTGCCCTCCCTGGAAAGGCGCTGCTCAAGGGCAGGAGAGGGAAATGGCCGGAGGCTCTTCCTCACCTGCTTCCTGCCTGGCGTGGAGGCAGCCGCTCTCGAAGCAGAACTGCTGGCCTTGTCCTCCTCCTCCTCCTCCTCCTCCTCCTCCTGCTGCCGCCTCCCTGCACAAGCCAAGGCAGCAGCCCGCTGGCTGTCCAGCTCAGGGATGCTCAGGTGGGTTCCTTCCCTGAGGCTCCCCCCCCTCTCAGAAACCAGAACTGGGGCTGTCTGCAAGCAAAGGCAGAACCCCAATTTCTGCTCGGTTGCAAATCTGTGCTGATTTCGGGGGCAAGGCTGTTCTGCCAGAACTCCAGAAAACGGGGCCTGTCTCAGCACCAGCGGTTCTGACCTCTGCTGGTCTGCCCTGGTCCTCGGGACTGCGGTGTCCTCCTTCGTGGCCAGGCTAAAAGCCCCTGCAGGAGCAGCAGCCCGGCCTTCAGGGGGCAGAAATGGACCCGAACACAGGGGGCCGGGCAAATAGAAGGGAGGAAAGAAGAGAGGGAGGAGAGGGGGAGAGGGAAGAAGAGGAGAGAAAGGAAGAAGGGGAGAGTGGGAGGAAAAGCAAGCAGGTCGAAGCTGCCCTTTGTGGGAACCAATCCCCATTTCTGACTTGGGGAGAATTCCCACGTTTCCCACCCCATTTTCTTAGCGTGTCAGACGTGATCCAAGATCCGGCAAAGCCCCTGATCCTCAGGAGCCCTTGTGATCTGAGTATGGGATCAGGTCGCACAATTTTATTTTCTCCCTGTTCGCTTCCTCCTTTCCATCATCCCATTAATGTTGCCTTTTTAACAATGCACAGAGGATGAAGAGATAATGAACCTCAAGGGCCTTCAAGAGACCGGAAAGGAGGAAGGGAAGGACGGCTCAGCCCCGGGAGCTGGGCAAGGCCAACACCCCTTGATTCTGTGGGGTGCGAGGGGGCTGCCAGCTTCCCATCCTGGCCCGCCTGAAGAGCCCTGGTCTGAAATGCCCCCGATTCACAGGAGCTGCTGCACCCTCAGCAATTCTCGGCCGTAGGGGACTCCAACGGACACACAGACCTTCAGCCACTGATAATCAGGCTTAAGCTTCACGCAGCTGTTTACATCTGAGAACCCACCGGATCAGCCGCAGCTGCCCTCTCATTTGCTGAAACGGGGCTTCCTCGGCCGTGGCTCAGAGCAGCCCGTGCCTTGCAAGCACTGAGGGGGGGGGGTGAGCCCCAGGGAGCGGCCCCTGGGGAAAGGGCAGAGCCGCTTTTCTCCACCGTGCCAGGTCAAGCGGAAGGGCACCCCGACCCAAAGCTGTCTGCTCTGCTGCTGCTGCAGCCTCCTGGCAGCACGGACCCCCCTCCTAGCCAGCTGCTGTCTTCGGGGAGAAGGGGAGGGGCCAACCTTGGGACCTTCCCCATCTACCACTGCCCCGGAGAGGCCCTGGGCACAGCTGGCATGGCCCACATCAGCTAGTGGGTCTCCACCTCGGAATCTCCGGCGGGAGTCGCTGACCTGCCTGCCTAGGAGAAGCCCAGCAGCCCAGCTCGGCTTCTCTGCTCTGGACTGTGAGCCCTTCCAGGGGCTTGCCAGGCCGAACCCCAAAGGCGACCCTGTGAAATCCAACCCGCTGTTTGCTTGCGCCTGATGGGCAGGATCTTGCCAGACTAAAGCGATCGCCTTCTCAAATACCAGATAAAGGAGATTCTCTAGTGTGGCAACCCTGGATTTCTTTCTTCCTCCCCATCCAGCTTGGGACTGTGCAGCCTCTTGTCTTGGGCCCCTCTGGAATGGACGGCCTCCTCCCTGGGAAACTGTGATGCAACTGCTGAGATTCACACACAAACACACATACACACACACACATACCCCTCCTTCTCCATAACAAACACAGAGTATGATTTGAGCTCTCAGATGTACTTCAACTCCTTGGAAGAGCATGATGGGGACTATAAGTAATGACAGAGTCCCTCCCGGGGGTGTAACTTTCAGCCATCGATTCAGGGGGGAGCACTTCAACCCCTTTGCCCCCCCCCCCCCCCGTGCCTCACTTGGAATCCCTGGAGGGAACCGAGGTCCTGCCCTTAGAGCAGGGCTGGGGCACCTGGGCCCTTTTGTGACTTGTGGACTTCAACTCCCAGAATTCCTGAGCCAACATGCAAGAAGAAGAAGAAGAATAATTCTGGGAGTTGAAGTCTGCAAGTCCCAAGGGGCCCCATCTCTGCTCTAGAGGCTCGTGACCAGCGAAAATGCCCCGTCAGGCACCAAACCGGGAGAGGGCCCGGGCCGCCGGGGGGGGGGGGGGCAGGGGGAAGGTGAGGGGCACCAAGAACACCTGGGAAGATGGCAGCCAAATTGCCCTTCACCTTTACAGCACTGCGGGGGGGGGGGGGGCAGGAAGAAGAGGACAAGTGCAGCTGACACACACACCCCGAACAAGATGCCAATACTGGTCACCCCCAGAGTGAGTGGTGTCAGAACAAATCCTGACCCAGGAGCAGGCAGCGGGGTTGGACTAGATGGCCTACAAGGTCCCTTCCCTTAATCTGTAAGTAAGTAAGTAAGCCTTGTGCCTCTCTCTCAAAGATGAAGCTGGTAGATCCGGCACCAGGTCCTGAATGGCAGACGGAGAGGAAAAGTGGCACAATCAGAAATGAATTTGCATTTTATTTATTTATAAAATGTGTTGGCCGCCTCTCTTACCACAGGGGGAGGCTGCGGAACCCTCTGGATTGGGCTAAATAGTGATTTTAGGTTGGTTTCCTTTGAATCATTTCGGGATTTGCTGTCTTTTAAAGAGCAGTTTGTGTACGTGTCAGAGGCATCCCAATTAAAATAAGGCACACTAAATGGCATAAAATTCAAAATATAAAATGCAAGATTAAAATACGTGTCGATTAAACAGCTCCTGCGCAGGAACTAGCAACATTAAACTGTGTTCTCTCACACCCGGCTGTGAGGTCCCCCTGCGGACACTGGTTGGGACACAAAGAAGCAGGTGCACTTTTGTGTTGTGGTCTACACATCACCACAATTGCAAAGGACAGAAGCCACTGAGATGCTAAGAATCCCCTTGGAAGAATCCCAACGACTCCTCCCCACCCCGCCCCTCATCAGCCCAAGGAGTTGCGAGCCTCGTTTGGGTTACAAACTGACCGGGCAAAGCCTGCTCCCGTTCCCTCCGGTTGGTAAACTTGACCTGTGCCCACCTGAGCAAGGAGTAAGCACTTAGCCTGCTTCCCCACTCCCAGCCTTTATGGTCATTGTACATCATGGAGACAATGAAATTGGTGTAGCCTCTACTGGTGCAATCATAGCAGAAACACAATCCAACATGCATCATACAGAGCAGGGGTCTCTTCAACTCCCAGACGTCCGCCAGGCTTCAAGTTGCCAAGGTTGGAGACCCCACAGCAGGAAATGGGAGGGGGATCTTGGAGTCTTCGTGGACAACCAGCTGAATGGGAGCCAGCCGTGTGCAGCCGCCGCCAAAAAAGCCAATGCAATCCTAAGTTGCATTAACAGAGGGATACAATTGAGATCAAGGGAGGTACCAATACCACTCTGTAAAGCCTTATTAGTAAGGCCACACCTAGAGTACTGCATCCAGTTTTGGTCACCACATTATAAAAAGACATTGAGACTCTAGAAAAAGTACAGAGAAGAGCAATCAGGATGATGAGGGGACTGGAGGCTAAAACATACGATGAATGGTTGCAGGAACTGGGCCTGGCTAGTCTAGGGAAGAGAAGGACCAGAGGAGACAGGAGAGCAGCCTTCCAATATTTGAGGGGCTGCCACAGAGAGGAGGAAGGGGTCAAGCTATTTTCCAAAGCACCTTTGAAGGCCAGACAAGGAACAGTGGATGGAAACTGAACAAGGAGAGATTCAACCTGGAAATAAGGAGAAACTTTATGACAGCGAGAACAATCCACCAATGGAACAGAAGTTTCCCTTGGAAGTTGTGGGAGATTCATCACTTGAGGCTTTCAAGAAGAGACTGGGCTGCCACCTGTCAGAAACGGTATAGGGTCTCCTGCTTGGGCGGGGGGTTGGACTAGATGACCTCTAAAGTCCCTTCCAAGTGTGATTATCTGTATCTATCTAAGTTGCCAGATTGAGAATCGGTATAGAGAATGATCCCTATACAAGCAATTGGTGGGGGGGGAACCCAAGTCATACGTTTCCATATGTACCTGGAGGGGCTGTGATTGTGTTTAGAAGTCTGACAGCCGGCGGGTAGAAGCAGCACCTGAGGGAGGGGGACCTCCCGAAGGAGCCCAAAGGGGGGAGCCCCACCTTCCTCCCCCCCTTCTGCATAGAATGGCACTCCCCGGCCTGAGGAAGAGCCCTTCCCGGCTGTCCAGC
Organism: Pseudonaja textilis; assembly: GCF_900518735.1. Next base: position 155,568 of record NW_020769496.1, read on the forward strand.
GCAATCCACAGGTGCTTTGGGGACAGGTAGAGAAGCAAGATTTATCCTTGAAGGTTTCCTGCTAAGGCCAGATTCATGCAGCACGTTTGACCCCAAATCTGGGTTCTCTGAATGCGGTTGCCGTGAAACCTGCAGGCCCCAAATCCCCAAACCGGACGCCCAATCCCACAAGCTCCAAGCCCCAATTCCTCCATCCTGTTCCCTCGCTCTCTTCTGAATAGCCAGGGAACGACGCCACCCTGTCCGTCCTGCAGCATTCTCAAGGTTTTGGCTGCGCCAACAGCCCTGGAGCCCCCCAAGAGAGAAGGCCAGATCCTGCTCAGGAAGGAACGGCTCTGACTGGCAGCTCCTCCCTCGCTGAAGCCAAGACCCCCTACAATCCTGAGGAGGAGCTGGTTGAGGGAAGCCGCCATTCAAAACAACAGAATCACAGAGTTGGAAGGGACCTTGGAGATCTACTAGTCCAACCCCACCCCCTGCTCAAGCGGGGGACCCGGAATCGATCCAGACAAATGGTTGTCCCATCTCTCTCTTAGAAACCTCCCTCCTGCGTTCCAGGTTGCTCCTCTCCTTGGCGAGTTTCCATCCGCTGTTCCTTGTCCTGCCGCCTTCGGGGCCTTTGGAGACTAAGTTGAGGGCCTCTTCTCCTTCGGGGCAACCCCTCATGTCACCCCTAATCCCACCAACATGGGAGGGGGGGCTCCTGGCTGAGGCCCCTCCTGGTAGCTCCCCATCCTGCCTTTAAACTCAGCCGAGACCAAGCTGGCGCAGGCCTGACTCGGTTTCTGCGCGTGTTCACCTATCGCCCCTCCAAGCAAACAGCTCCAGTGGCCGCATTCTCACAGCAGCATCACCAGGTGGCTGGAAGACGTACTGGATGCGGCTGCATTGTCCCTGGGGTTGTCTTTGAGCCCGTTCAGCATTTCGCAGCTCCAGCGGATGTGCTTACTCAAAACACAACTTAGTTAAGTGTGTTGTGGGAATCCAACCTGGATTGACACCTTAGAGCAGAGGGCTCCAAACTTAGCAACTTTCAGACTGGTGGACTTCAGCTCCCAGAATTCCCCAGCCAGCTTTGCTTAAAGTTTGAAAGTCTTAAAGTTGCCAAGTTTGGGGAGCCCTGCCTTAAAGAGAGAGGTGCACATCGCAAGCAAAGGAGACAACCCCAGAGGTTGGGGTACACTCAGACAGGAGCCCGCCTCCTGTTATGCCACCGTGGCCAATGACTTCGAGGAAAACATATAGTGGCCCCAGCTGATTGGCTGGTTGATTGAACGAATGAAAAGACGGCCACTCAACTGACCAGCAACTTACAAGCAGGCAAGGCAATAAAACCACCACAGCACCCAGGTAGATAAAAATGCAAAATTTCACCATCCCGGTAAGTTCACAGTTTGCCCTGCTGGTTTTTCAAAGTCTTCCTAAAGGGCAGAAGGGTCAAGGTGATGTTCCAAAGGGCAGGGATCCACTTGGGATCTACCAGGGATCTAGCAGTGCCTCTCCCCTTCCTGCTCCTGAGCAGCTCCTGGCAGAGAAAGTCCTTGGCCTTCCTGGTTGCCCTCTTAATGGGTCAAGCACAACACGCGGACAAAAGGCTGCTATTGACACCGTCCCTTCACCATCTATCATCTTTCTATCATCTATCTGTCTGTCTATCTATCCATCCATCCAACCATCCATCCATCCATCCATCCATCCATCTGTGTATATATATATTAAGAAAACACACAGACACACACACATACACATATGCACATGTATGCATCCTATACAGGCCACGGCTGATCAGGTTATGTCTTTTCAGTTCTCCCAGCTGAATCTCCCTTAAGTGCCCACTGATGGTCATGGCCGGAGCCATTATCTACTCACACCGTCCGTCCCCCAAGAGAAAAAGGTCAAAGACAACCCAAACCTCCTCCCACCTTGTGGCAGCCAATTCTGTTTCATCAGAACCATGGAACCCACCCCCTCAACTGTATTCCTGCCTCCCAAATGCACACGTACACACGCTCTTGGCCGCCTCCAGCGGCCTGGGGACCGCCAGTTGGCCAAGGCACGTGCCCTGCGAGTTAAGGAGGCCGGGAAGTGCCATGCCAGCCACCTACTGGGAGGGGTGCAGTGGGGCTGCTCAGCCCAGGCCCCGCTACTTCCCAAAGATCTGCTGAAGGCCCCCCCCCCAATCCTGGCCTTCATCTCATCCCCCTCCCCCACCTCTCCCTTTGTGCCAAAGCAGATCTCCAGGATCCAGAAGGGATCCCAGGAGGCGCAAAGGGGAGCTGGATTCCCCTGACGATATTCCAGCCCTTTCCATGGATCCATTTAATTGGTTTCTGCCCAGCCTTACCCCCCCACCCCCCGAAGCCGAAGATGGCCTGCGGGTGGGTCTCCCTTGCTTTTATCCCACCCCTGGGGAAGCGGAGAAAGAGGCTGTTTTGGGGGCTGGGGGGTCCTGAGCCTGGCTCCTCGGTTGCTCCCAGGCCTCCCCAGCGCTTCAACCGCTAGCCGTGCCTGGTTCTCGGCACCTCGGTTCCCCTGCAGCCCCGTCTCTGGGTGAGGGCCACCTGTCCCCCAAGGGCCTCTCTGGTCTCCAGGGTGCGCCTGGGGGAACCCCAAAACGGGTCTCGGCTGGGCTGATCCAGCCAGGGGCTTTGGGTGCCCTCCCAGCCCCTGGGACCCACCCTTGGGCCCCCCTGGCCAAACAGGGCCCACGTCTCCCCACAACAGACTTCCGGCTGCCAAGGACAGCCCTTCCCTGGGGTCCTTGCCCCCAAATAAGAACCTCGGTGCCTAGAAGGAGCCCCCAGGACCAGCTCTGGCTCAAGAGGGAGGCCTTAGGCCAGCATCCGGTGCCCCTGGGGGTCCCCAAGGAAAACGCCTCCCCAGCTTGGAAGACCAGAAGGCCAAACGGAAAAGGAGGCCCTTCCCTAATCCACGGGTGATGCCCCAAAGCCCCTCTTTGGTTTCCAGGAGGGAGCCCCACAGTGACTGGGGGTCCCAAGGGGGGCCGGGGGCTCTGCTGCTCATGGGGAGAGCACAGCTGAGAGGCCGCTCTGGCTCCCTGCCAGACTCAGCCTGCCAAGGGGGGAAAGGAGAAGGTGGGGTCCGCCACAGTACAGCTGACTACGGCCTCTCAGGGCCAGCAGGCCTAAAGCCCCCCCCCAAGGAAGGCTCAGGAGGGTCAAGGTAAGAGGCCCCCACCCCAGGCCCAAGCTCGGCTGGGAGGGGGAGGAGCGCCCAGGCAAGAGCGGAGGGGGCTGCCGCGGGTGGAGTCCTGCTCCTCCGAGGCCGCTCCGGAGCCTCCGAATCGGGGGCAAGTTCTCCATGGAAGGGAGGGGGAGGGGACCCGGGTTGTACGACGACGAAGCGCCCCCCCCCCCCAAGCCCGCAAAAACCCCCCCCCCGCCGCGCCCCCCGGGGGGGGGGGGGGGGCGCCCGCCTTTTTCGGGGGCCGGGCCCCCCCCCCCCCCCCCGCCTCCCCCGACGGCGAGGGAGGCAGGGAGGGTCCCCGGGGGAGCGGGCCTCTTGGGTGCCGGGAGGAGGGACCCCCGGGGGCAGACGGGGCGTCCGCGGCCCAGTTGTGGCGCGGGGCCGGCGGGGGCCAGGCCCGGCTTCTCCGGAGGAGCCGCCCAGCGCTCAGCCAGCGGAACCTTCTCGGCCGCCGCTCCCTGGCCCGGCTTCTCCGCCCGGGTTGCGGACGTGCCCGGAGAGGCTCCCGGAGCCGCAGCGGCCAGCATCGCCCCCTCTGCGCACCCCTCCCCGGCCTTCGGGGCTGCCTTCGGGGCGGCGGCGGCGCCTTACCTGCAGCTGGGCGGCGAGAGCGAGTGGAAGGTGGAGAGCGAGAACATTTCCGCCCGATCCGCCATCTTCTCCGGGCGCCGCGCAACGCCGCGCAGCCGAGCCGAGCCGAGCCGAGGCAAGCGAGAGGCGAGACGCCGCGAGCGAGGCGAGGGGCGGCGAGGCCGGGCCGGTCGGGGCGGCGGCGGCGGCGGCGGCGGCGGCGGCGGGTCTTCACTGCGGATGCTGCCCGCAGAGGCTGGCAAGAGCCGCAGCTGCCATGGCGCGTCCTCCGGCCGGGCCCCGGGAAACAGCGCGGGGTGGGGGGTGTCTGCGCCTGCCTGGCTGCGGCGCGGGGGGGGGGGCGGGCGGCGCAGCCAATACCCACCAGGCCGTCGTGCTCCGGCGCGGCTCGGCGGGAGGCGGGGAGGGGGAGGCGGAGGAGGGGCGAGGCCGAGCGAGGCTCCACAGCGCCCCCTCCCCACTGCGGATGCGCGACACCTCCAGCCTAGCGGGTCGGGGGAGGCGGCCGCGGCGGCGGCGGGAATGTCCCAGCCCGGCGCCACAACAAAGCGGGCGCCCAATGCCAGGGCCGGGCGCCCGGTTGCAGAGCGAGGGCGCGGTGGGCGGGGGAGCGGACAGGCCGGACTGCGCGGGGCGGGGGGGCAGCTTGCGGGCTGCAGAGCCGGCGCTGTGCGGGGCGGGGAGCTGTCCGCGCCGCTGGTGCTGAAGGGCGGCCGCGAGGCGCTGTCCCTGGGCCGGGCGCTGGGGGGGAGGGGCTGCATGGGGGCGCCTGGCAGCACGTCAAGGAGCCTTCGCCAGCGCCGTTCTCCTGCGGAGCCTGCGAGCGGGGGAAGCTCCCGCCGGTGAGGGGAGGAGGAGACGGGGCCACGACGGGCCCTGGCGACCTCTGCCTGCCTGGAGCCCGGAGAAATCCGGGCTCAGGAGGCAGCCTCCCTCCCTCCCCAGGGAGCCAAGTAAAGAAACTCCAATTAAAGTTAGGCCCGCTGGTCCCGGGACTTCCCCGCTAGGCCCTGGTCCTCAGCCCAGCCTTCCCGTTGTTAAGGCTGCCCACCAGCCACCCACCCAGGGCAATGCACTGGCCCCGGATGCTGCCTTCCCAGGGAACCTGGGCCAAGAGAAGGGACGCCTGGACAAAGAGCCCTCTGCAGGCTGGTGCCGCCCAGAGTGCAGTCCCAGCTGCTCTGCAGTCCAGAGTGGGGAGGCAGCTTCTCTAAGGGGGGGGCCGCAGCTGATGCCCCAGAAGGCCTCTCCTTTGCCCCGTTTCTGCAGCAGGTGCCATACTGACCTAGACTGAAAGAATGCCCAGGCCTGGTATTAGGACTGGCCATGTTGGCTGTGGGTGATGACAACTCAGCACTTGGGGACTGGCGTGCCAGGCTGGGGTCACAGCTTCACAGTTGGCACACACGTGTCTTGAGAACGGCTCAGTCAGCATCCAAGTAGCCGCAGCTTCCGTCCAAGCAAAAAGGCCCACAACCCTCCATGCCTATGGCTACGAAGGGAGGCAGGTGGCGGCCCTCCCCAGGACCAACTATCCAGCGAATGGGGGCGGGGGGGGGGAGATTGTTGGCAGATGGATGTATTTATTGGTACCTCAACAGAGTTCATTGCTTCAAACGGTGGTTTTTTTAATGTTTTTATTTTGTTCTCTGGCCACTTTGGCAGATGGAAAATCCATGCAATTGTTTGATAAACCAACTTATCAAGCAGACCCACAGCCTCCCCCCCCCCCCAACCTTTCCTTGTAATTGTCTAGGGTGTCATGAGATGATAATCCAACACATTGTGGAACCTTGGAAAGTATGAAGGAGGCGCCTCTTGCTTCCGCTTCCCTGTTCTCATCCCTCCTCCATGCCGCCAGCCCCAGATCCTCCTCCTCCTCCTGTGGGGGTCAGCGACTGTTCAGCCAATGTCACCTCCTCTTTGTCCGCCCCGCTGATTCCCCCACCCCAGGGGTTTCCCCAGGTGCCTCTCTGGCCCTGCTGCCTCACTTGTTTTTATTCCATCTGGTCAACTCAAAGGGGAACAAACAGGCCTAACAACTCCTGCCTCTCATTTCCCCCACAACAACCCTGTGAGGTGGGTTATGACAGTCACCCCAAGTCCCGATGCACCACAGTGGATATTTAAACAGGTCTTAAAGTTGAGAAAGGTTGGACATCCCTGTTCTGGGCCAAGGCACCCTTTGATTGGAGATGATTTGGGGCGGCCTTCAGGAACAAAACCTCCCGCTTTCCCCACGAAGAGGCTCCCCTCCGCATCCCAGGCACCTTATTCCCCCAAGCAGCAAGGAGACCACCCCCCCCCCCCCCGCCAGACGTCCTCCAGCCATCACAGGGGGGGCTCTCCCCCTGCCAGCAGAAGATCCAGGTAAGCCCCACCGACGAGATCTTTCTCCTCGATGCCTAATTGGCTCATCAGTTGCCAGGCCACTGCCTCGCCCTCCTGGGGACTCTGTTGCTCCTCCAACACCACCTGCAAGGAGGGAGAGGACGATGGGATACGAGGTTCACAAACACGGCAAAGCCCCTCAACTCCAATGTGGAACAAGCTGCCCTGTTGGTGGAGGGAGAGAGAGAGAGAGAGAGACCGAGCGAGCGAGCGAGCACCTGTTTCCTTCACTCGCCCTTTTCTCTGAAGCTGTTTATCACCTCCAGGCAGAGTTTGCCTGTCTGGGAGATCACGTGGCCACCTGGCGAAGCTGTTTACCTGCTCCTTCCTGCCCAGGGGACGAAGGGGGAACCATCCAGGGAAACCTCCGTGCCAGCTGTGGGAGGGGGGCAGAGCAAGGGCAGCTCCAGAGTTGGGGGGGGGGAGGGATCTTGGGGGCCAGCTAGACCTACCTCCTGTTCGCCGAAGGGTCTCCCAAGGACACGTTTGACTGAGGGCTGTGCAAACACAAGTCTGGGGGATCCTGGGGAAGGGGGACCGGCCTAACGAGAAGCCGCTTCTCTCTTCACCACAACTATCCGCCCCCTGAGTAAGAGCACCTTCTCTTCACGGGCAACTTCTTCCCACCTCCCACCTCTTAACTTAGAGCCCTCCCCCATTTCGATCCTGCTGGGGTGTTATTCACACACGTTGTGTGGAATTGCACCATTTTGGGGGGCTGATCTTTGATCATCACAGTTTGGGAGTGGAATTGAACCAAGACTGGATATCCAGCAGCCAGGGAGAACCCGAAGAGCCTGCCGGCCTGCCGAGCGTTTGACCTCACCGTCCTGTCCTGGACGCCCGACAAGAACATCGGGGTCCCCACATCCCCCACCCCACCCCGGTCCCTGCACTGATCTCCCTGCGGCTACTAGATCACCTGCCTCGGTTCCTCTCCTCCCTCAAGGCTGCTCCAGGTCTGGATCTCAGCTCCCCGGAGTAGATGCAGAGATCAGAACAGAGTGACAGAATAAACAGTTGGAGGGGGGGGGGGTACCTTGGAGGACTTCTAGTCCAATCCCTGCCCAGGCAGGAAACCCCCTCCCATTCCAGATAAATGGTCGTCCAGTCTCTTCTTCCAAACCCGCTTCTGGAGGCAAGCAGTTCCACTGGTTAATTGTTCTGACTGCCAGGAAATTCCTCCCTAGTTCCAGGTTGCTTCTTTCCTGGGTTAGTTTCCACCCGTTGCTTCTTGTCCTGCTGCCTTCAGGGGCTTTGGAGAGCAGCTTGACCCCCTCCTCTGCTTCGGGGCAGCCCCCCAAATCCTGGAATGCTGCTCTCCTGTCTCCCCTGGTCCTTCTCTTCTCTTCACTAGACGAGCCAGGCCCAGTTCCTGCAACCGTTCTTTATCTGTTTGAGCCTCCAGTCCCCTGATCCTCTTCCTTCCTCTTCTCTGAACTCTTCCTGGAGCCTCGAATGTCTTTTTCTACATTGTGGCAACCCAATCTGGACGCAGGATTCCCAGTGGGGTCTCCCCAAGGAAAGTGGACCCCAATAAAGTGGATCGACTCTTCCGAGCCCCACTGGATACACCGCGCTTTCTGTCTCCCCGCGCAGCTCCTCACCTCCAGCTCCACAAAGCCACCCAGTCCTTCCACCCGGTCCACGTGGACGTGGGTCTGGCCCACCACGTAAAGATGGCGCTCCTTCTTCACCACTCCTTGCTCTCCAAGCGCCTGGGACAGCGCTGCCTGTGCAGGGAAAGGGGCAGGCAGAGACCGGCGTGGCTTTACACCCATTTACCAACCGGTGTCCCAGTCCCACCCACCCCCCCCCACTCCTTAAGAGACCCCCAGGCCCCTTCACTCCCCTTCCCTGGATACGAACCCCCAGGGAGCGGCTAAGGGTAACGGGAGGGCCCTTTCCAAAGGGGAACTGGCCTTCTTTCTTTTTTTTTTTTTTCCTTGAAAAGGTTTCACGTCTCATCCAAGAAGCTTCTTCCGTTCTGGAGAAGTTCTGAAGAACGGAAGAAGCTTCTTGGATGAGAAGTAAAACCTTTTCAAGGGAAAAAAAAAAAGCAAGAAAGTCCGGTTGCCTCTTGGAAAAGGCCCTTTGGGACAACCTTGACCTGGATGACGGAGACTCTCCATGGACAGCGGGAGACGGGGAAGAGCCGGCCCTGGGGCCCAAGAGCAGGAGAGGGACATCTGAGGCACGTCCCGGAAGCCCATGGATGGCCCTGGAGGGAAGGGGCCAGACCAGACAAGGAGGACCTGCCCAGGCTGACCCGGCTTCCTTGGGCCATCGCCTCCAGGAGGGAACTGGTACGGAGCCTCGCCCAGGAGGACCTTCTGACCCGGCCTGGCCTGGCGATTGGGCCCTTCCAAGGTTTAGAGGGCTGCAAGCTGCCTCATCGCACGTGGAACTGACTTGGCACGACGAATCTTGGTGTCGACTGTGGGCATTGCCTGGCCTGGAAAAGCAGCCCCTCCCAGGCCTGCCAGGTCCAGCATCCTGCCCTCAAAGGCTGGGCAGGGGAGGGGACAAACGGGCAACAGCTGTGTGTGTACATGAAGGGAAACGGGGGGGGGGGGGTGGGGGGCCCCGGGAACCGGTTGTGCCAGGGGGGCCAAGGGCGGAGAAAAAAAGTGATTTGCCCCCCAAACTTCTCGGGGTTCTCAAAACATCCCGGACAGCCTCCGATTGGTGAAATATGGACTGGTCTCGGGGGGGAAGGAAGAAGGGAACATTTTTTGTATCTTTTTGCACAGGAAAACCTTAGATTCTAGCCTGACTTTACTGCAACTAACTTCCTTTAGTAAAAGGACCTTTTGCTTCAGTTTAGTGGAGTCGAGGGTCTTTCTTTCCTCGGGGACTCGGTTGGGGCCAGTCTGACAGTCTCAAACATTCACATGGATGCTGGAAGCAGAGATGGGTCCCGCCCCTCCCCCCTCCAGAATGACCGCTCAGGGCCGCCCGAAGCCTTCAGCCCAGCCCCTCAGGGCCATTCCCACAGCCAGCAGCCCTTCCGGTCCACGAGGGAGACATTACCACGAGTCCTCCGGGGTCATCGGTGGGAGAGATGGTGAAACGAGAGAGCTTAGGGCCTGTTGAGTTCGGCCGGTCATAAAACACCAGCTGTCCATGGCCATCCTGCAAAGGAAACAGGGGTCAACAGTCCACCTGGTCACAGGCTCAGGATCAGAGCAAACCTGCAGAGCAAAATAAGCACATTAACCTTGTTTTCTGAAATACAACCCTGCCCGGCTGTAATTCGAGGCTGAACAGGAGCCTCCGGCCTCCTCTTGCTCTCGAGGGGCAGCTGAAGGGCAGCGGATTGCAGAATCGATGTCTGACCTGTCCTTGAATCACTATTTTATTTTAAGATAAAGATAACCTTTATTGTCATTTATCTACCTTTATTATTAATCTTATTTGACGCCCATCCTTCCAAGGCAACTCTGGGCAGCTTAGAACGTGAAAAGATTACGGTCGTCAAATATAAATACTCACAAAATCCCAGCCAGAACATCCTAAAGCTGCGCTTGCTGGGAATGATAGGAGCTGAATGGTGGGGAAGCCGGCCTCATGGACACACGGGCACCGTGGAGCCCGCCGATTAAGGTCATAGGTCATAAAACGGGTCAGTCACATGATCGATCTAATTTTATGGCTTTTTTGCAGTGGTCGTTATCACCACAGTCATTAAGTGAACCCAGTCATTAAGCGAATGTCCATTGTAAAACATGGTCACATGACTGTAAGACCCTATAAATGCAGCCTGGCTGCCCAGCCCCCTTGAAGGCAGAGCTTCGGTCCATCACACACACACACACACACACACACACACACACACACAGAGGCAGGACAACTCCAGAGTGGCAGCTGCTGGGTTAGGGTCCCCTGGGGGGACTTAATGCTGAGCGTGAGGCTCCCAGCGGGCCAAAGGGGGAAAGGAACCTGCTGGAATAACTTGTTTATTGTAGGATGTTCCTGGGCCTCTTGGGCCGACTTGTGATGAAGCCAAGAAGTGCCGGGATCGGATTTTACCCTAATCCAGAAGACGTTTCTTGAAAGATACATAAAAATGAAGCCAGAATTTGGGAGGACAAACAGCTTGAAAGGAGATCTGGGTGACCGTGGATGTTTTATCTGCACAAAGAGGGAGAGCCACATCAATTCCCAGATGCTCAGGGCGATTAGAGTTGGTGGAGAGGGCAAAATGGCCTCTTCCAATTAAAGAGAATAATTGGTCTAGCTCCATTTCCAACTGAGAACCCCTCCTGGCTGTTTGTACTTGAAAGCAGAAGAAAAAAAAAAGTGAAGCTCTAATTTTAGGTTTTGATGTTTAGAATAACTTTGTTATGGAAATAATCTGAAGTATTGAGAAACATAAAGCAAAAAGTTGAGGTTGTAACTCATTTTCTTTTATGTACACTGACAGCATTTGCACCAAAATAAACTCCTTGTGTGTCCAATCACACTTGGCAGGGGTGGGATTCAAATTTTTTAACAACCAGTTCTGTGGGCGCGGCTTAGTTGGTGGGAGTGGCTTGGTGGTCATGTTATTGGCTGGGCGTGGCCAACTCAACATCACTCACATCGAGGCACGCATCTCCTCGCCTGGCCTCTCATGACTGTGGGGATGCTGCAACAGTCGTAAGTATGAAAAAGGATCATGTCGCTTTTTTTCAGTGCCATGGTGACTTTGAACGGTCCCTCCACACAAGCAAAGTACCAGCAAAGGAGGGGGAAAAAAACTCCAGAGAAGTTCCAGAGACAGGAAGTCTAGTCCTGCCAAGAATGTAATAAGGGTTAACGGAGAGGCAGTTTCTGTAAGCAACACCAGAATGTTTCCTTCCTGCCTTCCTTACAGGATTAGGCCAGTAATTTCTTCTAACAACCGGTTCTCGGAACTGCTTAGAATGTTAACAGCCAGTTCTGGTGAATAGGTGCGAACCTGTAGAATCCCACCCGACATTTGGCCAATAAAAGAATTCTAAATTCTAAATTTGTATTCTGATGCACTGAAAAGAATTAGAAATTACTTTCTTTTTTCTTCTTCATTTTCTCTTACACTCCTTTCTTTTTAATTGTCTTAATTTTTGCTTCTGTTTGCATTTTAACTCACAATAAACTCTAATAATAAACGAAACAAAGCTGAAGCCATTGGATGAGTAACTTCCCGAAAGTTGTGTCTTTTTGTTTTCGTTATTTTCAAGAGTTGTCGATATAATGGACAAGTTTCACACAAAAGTGAGCGTTCTCTGATTCAGGAGCTGGAGCTGTGGTTATCATTCAGTTGGGTCTGACTGTTTGTGATCCCATGGACCTCAGCACACCAGCCCCTCTCCCTCCCCCCCCTCCAGAGTTTGCCCAAATTCCGCTCATTGCCTCGATGTCCCCGTCTAGCCGCCTCCTTCTTCTGCCGCCCCCTGCACGTTTGGCCCCCCATCTTCCGCAGCATTGGGGTCTCTTCCAAGGAGTCCCTCTTCTCATGGGGTGGCCCAAGTCTTGGAGCTTCACCTTCAGGCTCTGTCCTTGCAAAGGATCGACCCGTTTGGTCTCGAGGGGGGCTCTCCAGAGGCTTCTCCAACGCCAAGTCAGTTTCCACATTCCAGGAAATGGCGTCTTTAGCAAAGCAAGGAGCGCCTGATGGGTTTGGGAGTCCCTTGCAGGCAGCCCCAACTGGCCTTGGGAGGGGGGTGGTGTTTCTCAGCTTTGGCACCTTCAGCCAGTCTCCCACCTTCTGGGCCCCCACAAAACCCGTGGAGCCATTTCTGTGCAGCTCAGGCAAAATATCCCCATCCTGGAGCCTTCTGGGGGCCTTTGAAGATCAGCCAGATGATCCTGGCATCCAGGGCTGCCGGCTGGAAAAAAACCGTTGACCTGAGTGCCCCCCCACCAAAAAAATCTGTTTCTTTCAGAACTGGTATCCCAGAGCTCCAAGGGAGGATGGGCTGGCCTGCCCCCCCTCCCGTCCCCCTCTGGCAGAGAAGGGGGAGGGCACGAGGGACCCCGGCTTCTCCTAGGCACATCTTATCGATGACCCTGACCATCAAGAGGGCCGAAGAGGAAGCTGGTGCTCAGAACGATGGCCTGGCAAGCTGCCTCTCTGCCCACGAGGCCTTGGACCTCCGCCCTCCCCGGCAGGGGGGGAACACAGCCCACTGGAAGGAGGCCGGCTTGGACTAATGGATCCCGTGAGTGACAGGAGCCCCTCCGGATGCTGTGGGGCGCCTCTTCCCCCCTCAAACCTGGCCGTTATTTCCTAAGGGGGGGGGGCACTGAGGAAGACCTGGAGTCTCAAGATCCCTGGGGGAACCAGAAAGGGTAAGAGGCTGAGCAGGAGAAGGTAATTCGAAGGGAGAGGAGGGGCTTTTTTCTGAACCCAGGTCAACCAAGTCTGAGTAACGAGGCTGGGAAGAGGAGGAAGAGGAAGAGGAGGAAGAAGAGGAGACCCTCCCAAACTTGCAAGAACCAGCAGGAAAGAAAAGAGAACACAGCTGGTCCTCGACTTATAACCAAAATTGAGCCCAAAATTTCTGTTACTAACCAAGATATTGGGTGAATTTTGCCCCGCTTTACAACCTTCCTTGCCACAGTTGTTAAGTGAATCACTGCAGTTGTTAAGTGAATCTGGCTTCCCCATTGACTTGGCTTGTCTGAAGGTCCTAAAAGTGCATCACGTCACCCTGGGACACTGCAGCCGTCATAAATGGGGGTCAATGGCCAAGCGTCTGAATTTTGATCGGCTGATGTGGTCACAGCCATCAACCATTTTTGTCCCAGTGCCGTTGTAACTCTGAGTGGTCACTAATCAAACCGTTGTAAGTCTGAGGACTGCCCGTAAAGGAAAGAGGGAAACTGGCCCAAAGAACGGAATTGCCGCGAACAATCCCTGCGGATGCCGCCACTTCTCAAACGGAGGAAACTCTCCCCAATTGGGTCACTAAAACGAAATAAAAGCACTGGGATTGGCGCCTGGAATCAAGCTGATTTTTGTGACGAGCCTGTCACTCCAGTCCCCCAGGAGGAACATCCCGGAGCAGCAGCAGCAGAAAAAGGAGAAATAAAACGGGCCTGGAAAACAGGGGGAGATTAGTTTGTATTTGGGGGGCTGTTTTGCCTGCCTGGGAAAGTTAAGGATGAAGTTATCCTCAGAGGAGGGGAGGGGGGGGGAATCCAGCCCACTAAGCCAGAGGTCCCCAAACTTGGCAGCTTTGAGACTTGTGGACTTCAACTCCCAGAATTCCTCCTCCTCCTCCTCCAGTCATGTTAGCTCAGGAATTCTGGGAGTTGAACTGCACAAGCCTTCAAGCTGCCAGGTGTGGGGCCTCCTGCCCTAAGCTGTATGGAGAAAGACGGTCCCGATAGAGGAACTGCCACTTACTGGGTCCGCCCTGGATGGAGAGCCGGAGAGGGGCAAACGGGGGGGGGGGGGGAAACCGAGCCCCCCCCAACCCCACTTGGCTGGGTTACTCACTCTGAAGTCGCGGACCTTCAGCCGTCCGTGGGGGACACGAAAGAAGGTGTCTGTCTGAAGGAGGAGAGAGCCGGGGGATCCGCTCAGCTGCTCCACCCGGCTAATCAGCAGGGCCAGATCCTGCACCCGGGCCTTGATCTCCACATTGGCCGGCATCTACAAGACACGCAGAGATCAGGGGAAGCTGAGGGGGGGGGGGTTCCTGGTGCTCTCTGTGGTTCCCTTGCAGGCGTTTCATGACCCAACTAGGGAACAGCTCCAGTGCCAGGTGGGAGTTTACATACTAGTGGCTCATCCTATTGGGGTTGGCAGGAGCGTTTCCTTCCTGTTGGTTCCTCCATTGGCCTGTTGTCTGTTGCTTGATTGCGTGTTTGAGTTCTTGATTGGGGTATAAACAGAGACCAACCCCTCTCTAGCCCTGATGATGTTACCTAGCAGGGCCATGAAGCGCCTGCCGGGAAACCACCCAGCTCAGAGCACCTGCGGCTCAACCCTCAGCTACAAATATTCTCTTCTCTTGAAGCGGAGGATCTTCGGGGGAAATTCCCCTCCAAGGAGCTCAGTTCATCCCCACGCCCCCATCCCCACCGCGCAGCTTCTGGCCAGCGCCTGTCCGCCCTTGTCGGGGCCGAGCAGACTCGCGGGGGACCCAGGCGGGCTCTGAGGCCGGCACAACAGGGGGGGACCGGCCCGGATCTTTCTTCGGGGGGCGGGCGGGGGGACTCTGCTTCTCCAACCCCCCGGCTGCCCTAGACACGAGCAGCTCTCAGCTGGCTCCACGCCCCCCGCAAAAGGCCCCCCACGCAGGTGGCCCAACCGGAAGAGAAAGGCGAACACAGCCGCCGTCCGGGGACGCACAACTGCTATTCCGCATTCTCTTCGCCCGAGTGAGGCCGCGGGGCCGGCCAGGCCGCCTTTCCCAAGGAACTTACTCCCAGTTGCGGGTTTGAGTTGCGCCCGGTCTCCGGCGGCGCGTTCACACAACAGCCTCTACACGTGTCGCGACTTTCAGCTTGGCCGGGGTCTGCCGCTCCGGGATTGGCGCCGCGACCAGCTACGTCACGCCCTCCGATTGATCGCCTCCTCCTATATGCCCCGCCCCTCCTGCACCGGGCCCGAACCGCAGCTTGCCTTCCGGCCCCCGGCGCCGGCCCGGACCAATGGGAGCGCGAGAGAGGCGGGCTCGGGGCCGGAGCCCGGGGGCGGGACGGCCATTGGTCGGCTGCTGGCGATGGAGGCGCCCGAGGGAGACGGGCCGGACGGAGACCGAGCCGCAACCCGCTCGCCCCGCGGCTGCCCGGCCGTCCCCGCGCCCACCCGCCTGCGCGCCTTCCTCTGGTGCCGGGAGTTCCTGGCCGGGGCCTGGCGCCGCCTGGCCGCCCCCGAGCAGCTGGGCATCGTCCCCGTCAGGTGAGCCATGACGTCACCGCCCCGCCCTGCGCAGGCGCGCCGCCGCCGGGGGAGGAGGGAGAGCCGCGCCTTTGCGGGGGGGTGGGGGGCGCCCGCCGGGATGCCCTGGGATGCGGGGGGCGGGAGAAGCCCCGGTCCCTCCTGGCCGGGATCCCGCCGTGGCCCCTCGCCCAGCTGACCCCGGGGGTCTCGGCTCCCCCGAGCCTGGCGGTGCGGAGGCTCCCAGGGCAGCAGCCCCCGCTGGCCCCAAGCGCTTGGGGCACCCCTCCCGCGGCGACCCCCGGCCCATTGCGGGGACCCCGTTCCACCGCGGCTGGCTGGGGATTCTGGGAGTTGGAGTCCGAAAGTCTTGGAAGTGGCTAAGGTGGGAGACCCCCCCCCCCCACCAAGGCTGCGGGCTCTGGGAGACACGCAACAGGCACGCACCGTGGAACTCAGGTAGTCCTCGACTTACGATCACACTCCTCCCCCCTTCTGCTGCTAAGTGAGGCACTTGTTAAGGGAGGTTTGCTCCATTTTATGACCTTCCTTGCCACCGCTGTGAAGGTGAACCCCGGCCGTTGTTCACGTTAGCAACTTGCTAAGTCCATCCAGCCCCCCCACTGGCTGTGCTGGTCGGAGGGTCGCAAAAAGGGGACCACGTGACCCCAGGATGCTGCGACCGTCATAAACAGGAGCCACTGGGCAAGCTGGTCTGGATTTGGGCCCCGTGGCCGAGGGGAAGCTGCAAAGCGTGGAAAACAGTCACTAAGCAAACTGTAGTAAGTCGAGGACTACCTGTCAGGAGAGTTGGAAGGGGCCTCGGAGGTCTTCTAGTCCAGCCCCCTCGTTTGCGTCCCCTGGGAGAAGTCGGGGCTGCCTGCCTCTTTCCCGGGAGGGGAAGGGAAGGGGGCCTGTCCCACCTGTCTGCCTCTGCTTCCCCCGCAGTGGCGGCCTGAGCAACCTGCTGTACAAGTGCTCCCTGCCGGACCACGTCCCGAGTGTCCAGGAGGAGCCCCGCCAGGTCCTGCTCCGCGTCTACGGCGTCATCCTGCAGGTGAGCTCCGGCCGGGCTTCCCAGAACCCTCCCTCGCCTGCCTGCCTGCCCCCACGGCCCCAGGAGAGCCAGCCGGGCCTCACAGGCAGTCCTCGACTTACAGCAGTCCCCTTAGTGACCGTCCAAAGTTACAACGGCCACCGAAAAGAGGGACTTGTGACAGTTGCAGCCTCCCCAGGATCAAGAGGTGCTTGCCAGCTGACTCACATTTATGACGGCGGCTGTGTCCCGGGGTCACGTGATCCCCTTTTATGGCCTTCTGACGAGCGAAGTCCAGAGGGAAGCTGGATTCACTTAACGACTGCAGTGGTTCACCTAACGACTCTGGCAAGAGAGTTCGTAAAATGGGACAAAACTCATTGAACAAGTGTCTCCCTGAGCACCATAAATGTTGGGCTTGAGTTTGGTCGTAAGTCGAGGACTGCCTGTACTGAAGGAAGTGGACGGGGCCGCCCTGGCTTTGCCACGAGGGGTTGCAGGCCTCCCCCTCCTCCTCCCCTCCCCCTCCGGATGCATCTCCCTCCCACCCTCCCTCCCTCCCTGCCAGCTGATCAGCCGCAGCGGCGGCCCTGGGCTCCCCTTGCTGGGGAAGAGCCGAAGCCGCCACTCCTGGGCCCTGGACTGCCCCAGGCTGCCTTCCGTGGGCTGATGACCGCTTGACCGGCCGCCTGGGGACTCCCATGGCCCCGATCCCGCTGGCTTCCTGGGAGCAGCCCCTTCAGCCTCTCCCCCCTCCCACAGGGGGTGGACTCGCTGGTTCTGGAGAGCGTCATGTTTGCCATCCTGGCCGAGCGGGCGCTGGGACCACGGCTGTATGGCATCTTCCCGCAGGGCCGCCTGGAGGAATACATCCCGGTAGGTGGCTCAGCCCGCCCCTCCCCCCACCCCCCTCCCCGGCAGGCGGGACAGGCTGCAACCTGGGGCTGAACCAGGCTTGGCCCAGTGCCTGCCCTCTCCTGGCCCACTTTCTCCTCCTCCTCCTCCTCCTCCTCCTCCTCCTCCTTTGCCTGGAATGGCACAGGGTCTCCTGCTTGAGAAGGGGGCTGGACTAGAAGACCTCTGAGGTCCCTTCCAACTCTCTTCTTCTGATTGCCAGAGTCCCGTTTTAATGAATGGTGAAGAATTAAAGGGAGGGGGGGAGGGACCCAGGATTCGGCTGCCGGTCCGTGCCGGTCCGTGCCTTAAGGCGCTCAGGAGAGGGGCAGGGCTGCCCTCACAAGCCCCCCGTTCCCCCCCGCAAGGAGTCCCCAGAGTTGCCTGTGGGAGACCAGTTTGTGCACAGGTTCGAACTCGAGTCCACACTGGAGGCAGCGCTGCTTTGCCTGTAACCTTATTTGGTTGCTTTCTGGACCTTCTGACTCCGAGCAGCTCTGGGTGACTTTGAATTCCCAAAGGGGCAAAAACCCCAGGAAGCCGTCAAAGGGGCCTCAGGGAGCCGGGATCCTCGTCCGGGAACAGAGCAGCCCACAGCCCCCATCCCCCACCCTCCCCTCTCGACCCCCCAAGAGGTGGGGAAACAGCCGGGCCTTCCGAGGCTGTAGGAGTCGGAGCGTGGGACGTCTCATTGTGGCTTTGTGCCTTGTGTGCGTGTGTGTCACGCGTCCTTCTCTCCTGGCTGTCTCCCTCCTGCTCTCTCCCAGCCGGAGGGGGGGGGGCTTTGGGGGCGGGGCTTATAATTCCACATGAGCTCAGGGGTCTCCCAGAGCCCTTCGTGACCCCCCTGCCACCTCTCCATCCGCTCCCCCACCACGATTCCACCCCCCTCCCACCCCCCGCCGATGGCCACAGGGCTGCCCTCTGTCTCCGCCCGCAGAGCCGCCGCCTGGTGACGGAGGACCTGCCCGAGCCGAGCATCTCCGGGGAGATCGCGGTGAAGATGGCCCGCTTCCATGGCATGGAGATGCCCTTCAACAAGGAGCCCAAGTGGATGTTTGGGACCATGGAGCGGTGGGTCCCGGCCCCTCCCACCCGCCCCCCCCCCTCCCAGGCAGCGGGAGCCTCCTTCACCCTCCTCCTCCTCCTCCTCCTCCTCCTCCTCTCTTCCTGGCAGGTACCTGAAGCAGATCTCGGAGCTCACCTTTCCCCAGGAGGCCCAGCGGCACAAGCTGAACCGGCTCAAGGCCTACGACCTGGAGGCCGAAATGCACAGCCTCAGGTGGGCAGGCGCCCTTCTGGCCGGGCTCCCGGCCCGCTTTGCAGCAGCCTCTAATCCCCCTCCCCCACCTCCCCCCGGGGTCAGGCAAGGGCTGCGGGGGGGGGCAAGGTGGGCTCGGGGGCTGGGAGACGCCGCTCTCCCCCGCCCCCCCCCGCTCAAGGCAGACCCCCTCTCTCCCTCTTCCCCAGGACGCTGCTGGAGGCCACGCCGTCCCCCGTGGTTTTCTGCCACAATGACGTGCAGGAAGGTGAGGGCGCCTGGCGGAGGCCCTGGGCAGCCCCCTGGCGGAGGCCTGGGCGGAGGTCCCGGCTGGGCTGGCGGCCAAACCCCCTCGCCCCCTTTCTCCCCACCCAGGGAACATCCTCATCCTGGCTGGGCGCCAGGCCGCCTCCACCGACCGGCTGATGCTCATCGACTTTGAGTACAGCAGCTACAACTACCGGTAGGCCGGGCGGCCGGGCAAGAGGGAAGGGAGAGGCCAGGCTGGTCCTGGTGCCGCTCATCAAGGCGTGGAGGGGGGCGGGGGGCTAACCCTAACCCTAACCCTTTCTGGAACGTGTGCGTTGTATTGCGGTGGAAAGCAACCCAACGGTGCCGGGTTTGTGTAACATGCTCTGTCTCTCACACACACACAACACACACAAATCCTGGGCAAAAAGGCTAAAAACGAACCTGGCGTGTTGCTGCTCTGGCCAGCCTTTAGCTCCTGTGGGAACCCAGCCATTCTGTGAAACTGCCTGGGGGTGGGCTTGGTTTAGCGGGGGGAGGCGGGTGACAACTTTGGAAAAGTGGGTTCCAGGCATTCCTCGACTTACGACAATCATGGAGCCTGCCCATCACTGTCGGAAGTTGTGACAAATCAGAAAGCAGATCTACAGTTTATTTTTGTGATGGTCATTAAGTGAATCCGTGGTTTGCAAAGGGCGCAGTAAATGCCCGGTTTGGGCAGAACTGCCATGAAATACGGTCGGGTGACCGCGGGACACGGCAGGCGTCTTTTAAACGCAGCCATGTCTCAGCGCCCACAGTTTGGTCGTGGGACAGCCGAGGGAAGGGCAGCCACGGGAACTCGGAATCCGGCTGGTAAGTAGCCCCCAGGTTGGACCCTGAGCAATCGGTCGTAAGTCTGACTTAGTAACATAAGGAGGTGTTTGGAGAAATACAGAGATATGCTGAACAAATCCGGTGCTCCTCTTCCTCCTTCTCCTCCTCCTCCTCCTCCTCCTCCTCTTCCTCCTCTTTCTCTTCGTTCTCTCCTCCTCCTCCCCCTCCTCCTCCTCCTTCCCTTCCTCCTCCTCCTCCTCCTGCAGGGGCTTCGACATTGCCAATCACTTCTGCGAGTGGGTCTACAGCTACGCCCACGACGAGTGGCCCTTCTACAAAGCCAGCCCGGAGAACTACCCCAGCCGCGAGCAGCAGGTAACGGCCCTGGGGAGGGGAGGGGAGGGGAGGGGCAGCAGGACGGGTGGCGGAGAGGCCTTGGCCGCCCCTCCCTGGCCTGGGGGCTTGTGGAGTCAAAGGCAGGGCCCCAACCCCCAGCCTATTCCCCGGGCACCCTGGAGGAATAGCGGGGGGACCCCCACGGCCTGAAGGATGCGGCCACACACAGGCAGCCGTCTCGGGGGTGTGTGTGTGTGTGTGAAAGCAGAGATGCTCCTTCCCTGCCCCTCCTGGCGTTTCTAGCCTCGGAGAAAGACGGTTGTCTTAGCGGCCAGAAACGCCACGCTTGCGGTTGCCACGGAAGCCTTGAGGCAGCAGGCCGGGAAGTGGGGACTCCTGCGTTGCCTCAACGAGCCCCCATCCTGTCTGCCTGCCTTGACAACCGGCTCCCCGTCCCTCTTTGCGGGCAGCAGCCATGACCCTGGAAGTGGGGACCGAGCGTCCTTTCCGCCCCCGAGTCTCTCCGGCCAAGTGTGGAAGGTGGGCAAGAGAGCTTACAACTCGGCCTCTTGACTGGCCTTGCTTCCTTCTCTGGGAGTCTTACTTTAAATGCCCCGGGGGGGGGGGGTTCCCCCCTTGCTCTCCAGGACTGTAACCTGCCAACGGTCTGCTTGGCCGTTTCACAGCATCACGGGAGTTGGGTGGGGCCTGGGAGGTCTTCTAGTCCAACCCCCAGCTCAGGCAGGAGGCCCTGCATCACGTCAGACGAATGGCTGTCCAGCCTCTTTTTAAAAGCCTCCCGTGATTGCTGGAGGCAGCCTGGCCACCGGTTGACCTCTCCTTAGGTCCAGGCTGGTTCTCCCCCTGGTCAGTTTCCTTACGTTGCTTCTTGCCTGCCCTGAGGGGGCTTTGGGGAAGAGGCTGCCCCCCCCTCCTCCTCTTTGGGGCAGCCCCGCAGAGATCGTGTCGGCCCTGGTCCCTCTCTTCGTTCGCCAGACCAGATCCTGCCCCCCCGCTGCTCCTCCTAGGTTTTATCCTCCAGGCCCTTCCGCCCTCCGGGTGGCTCCTCTCTGCACCCTTTCTGGGACCTTTTCCACCCTGGGGGGGGATGTCGGCTGGTGGAGCCGATCGATGGACCGAATGAGCCTCTTCCACAAAGGGGAAATATGCTGGAGGCTGCTCAGGAATCGCTGGGAGCCGGCGGGGAAAGCCTTCGCCATGCCCAGGCGGAAGCCGCCACCACCTCCTCCTCCTCCTCCTTGAACCCCAGGGCGGTCTCCCTCGCCGCCCCCGGTTGATCTCCGCCTCGACTGTCCCAGGGGCCTCGGACGCTTTGCCTAGGAGTGGCGGGCAGGCAGGAGGAGGCTCGGCTCCGAGGGGCAGCCAGGGCGAACTGAAGGCGGCTGGCCTCACCTGTCTCCCCCCCCCCCTCAGCTGCACTTCATCCGGTGTTACCTGGAGGAGGCAGGGGGGAAGGCCGACCCCCCCTCACCAGAGGAGCAGGAGCGCCTGGAGGCCAAGATGCTTCTGGAGATCAGCCGGTCAGTCCTGGGGGGGGTGGGGGGGTAGGGGGGTGGCCCTTCTTTGGGTTGGGGGTGGAGAGTTGTGGCTCTTTCCTTTAAGGGGGAGGGGGGGGCATTGCAAGGGGCTTCGGTCTGCCCCTCATTCGCCTGGGAGACGCTCCCGGTTAGGAAAAGCTGCCTCTGTGGGCCATGAACGGCAGAGGCCCCCCCCCCAGCTGACTCTTTCTCCCCCCCCCCCGTCCCCCCAGGTTCACCTTGGCCTCCCATTTCTTCTGGGGCCTCTGGTCCATCCTGCAGGCCAAGATCTCCACCATTGAGTTTGGCTACCTGGTGAGTGCCGAGGGCTGGCTCCCACCCCCCCACCAACCCCCGGGGCAGGGGAAGGCAGCCTCTGGGCCACTTCGATACGCCCTGGAGGGGCCGGGGGCTGCCCCAGAGGGTCTCGGGATGCTGGGCTGCCCCTCTTTTGCCAGGGCAAAGGGGGCCGGTGGGGGGCCCTCTGCCCAGCCTGTCATTCCCTCCTTCCAGGAATACGCCCAGGGCCGCTTTGAGGCCTACTTCCAGCAGAAGGCCCGGGGCGAGTGACCGCTGGCTGTCCGGCGGCCATAAACTGGCCTGACCAGAGCTGACATATCGCACAGCTGGAGCCGAAGGACCAAGACAGGCGGGGCGGCTGGTCAGCCCTCCTGCAAGAGACGCTTTGGGGCCTTTGGAGGCCTGGATGGACTCGGCCAACCTGGTTTTGGGGGGGCTCCCATGACGCCCTGCAGGGCGAGGGGTCGGCCGCAGCCTCCTTCCGGATCGGCTGGGGGCATTGGGGGTGGGGGGTCCATGCCTTCCTCAGGGGCAGCCCAGGTTGGCAGGCGGGAGGGATATGGGGCACGGGGCCTCTCACGCCTGGGCTGCCTCGGGGCTCCAGGCTCCGTCCTCTCCTGCCCGGCGCCTGCATGGAGCCGCCAGGCGAGGGCTGCCTTCCAGGTGGAGGTTCTGCCAGCGCAAGCGGACAGCCAGGGCACCTGTGAACTTCGCCCCTTTGTGTGGCTCTGGTTGCCCACACCTGACAGTATGATCCCCCCCTCCGTCGCCCAGCTATGTTCCCCCCCCCCTTGGAGGGGGCCGCATTTCCCCGTTCCAGACTGGGGTGCAGCTGGGGGGGGGGCGGTTTCCTTCTGCCACTAGACGAGTCTTTGCGCTTTTCATCCTGTGCGCCAGTTGCACCCTCTGCCTTCCCTTCCGTCACTCACACCCTGGTCGCCTGCAACGCCCTCTAGATGGGGCTGCCCTTGAAGACCAACCCAGCCGTGCTGCAGAGGCTCATGGGCACCTCCCGCGTGCCCCTCGGTCGCCACTGGGAGGTGAGCTTTGCCAGCTGCCAGCCGGCGCCCAAGGGCCGGTTATTGCCTCCAAAACTCTGCAGGCCAGAGCTGGAGGCTCATGTCTGCAGGGGCTACACGCCAAGTCCTTCCCCCCCCCCCCATGAAGCACTGCCACCCCGTGGGACCCTGGAAGCCTTTTGCTTCTCTCTTGGGGGCCCCCACCCCTGCCTCGGTGGTGGGGGGAGGGGCTCGGTTCCAGAAAGCATGGAAAACTTGGCTTTGGTTCCCGTTTTGGGTCGCTGATCTTATTCTGGGCTAATAAATCAACGAGATGTCCAACGTGGGGGACTCCGATGCCCCCCATGAGGTTTCCTGCTGTCCGTCCTCGGGGCAGCTCCTCCCTGGAGCAGAGGGATCCAGCCGTGGACGGATGCTTTGCACTCTCGGTCAGAATACGGCACAAAATAAAATACGCTCCTTTGTAGAAAGCTGCATTTCAGCCCGAGTGTTTTATTTATGAATGGACAATGGACCTCCCCACTGGAGGCGATTCTGGGGGGCTTCGCCCCTTCAGCCTCTTGAAAAAGGCCGAGGGAGGCCTGAAAGGGGGGGTGGGTCTTGCATTTGTGGTCCAGCAGCAGCAGCAGCAACCTTCAGGCAGGGCAGCCAATTGCTCCCCTCTCCGTACACGAGAAGAACCAAGGCTGGACTGCAAACTGGACCTGAGGGTGGGAGGATCTGGCTGCCCAGAGGACCGAGTGGATCGGGAGAGGCCCCGGCTAGTTCCCCAGGGCCAGATTCCGAGGAGAGACTGACTCCTCGGGTGGAGATTAAGGCACCCAGAGGTGAGCTGAATGCCAGCTCAGGTCGGCTCCCACCAGCGAGAGCCACAGGGGGAGGGGCCAGAGGAGGCCGGCTGCAAACCCCTGGCGGGGGGTTTCTTACCACCCGAGGGTCCCCATTCATGTCCCTATTCCAGCCAAGGTGAGCCACCCTGGTTGATGTTTAGTCCACCGCTGTTTATCCTGCCAGCCGCCCTCCAGGGATCGGCCAGCCCAGCCCCCAGCCTCACCCTTCCTTCCCCCCCCCCACCCCCGCTGGCTGGCAGGCCCTAGAAGGAATAGTGGAGGCTGCTGGGCCTTTGCAAAGCCGGATGCTCTTGAAGGGACCCCCACCCCCAAATAGGAGAAAAGGGGATCTGGTGAGGGGAATCTCTCTGAAGGCCCCAGAGATCCCTCCCCCAATCGGATTCCTAATTTTACAGCCACCTTCTGCCTAATCCCAGGAGCCCAATTTCAGGAGCGCGGAAGAAAGGCCACCTGGCCTCCCCTAATCCGCCCCGGAGCTTTCTGTAAACAGCCGCCAAAGGCAAACCCGCCCCCTGCTGAAGCCCTGAGCACATAGGTTTCTCCAAGGACACGGCGGGCGGGAGTGGCTGGCAGGGCGCGGCCATGCCCAGAACAAGGGGAGGAGGCCCCAGGGATGCCCTTTTAAATCTCAGCCGCTTTGGGATGGGTGGACTTCAACTCCCAGCATTCCCCAGCCAGCGTGCAACCCCTGGATCTCCGCTAAGCCCGCAGAGAGATTGCTGCAATACCTGGGGATGAGGTGGGTCTGATTCCTGGGGTGAGGGAGCGGGGAAGGAGGGCCAATTCCTCCTTGGGGGGCTTCAGAGGTGGACTCCGAGGTCCGGGGCGGGCTGACCGAGTCACCTGAAGGAGACTGGTCAGCCCTATGCTCAGATAGGGAGTGGGTTGACAAAGTCCCTACAACACATCCCGGGGTTGTGCTAACAAATGCACGGCGTGGGATGCTGGCTTGACAGAAAGGCTTGATAGAAAGACACTACAGAGGGGGGTGAGCTCAGCACAAAACATCATGGGATGTTCCTTGACACTGCTAGATGACCTCGCTAGGGCTCGCTGCCTTAGAAGAGTGAGGAAAATCCTCAGGGACGACTCCTACCCCGGTCAGCCCTTCTCCACTCTCCTGCCACTGGGAAGGAGGCAGAGAAGCAGAGCCAGCCGCACCAACCGGCTGAAGAACAGTTTCTATCCGTGGCTGTCAGACTCCTGAAGGGAAAGTAACTCCGTGTCCACATAGTAGGATGGACTTGTGGGGGCCGGCAGGTTGTGCAACAAGGTCACCTAGTGTAGTAAGATTGGTTGACTGGGTCAGGCAACGTCTGTCCTCCCTGTGAGTTGTGTTTGAGGGTGGGTTACACGAAGTGAGGCTCAGCCAACCCCATTGGAAAACAGGTTGCACTCAGATCACAAAGGTGGTAATAATAACCAGGGGCTGCAAGTCAGCCCTCAGCCCCCAAGGTGGACATAACCCCCCCCCCAGCTGGTGGGAGAATGGGTGGAGGGGGTTCCCCCTCAGCAGGGCCTTCGGACAGAGAGAGCCGATTGCCACTGCAATTGAAGGCACCGACACAGGGGCTGGGTCAAGGCCGCGTGGCGTTGTAGTGAGCTTTACGAAGCCTCCGGAAGGCCACACCTGGAATCCTGTGTCCCCCTCGGGTCTCCGCGACACCAAAAAGAGGTGGAGACTCTGGAAAGGGTGCAAAGAAGAGCAACAGAAAGAATTAAGGGGGCCGGAGGCTAAAATGTACGAAGAACAACAGTTGCAGGATCCGGGCACGACTAATTTAACGAGGAGGACTGGGGCGGACCTGATAGCCCTGTCCCCGTGTTTGAGGAGGGGAGCCCACCTGTCCTCCGGAGCACCAGAAGGCCGACAAGCAGCAACAGGTGGGACCTCCGCAAGGAGAGAAGTGACTCAAGACTAAGGAGAAACTTCCTAAGAGTGACAGCAATCAATCGATGGAGCAGAAATGATATCTAAGGCCTCCCGCTTGAGCAGAGGGTTGGACTAGAAGACCTCTGAGGTCCCATCCAACTATTCTTGTTCCGTTCTGTTCTCAGTGGACCAAAGACGCCGAAGGGCCACGTGGCGGGGAAAATGGGCTGGATGATTGCAGGGGAGATCCAAGTAGTCCTCACTTAGCAACGAGTCCCATGTCCACCGTCCAAAACTACCAAGGACCTTCCCAGAGCTATTTCCGGCCCAGTTCTGGAGTTCTGGTTGGAGCTTCTCCAACCTCCGAGCCCACTTTGGACGCAGGATTTCCGCCCTCCTGGCCCACAGCGAGCTCAGAATTTCCGTTACTAAGGGAGGCCGTGAGTAGGAAGTGAGCCTTGTCCCCTTTTACAACCTCCCTTGCCACTGCTGTTAAGTGAATCAAGACAGTTGTTGAGTCAGGTGGTTAAGTGAATCCGGCTTCCCCCCATGGACTTTGCTTGTACGGTGGTCGCAAAAGGGGATCAGGTGGCCCCAGGAGCGTCATGAGTCAGTTGCCAAGCGCCCAAATGCTAATCCGGTGACTGTAGAGATACTGCAATGGTCGTAAGTGTGAAGAACGGTCATAAGTCACTTTTTCCAATGCTGTTGTAACTTCGGCCACTAAATGAATGGCCGTAAGTAGAGGACTTCCGATCTCCTGGCTTTCATCTCTTCTCCGTTTGCTGCTGCTGCTGCTGCTCCTCCGTTCTTGTTTCATTTCTGTTGTTCTCCTCCTGGGGGGCGGTCGAACATCAGCCCCCCACCCCCCCCAGGCCAGGGCTCCACTCAGGCCCAGGCTGGAGGGGTCTTTGTGGGACGAGGGGCTCCCGCGGCCATCAGCTGCAAAGGGAAAGGCCAGGTGGCCGCATTCACACACACACACCACTGCCAGCCCCCCCGGGCTGTGTCCAGAGCCTTTTGCCCCCATTTAGAGGCTGGGTCTCCTGCGCCCCCAGCTGAACAGCTGCACTTCAGACAACCCACCGAATCCCGGCTGAGCTCTTTGGAAAGGGGGGGCTGGAGGGGAGCAGTCACCTGGCCAGAGAGGCTGGGAGAGGAGAGGGGTTGGGGGCAGCCCGGGCCAGCAGCTGCCCTCCCCTCCTCCGGGCCCAGCGCCCTCTCACCCAAATTCCGCCCTCTATTTATAGCGCAGGGGGCCTGGCTGGACAGCCGCCTTGTTCCTGCCTGCAGCAGCCGCACGTTTCGCAGCAGAGCAGCCGCCCGGCGCCCCAGTCAGTCTGCCCAGTTCTCATGCCAGGCAGGGGGCGTGTCCCTGCTGCCAGCCCTCGCTTGGCCTCGGTCACCGGGAAACCTGCTCAAGCCACCATTTAACTAGGTTTGTTGTCCGCCTACAAACTGACAATGAAGGGAACGTGGCTTTGCGCGCGTCTCTCTCCTCCCGGGAGCCCGAAACCAGACGGGCACAGCGGGCGAGGGAGGGAGCGAGCGCCCGCGGGCGGAGGCGAGGCCTGCGCGACGGTTGGGCGGAATCCTGGGGCCGCCGCGCGCAAAGGCCGGCGGAAGGCAACGGGAGAGGCGGCGGCGGCGGTTCGCTCGCGGGACCCGCGCAGGGCTGGGCGCAAAGGCCCCGCCCCGAGGGGGAAGCCCCCCCCCCCTCCCGGCCGGGGAAGGGTCTGGGCGCAAAATGGGGAAGGGGCGGGCCGGGCGGAGAGCGACGTGGCGGAGGCGCGAAGGGCGGGTGGGGCGATCCGTCCTCCGGGCAAACGGGCTGCGGAGTCCTGGGCGGGAGGGCCCCGCTTTCCCGCAGCGGGCACCCTAAGAGCGCAAAGAGGCCGAAGCCCCGGAAGGGCCCCGCGATCTTTCAAGCCCGCCCCAAGGCAACCGCTGCCCGCCCTCCGTCGGAGAAGTCTGGACGGACCGGGGAGGGGTCGCCGGGGCCGCCCGAGAACCGGGGGAAAGGGCTGGAAGCGCCGCCCGCTTCCTCCTCCCCGCCGGGTGTCCGGTTACAGGAGCGCCGCCGCCGCCGCTTGGCGAGGAAGGCAGGAAGGGGCCGCGGCGCCCGGGCTCCTCCTCCTCCTCCTCCTCCCGCGCGGACCGAGCAGGCTCCCCGTCCGGTCGGTGAGCTCGGGGGTCGCCCGGGGAGGCAGGAGGGGCGTCCCGGGAGGAGAAGCTCCAGCCCAGCCGGCTCCCCCTCCGCCGCCCCCGTGTCCCGGGGAGGGGCCTCCGAAGACGCCCGGGAGCGCCCCGCTCGTCCCCTCGGGAAGGTCGCGGGCGGGAGCTGGGTTCGTTGGCTGGCCCGACGCCGCTTTTCCCCAAAGACCGGCGGCTCCTCGGAGGATCGTGGCTGCCTGAAGCCCCCTCCGCCCCAGCGGGGCTCCCCCCCCCCCCCCCCCGGGGCCCGGCCGCCCCCGGGGGGGGGGGGGGGGGGGGGTCTGCCCGAACTGGGCCCCCTGTCTCCGGGGGGGGGGGGGCTGGGCTGGCTGGGTTGATCTCCAGCAGGATGGGGGGCGGGGGCGGTAGGACCCCCGAAAACCCTCGGCTGCAAAGGGAAGCCCACTCCAGCAGCCTGGGGGTTGAGGAGGAGGGTCTTCTGGGTACTGCCAGGGAGGGGTCGAGGGAGGGTTGGGCCACCAGCTACCCGGCTCCCCTGCCCAGGAATGCTGGCCCAGCTGGGAGGACTGACCACCCCTGCCCCCTCTGGGTGATGGCCAAGCAGGAGGAAGGATGGAAGGAAGGAAATCCAGAAGAAATGAAGGAAAAGGAAGGGAAGGGAGGAAGGAAGAAACAAAGGGAAGAGAAGGAAGGAGGGAAAGAAGGAAGGAAGGGTCTGGAGTGGGTGGGGACAGGAGGCAGCTGGGCTGGAGGGCGGGGGATTCTGACTTGGGGCCTTGAGACAGTTCTTAAATGTATATCACAAATAATATAATGCCCAGCAGGACTTGAGAGGGAGGGGGGGCCGTTCCGCAGCCCTTGGGAAGGGGGGGGGGCTGCTCTCTGTCCACAAGGGCCCTTCTCC